>JAYEPQ010000005.1:44048028-44648028 GCA_036321105.1 Dracaena cambodiana
GGACTTTTGGATTTTTGGTCTTTTGGACGATTTCGGGCGAGCTCGTAAAATCAAGGAGCGGAGCACAGCCATCCTCTTCCCGGTCAGGCAGTCAACGGAGTGCACCAGCGAGGCTCCATCGCCAGCCGAACCCACATAAAAAAAAGGGAATCAATTAATATTCCCGTTCTTGTAATTCCTCAGATTTTTTGTAAATCTCAATATTTTCGTTGTAATCAAACAATTTTACAATGGAAGGAGAAATTCAATTTTTGAGCAAACATATATATATATATATATACATACATGCCTCCATATTCTTCCATTCATAATTAGAGATAATAATAGACGTATCTATAGGCTAATTATTTGTTCTCTCAATACAGAAATTTAAATTAAAATTTTGTAAAGGACAAATCCAAAAATGATTTATGGACATGTTCATTGTCATCCCTATAATCATAACTGTTCCATAAAGAAAGTAAATGCGCACATATTATATATATAACCATACAAGATTCACTATGCTATTTATAGTTATTATACAACTAGTTTGAGACTTGAATTAGATTATACTATGTATGAGTCGGTAATTATTATGCAATTATAGTATTAGAAGATTTGAGTATTGCACTTACTCTCCATTATGAGCCCCTATAAGTAGGGCACCCATCCAAGAGACAATCTTCAAATATTCAACCTGTCCTAGTTAATACACTTTTTTATATCGTGGTTGCTCTCAAAAGTTTCACGCTCTTACCGCTTGAATGTTGACTCAAGTATCAGATGATTATTTTTTTTTTTGGCTGGTGCCCTTCCTGCTACAAGTCATCTTTTAGCATGACAAATTCAATCTCGGTACAATCTAAATGAGCACACCACCTGAGCTAGCAATTCCCTTTCTCCTAAAGTTGTAAAAAATTATAAATTTACCATTTATTTTTTGACTTTGTTGTTTTTACTCTGGTCAGGAATTAGTCTCAATAATGTTAACACCGTTCCGAGACTAATTTCTGAATGGTTTGAAAGCCATTTAGGAACTAATCCCGACTTAGAAATGTGTGCTCATTTAGAGTTTTTCCAATTTTAAGTGGACTAGATTTTCCAAGGGATTGGTACAAAACTCCAATCTAGCCCATCTCTTGACCCATAATCCCCGGATCAAGAAACGAATCTCGTCTGTCCATTCGGGAAATTCTATTAGGCACCGTACTTTACTCAAGAAGCCCACCTCCTAAAGTTGTAAAGAATTATAAAATTTATCATTACTTTTTTTGACCATATTTATTTTTGTTTTGGTCGAGAGTTATGCTTCGAAAGATGTTAAACCCATTCGAAAACTAATTTCTGAATAATGTGAAAAACATTCGGGAAAAGTCCCTGAATGAGGAAAGTGGGCTTAGTGAGCAAAGTAATGTGCTCGAATAGAATTTGAGAATTACTAGATGCGTCCAATTGCTTTTCTTAGTGAGCCCCAAAATTAGAGGGGCGAAATTATTTTTAGTCTAATTCTTGGGGCTCACTAAGTAAAAGGTGGGCGCATCCAGTAATTCTCATAGAATTTCCATGTCCATTCACCGCCAGATATTTCCTAAATTTCCCGTTCAACCCTCCCTCCCATAAATATCTCCTCTCCTTAAGCCCCATAACCCGATGTTTGTTTTTTTGTCCCCCCCTCTGCGCACATTCCTTCCCCCTAAAACCCTAGCCGTTATCTAGGGTTTATAGCTCTCCCCAAAATCCCCAATCCCAAATTAGGGTATTATCATTCCCAAACTGATGAACACCTTGTTCAGGAGATCCGCCTCGATTGCCCCCACGGCATCGAGGCAAACCCTAGCCGCCCTCCTCCGTCTGATCCCGTCGGAATCCTTCGCTCCTTCCACGATCTCCCGACTACCTCACGTCAATGGATCGCCCCCGACGAAGAAAGGCGGCGCCTTTGATATCCGCAGCAGGGACTTCCACTTCGCCGCTCCTACGAGGAGCTCGGGGTTTAGGGCTTCTGACTCTACTCGCGCGGAGTTTGCAATGGATGAGAGCTTCTTCGATGATGAGAAGTCTTCTAGTTCGACAAAGAAAGGGGAAGATGAGGAGGGCCTGTTGATCGCTAAATTGAATATCGACAAGCGAATTGTCCAGGAACTTGAAAGGAGGGGGATAACCAAGCTGTTCCCCATTCAGGTAACAGCATCGTTTCTAAAGATTTGATCGTTTTTGGCTCTTAGTCTATATTATGTGATATTTATATTTAAATAAAGTGTTTTGTGGCTTCATTGAATAGTGAATTAACCGTACAATGGTGTTTGTAAAGATGGTTTTAAGGGGAAAAAAAAATGATCTTTTGAATGAAATAGTAAGGTGTGAGATTGGGGAGAAGTATAGTAACTAATTGCTCCTTGCTTAAGATACCTAACAAACTCCGACAGTGTTGAGCTTAAAGTTTTTACCCTTTTACTTCTGTCCCAAGTCAGGATAAAGAAGGAGGGTTGCAGTAGGTTTGTGATAGCTAGCATATATTGTCATATTATGACATGATCTAAAAATTGAATTTTCATTGGATGTAGTAAAACTACATGTGAGGTTTGCTAGGTCATTGTCCAACATGTTATGTTGGCACCCAGAGGTGGTGTCAAATGTGTGAAGGCTCTCGCACCTTAATGAGTGAAGGTAAAAAAGTGTGTGTGTGTATACGCTGATAAATATAGAATTCAGTTAGTTTCGTGGAGCGTAGAGTTATTTATTTGTTGATTGGAGGGGGCTCAATTGGTTCATTCATGAAAGTACGCAGAGCAGTTAAGAAGAAGATCTTATCTCCAATCGGCAGTCTAATGGTGGTATTGGCAGTTGCCAATAACCTAAAGCCAGGTGAACCGCTTCCTCAGCTAGAAGATGCTCGCGTAGATGCAATTATGTGTTAGGTTTGATTACGATCGAAGAAGTCGAAGAAATTTGAGTTAAAATTCAAAGAAAACTTGAAAAAGTTAAATAGGTTCGCTTGAAAATTCTTGTAGTAGACAGAAACCTCTAGTGAGAGGTAGAAGATGAAGCATTCATCTTTAAAATGGGCCATTCTTCTCAATGGACGACTCAGATTCTATGCACGAACCTTGCGTAAGACGTGAGGGTAACTTCTTGCGTACAAAATGCGAAGCTATAACGTAGCATTGTGTCAACATGCAAAAGAACACTTGATAGCCTAACGTCTAGTTCAACACTCAAAGCCAACAACATAGTCTTGCATTTAGTCAACTTAAAGTGGGATTCAAATCAGTGATCAAGATATTTCACAATGACTTTCAAAAGAGGTTCGATAGTTCACCTATGTTAGCTATGTTAATTTCAAAGGCTAATTCAATTTTTAGAAGATGGTTCAACATTACACGCTGAAGGTTATAAGAGGCCAAAGAGTCGAAATCGGTACAATCTGACGACTAAGAAGATAAAGAATCCAAAGTATTTTGAAACTTGTCATGACGATAATTTTTTGGACACTTTGAAGGGACTTATGTAGTGTGGAAAAATTTGATGTCTACTAAAAAGTAGACTTCATACGTGAGGCTAAGCAATAGCCTCGTTTCAAAGGCATAAACGCGAGGCTAGTTAGTAGCCTCGTGTCACCAGTATTTTAGTTGAGTTGAAACTATTTTTTTTTACCACGGATTGGATGATTGAATCATATCTAATTATACCTTTTTAAGGGTTTCCAATCTTATTCTAAAAGGAAATGAGTTTCCAATCTTATCTGAAAAGGAAAATGGGTTTCCAATTTTATCTTAAAAGGAAATGAGTTTTCAATCTTATCCTAAAAGGAAATTAGTTAAATCCTCTCTCAATCCATAAATACGCATAAGGAGGAAGAAAAACGGATCTTTTTTGGGAGTCTTGAAGATAATTTGTTTTTGAGTTTCTTGTGCAAGTAGACTCTTGCAAGTCTATCAAGGAGGCTACTACCTCTCTTCTTCTCTCGTCTATAATCGAGGTGTTGGGCCGTCAACGAGACACGGGTGCGGGTCTTATAGCCATGGAAGAGCTTAGTTCTAAACAAATGGAAGTACAAGCTGATGCTTCCTTCTCTTGTAATTTTTCTTCTTTCTTTCTCTCTTTATCATTATAATTCAATTTCATGGTAATAAAAAAAAGGATTTTTCGACAAACAAGGGATGGCGACTCACCGAAGAGAAGGTCATGGTGCAAATTGACACACACATGATGGAAGAAATCGGAGAGAAATTGATCGTCGAGTTCTATCAACAAAATTACGAAGGGTTCATATTTTCGGAGTCGACTCATCTTAAGGTAGCATAATGTTATTTTAAGTCACTTTAGACATGAAGATTTTAGTCCCAATTGAGGAAGGGTCCTCTGTTCAGCAGGGTCCTCCATTCAGCGGGAGTCTCAAAATTTTACCTCTTCAGTCATCCAAGCGAGAGATTTCGCACCCTAACATTCACGACATCTTTTTTGCTGCTTTTGTTGCTGAAAACAGAAGTTCGAGTCAAACTAGAACCGAAAAGAGAACTCGACATCGTAAGAGGGCGAAAAGCACTCAAGGCCCGTGTTGAACGTAGGGCCAAAGTGATAATAAAAAAAAATGTGAGGGTAACCTTTGTGTGAACAGATCAAAATGTGAGGTCGAATCACGCATGGATTATCTTAAATGCGAAGCTATTTGGCAGTCTTGCAGAAATTTGTTTGGATGCGAGACTAATTCTCAATCCTACGTGGGATTATAATAACAAGAGATTAAACTCCACGTAAATTCATTTAGGTGCGAGGCTTATTCTCAGTCGAGCGTGGGCTTGCAATAATGCGAGGATAAACCCTGCGCAAATTCATTCAGATGCTAGGCGTCATCTTCTGAAGGCTCATCACCCCACTTATTATAAGTCTTTTCAATGCATCAGGGCCTCAGTTGGCTTTGCATCTTTTCCATTTTCGTGATCTATCAGTTAATGATGACTTTTATCCCCCTTTTAATATTGGATGATGACGCCTCAAATTCTCTTTCTTGGTTATCTTCTACCTGATTATGGGTTGGTTATCTTTTCGGAGATTTGAATATGGAGTTGGTTTGGGCAAGATGTCGATTTTGTTTCTTGCTCCTTCCACAGCTTGTCTAATATTTGCATGAGCATCAATTTGATTTTATCGATATTTTTTTGTTAATCTCTGATCGTTTGGTCTTGAGCTCCATCCTTTGAGTCAGTTCGTCTTAGATATCTACCATATTGTCTGTAGCCTTGCTATCCCTAGGAGAGCTGAACAAGAGAGACGTGGCAATAGTGGAAGTATTTATCGTCATCATTTGAATCCCCTGATAGCCTCCTTTAATTCATTTGGATGGCTCTGCCAATTCTAAGGGTGTGTGATGGTGCATGCTTTCGGGTCCCGCAAGTACTCCCTCCGAACCTGGTAGGAATTTCAAGTTAGAGGATTGGTCTTTTGTGGCTAGTTTCTTGCATTTACCTACCGTGTTAGATGTTACTGCAACTGGATAGTCTTCTGAAGAGAATTTCTTCTTATGTAACTGTTTCTTCCTTGAAGCATGAGGTTGGGCTACCAGTTCTGTCAAATGACTAAATATTGAAGACTTCGTCATTTAGAAGCAACCATGAGGGTCCAATAAAACTGCGAAGATCTGTTGCTTACAACGACATTGTGTGGTCATCTGAGCTACTCTCTTTCTTGTAAAATACACCCTCAAATCTTGGGTGGGAAAATCAATTTGTTTTGTAACATTAATCACTTTTTGGTAGTGGATTAGAGAACGAGCAAGAACTCTTTTCTTGTGAACACCCCCTAGGTGGGCCTTGTGTTGCTGATAGTAGTGTTTATTGCGAGACGATGCCTCATCTCAGCATTCAGAGAGATTTACACGAGGCTTACTGTTAGTTTTGCATTGCAAGTTTTTGATGCAGGGGTAGTCTTCGCATTTGATATATTTTACATAGGGCCTAGGATCAGCCTCTCGTCTGGAACATGTTACACGGAATTTAGCCTTGCATTCTTGTGGTTCTACACGGGACGGAGAATTAGCTTTGCGTTATAATGAATTTATGCGAGGTTTAACCTTCCATGCGAGCTAAGAGTTAGCCTTGCATTTGAATGAATTTACATAGAGTTTAATCTCGTATTCTTGCAGTCTCACGTGGGGCTAAGAGTTAATCTCATGTCCGAACGAATTTCTGCGAGGTTGTCAGAAAACCTCGCATTTCAAATAATCTATGCATGGTTTAACCATGCACTTTGAACTGTTTATGGAGAGGTTACTCTCGTGTTTTTCTACTGTCACCTTGGCCTTGCATTCAATGCGGGCCTTCCTTGAGTGTTTTTCGCCACTCGCAGTGATCTCGACTCCTCTTCTGGGCTCTAGTTTCTCTCGTCAAGAGCGAAGGTAGCAAAAGCGAGGTCTTACGTGGTAGCGTGCGAGATTTCTCGCTTAGACGACTAAAGAGTTGTAAAATATTGAAACTCTTGTTGAACGGGGGTCCCTTCCTCTATTAGAACTAAATTGTTCATGTTCGAAGAGGCGCGACATAACGTCGTGCTGTCTAAGGGCGAGTCGACCTTGAAGAGATGAACTCGTCGTATTTTTGTTGGTCGAATTAGATAATAAATGTCTCTATGATTTCTCCCATATTGTGGGTGTCAGATTGCACCACGATATTCTTTTCGATAGTGAAGGGCTTCTCTAGTGAAGTTTCCATCTCTTATTTGTTGAAAAAATCCGTCCTTTTTTCATTCTCGTGAAATTGAATTACATTGATCAAGGGAGAAAGAATAAAACTTCACGAGAGGGAAGTGTCAGTTTGAACTTTCATTTGTTTAATACTGGGCTCTTTTTTTATGGCTATGAGACCTGCTTCTGTGCCTTGTTAACAATCTGACACTTTGATCGTAGATGGGAGAAGAAGAGAGGTTGCGAAATTCGATCGTAGATGGGAGAAGAGAAGTTACGATCTTCTTGATGAACTCATGAGAGTTTACTTGCATAAGTAAGTCAAAAGCCAAATCTGCAAGACTTCAAAAAAAAAAAGATTTTTTTTTTCTCTCTTATTATGCCTATTTGTAGGCTAAGAGAGGGTTTGACGACTTTCCTTTTAGGATAGGTTTGGAAATCCTCTTTCCTTTTAGGATAGGTTCGAAATCCACTTTCCTTTTAGGATAAGGTTGGCAATCCACTTTCCTTTTAGGTTAAGATTGGACATTCACTTTCCCTTTAGCTAATCCTTAAAAGGGTGTATTCTTATATGATTCAACCACCCAATCCTTGGTCAAAAACAGTTTTAGTTCAATTGAAACACTAGTGATGAGTTCGACCCGAGTAGTGTTTGTGTATGGCTTCGACACGAGCCTACTTGTTACTCACGTATGGTTTTGCCGCGAGGCTACTTGTTAGCCTCACATATGGGGTCTTCTTTTTAGTGGACTTCAAAATTTTTCACTCTACAAAGACTATAATGCTGATAAGCGAGAGATATAAATGAGCAATCCGTTTAAATACTTGGGTTCTATTATTTAAAATGACGAAGAAGTCAATAGTTATATCAACCATAAGATCCAAGTTAGCTAGTTGAAATAGAGCAACACAATAGGAGTTTTATACGACCATAACATTTCGTTAAGGTTGAAGAAAAAATTTTGTGGGACTGTATATGCCAGTTTTATTATATTGCACGAAATGTTAGTCTATAAAGAGATGTTATTCACAGAATAAAAAGTGTAGCATAGATGCACATGTCTCGTGGATGTGCGGTAACACTAGGAGAGATAAGGTGGGAAATGAGGATATTTATGCTAAAATAGGTATAGCTCCCATTAAAGAGCTGCTGTGGAAAAATTACCTATTATGTTTTGGTTATGTATGACGAAGTTCTATAAATGTATTAGTTCGACACGAGGAGTTCATCAATATAAGACAAGTCAAAAGAATGTAGGAAAGACTGAAGAAAACATAGACGGGGGTGATACGAGTATATATGGATGTTAGAGGCTTAAATAAAGATATATTGCTTGATAGGAATGTGTGGAGGAGGATCATCCATGTGATCGATCTGGCGTGATCTTCTTTTCTCAAGTACTTGGAATAAATGATCTAGTTGTTCCTGTTGTTTAAAATACTTAACAAGTACTGTTAGCACCGGAGTAAAATTTTAGGAATGAGTTTTATGCTTATTTTTTATTGCAGTATCATGTGCATTTTATTTAAAGGTGCAACTTTAGTTTTCTTGCTTCATGAAAGGTGCCAGAAATCTAATACTTCTTCTGATATGTGTCTGACAAACCCAACTATGGTGCCTTTGAAACTATATGGAGTTTACCTCTGCTGATATGAATCTTTAGATGGACTCTTGTCATCAATAAGCTTATTGCAATCCATTATTGCTATTCATATTTCTGGGATTTGTGTATGTTCGGTCCTTGTAACATTTCTAAATGCTGTCTTGAAAGGGAAGTTTGTCTAAGGTGGTATCATCTGTTTACTAATATGCTAATTGATATTTAGTCATTTGCTTATTGTTTAGAGAACTTGTTTTGAACCGGCAATGCAAGGACGCGATATGATTGGTAGAGCAAAAACAGGGACGGGGAAGACTCTTGCTTTTGGAATTCCCATCATGGATAAAATTTTGCGACACCAGGATAAAAATGGGTAAATTTATCATATTGGGATCTGATGGATGTACTAGACTTGATATGTCACATGTATAATGTAAGAAAAGTAAAGCTCATCTGTTTTTCAAATTTGCAGCCGTGGAAGGAACCCTCTCGCTTTAGTCTTGGCACCGACTAGAGAACTTGCTAAGCAGGTTGACAAAGAATTCAGAGAATCTGCCCCCTTGGACACACTCTGTGCCTACGGTGGTATGCCCATCCAGGCACAAATGAGAACTCTCGATTATGGTGTTGATGTTGTGGTTGGCACTCCTGGGCGTATTATTGATCTGATCAAGAGAGGGGCCTTACATTTGAAGGATGTTCAGTTTGTTGTCCTTGATGAAGCTGATCAAATGCTTGCTGTGGGTTTTGAGGAAGCTGTAGAGACTATTCTACAGAACCTACCCTCGAACCGTCAAAGCCTTATGTTCTCTGCTACAATGCCGCAGGCGATAAGAAGTCTTACACGGAAGTACCTAAAGGATCCAGTTACTATAGACCTTGTGAGTATGCTATTTTCCTCTGGTTATTATTTTTACTGTTTTTTTTTTGGTTTGTCTTTGGTTAGTTAAAATGCTATTTCTTATTGCTCGTGAAACAAGAGGATTTTCAATTCGGGTTGTTTTATGCAACAAGCCTGCAACTGTTAGTATATGTTGCTAGAATCCTATAATAATCTTGATGTTTCCTGCCCATTGTTTTAACCTAACTAATCCAAGATTACTTGCTGTTAGTATGATAGTATTGTTCATGCTACAACTTGGAATCGTTTTACGTCTGAACTGTTATCCTTTCTTGGAGTATTCCCAGTTGTATGTTTTCCACTTCTCAGTTTCTAGTTTGGTTTAGTTTGTATTTGGTTGCATCCTTCATACTAGAGTTATTTCACATGAATAGAGACCCGAACTTCTTTTCTGGTCTGCCTATGTTCTTCATTTTCATTTGACTATAATTAACATTCATTTTTCGTTAAGTTTGTTGTACTTTTGTTCTTTCTCAAACTTAATATCTGTCTATATTTTCCTTCATAATGAGCCTGCTACCATATAGGTGTTGTTGTTCTTACTATATGCCACTTCGTTTTTCTCATCCAATCCTATTTGACTTTACAAGTTGGGGTGCAAGTGAATATATTTTAGCTGACCATATTTGATTCGGATCTGGACTTTTACAAATATGGTAATGCTTTTCTTAGGATATGGAATTTTCTTTTTGTGTTTATTTTTTGGATCTGAATCCGGATTCGGATTTTTCCGAATACGATAATAATTTTCTTACTGAATCCCACCTGGATATGGATATGATATTCATTTTGGATTTGTTTTTGGATCTGAATCCGGAACTGTTTCTTAATGTAAAATCCTAATCTAGATATGGATAATCTGTATTTTAACTTAAAACTTTTCACATATTAATTAGTGTCTATATTTATGCTTATATTTTATTTGTTAATAAGTGATTGATTTATGTAATATTCAACTTAGTTCTTACATATTTAGTATTGTTTGCCTATGTTAGTTCCTTTTATGCTTTTCCCAATTTCATTTTATTTCTTATAGTTTGTTTTTTTTTTTCCAGTCATAATTTTTAGCAGTAGAGTCATTTAATCTACAGTTATCCTGAATTAGAATTTACTTTTCTTAGGTTAATGAGAATGATAAGAAGTTGGCAGAAGGCATTACTCTCTATTCCATTGCAACAGATAAGTACACCAGGGGAGCCATTCTTGGGCCACTAATCAAGGTAGAATTTCGTATTTTTTTCCCCTCATTGTGTCCTTTCTGTAATTTTACTTGGAATATAATGTATTTTTTCCTTCCTAAAAATAAATTAGGAACATGCCAAAGGGGGAAAATGTATAATTTTCACCCAAACAAAGCGTGATGCAGATAGGTTGTCTGATGCTATGTCTCGGAGTTTCGCATGCCAGGCTCTGCATGGGGATATTTCACAGAACCAGAGGGAAAGAACACTTTCAGGTTTTCGGGATGGCCGCTTTAATATTTTGATTGCCACTGATGTAGCTGCCCGTGGACTGGATATACCGAATGTCGATCTGGTGAGGGATTCAATAGTTTCTAATTAATTCGTTCACTGAAATATCTGTTTGCTGTATGTTTGATGTTAGTAAGCAACTTACTTCCCTGTTCTAATCTAATAAATTTAGATGTTTTTTTCTTAAACTCTTCCGGAAGCTGCTTCCATATTTCCTCATCTTAAGTAATTACGAAATATATTGGTTGATGGTTGTAGGATTTGTTGACTGCTCTTGCCTGTATTTGGTGCTAGGTGCCCTTTGGATACAATGATGCTTTTGTTATAGATACATCGTTTTTATACGTAGTACTCTTAGCCTAAATGATGTTTACTAGTTCAGATACCTGGAAAATACTTCATCTTCATATCTGTTATTTCCCGTGACATAAAATAACATAAAAATGCCAACCAGATTATCGGTATGATGTATGCTTCTTTCGCTAACTTTTTTGTTCTTTATGTGTAAAGTGGCAATCGTTATTATTGAAACCATGGAAGCTATTGCTCAACTTTTGAGTTTTGAGATAGAGTGATTGTGTTTTATCTACCGGACAAGTTAATTCTTTCTGATAATATCTTTATATGCTTTATGGCCCGGTAAAAGAATTGTTTCCTCTGAGTTATTTTCCTTGTCTATTCAGCTTTAGTGTCCCCCCCCCCCCCACCCAAAAAAAAAAAAAAAAAAAAAAAAAAAAAAAAAAACCGAGTTACTTTCCTTGTTTACTAGTTCAGATACCTGGAAAATACTTCATCTCCATATCTGTTCTTTCCCGTGACAAAAAAATCCAACCAGATTATCGGTATGATATATGCTTCTTTCGTCAACTTTTTTGTTCTTTATGTGTAAAGCGGCAATCGTTATTATTGAAACCGTGGAAGCTATTGTTCAACTTTTGAGTTTTGAGATGAGTGATTGTGTTTTATCTACTGGACAAGTTAATTCTTTCTGATACCATCTTTATATGCTTTATGGCCCGGTGAAAGAATTGTTTCCTCTGAGTTATTTTCCTTGTTTATTCAGATTTAGTAACCCCCTGCGCCCCAACCCACACACTTACACTCACACTCACACACCCCACGACCGTCTAAAATGCTGTTTCTTTGGAACTGAAGTGAATGATTAGGACAAAAGGGAAAAAAATTAACCAAAAGCACACTGCTTTCTCTTTTACAGATCATACATTATGAACTTCCAAACTCTTCCGAGATCTTTGTCCATAGGTCAGGTCGAACAGGGCGAGCTGGGAAGAAAGGAAGTGCTATTCTCATCTATACTAATGAAGAGTCCAGAGCTGTTAGTAGCATTGAGCGTGATGTGAACTGCAAGTTTACAGAGGTAAAATATCTGTCTATTTTTTTTAAAAATAAATACCAATGTAAAACACTTGCTATCGTAGATGTCTTCTTTTGCTTGCCTTTCATGTACAGGGAAGATATGTTGACTTTTTTCTGGGTCATACATTTTGATTGATTTTTTAGAGAAGTTGGATAATATACTCATTGTAGCTCAATTGGGTGCTGATGTCTCTTGATTTTAGAAACGCTGTGTCATGTATGAATCTTTTTAGTGTGTTCAGGAACAGCTCGCCTTGGCTTGTTGCCACTTTGTGCAACTTAAGCACATTTTAAGCGTAAACTATGTGAGCAAGAAGTTCAAGGTTTCCCTCCCTTGTTTGTTCTTTGGCTTCACTTGATTGAATTAGTTGATCTCCAGGAAACTTTCCTGAAGATCCAAGTGAATGCTCAAGGTAGTTAGCATGCATTACTCATAATTTTTTTTTTATATATTTGGCAAATTTCAAGCATTTTCATTGTTGTGCAAGTAATAATGATTTTACCTACATAGTGACTACCAAGATACGCATAGATAGTATTATTTGAACCTTTTTTTTTTTTTTTTTCTGTGTGCATGCGAGCGTGCGTGCTTTAAGTTGGATTTTGATTGCTTTAGATGTTCTATGCAAACTCAAAATTGTAACTCGTTTCAGTTCAAGGGACTTGAGCTCATGCTCGAGCTGCCTGAGGTGAACCTTGATGTAACCTTTGGAATCTCTGAATCACAGTTTGTGCCTGCATCCATTTTCGATATATAAGAATTGCATATCTGGCCAACATTTTAATATTTATTTTACGAGCTATACTCCATACTTGTTCATCTTCTTATTTTTTGTGCATTTTTAGCTTCCGAGGATTACAGTAGAGGCTGGAGCTGAAGGCATGTTTGCTGGCATTGGCGGAGGAAGATATGATTCTTACGGTGGTGGTCGTATGGGTGGGCGCATGGGCGGCGGTTCAGGTTTTAGTCGTGGTGGTAGTTATGGTAGTGGTGGCGGCGGCGGCGGGTTCGGAAGGTATCGTGATGGTCCTCCATCAAGTCGAACTGGCGGTTTTGGTGAATCTGGGTCAGATCGTTTCGGTTCTTTTGGTACTCCCAGGTCAACCGGTGGGTTTGGCCGTATGGCAGGATTTGGCAATAAAGGTTCTGGGCGTTCCGGAGGTTTTGGAAACTCTAGCACTTCAGGTTTTGGGCGATCGAACAGCTCGAGGAATTCAGACTCAAACAGCTACGGCGGTTTTGGCTTTGGCAATTCTTCGGCAGATTCTAGCTGGGACAAATTCTGATTAACTCAAGCGAAGGGTGATCATTTGAAAGTACTTTAGGTCCACTCTTCTCTTTCCTGCATCTACGTGGACGAGTTATGTATGCCTGTTCTCGTTCGGCATTACTATCTATTTCAACAGTCAAAGTGACTAGGAGCTATTTTAACACCTGCATACAATTACAGAGTAACTTAATAACACATTCAGTTGTAAATGTTCAGACATTATTCAGTTTTACTATAAGCATTATTGCTGGTTGGATGTACGACCAAAATAAGGTTTTGCTTGTTAATATATTCTTTGTTACTGTAGCTGATCCCAACGATTTGGTATAAATGCTTAGTTGACATTGTTTTTGATGCTTATCCTTCTGCCCTGCGATGTTTAAACTCATAAGTGGTGGATTTTGAGGCTCGATGCTGCATGAGCAGAACGACAGCAACTTGCAGCATAGATCTTGTTGACATTGTTTCTGTTTCCGCCGATAAAAATTTATGGGAAGGATCATGTTACAGTTATGTAACACTAAGGTCTTTTAGCTCCCTTGAGAAGAAAAAAAAAATCCTAATTTGTAGCTGGGGGCTGCAGTATCATATTTCATAAAGTAATTTATATAATTTGTTCGGATATTGTATTATTGTATCATATTATATTTTATTATCAAGCATGCTTTATTCGAGATACAGCTGCACATTGGCTGAACTGTATCGGTTGTGAAGTCTTAATATAGAGTGTTGTAGCTAAGCGAGTTGTAATTGGCAGTTGTGTGACTCATCTTTCGGTGTAATTAGTTGGTAAGTCCTATAAGTATTTTTGCCGGGGGAAGTTTCCGAAAGGGCACACCTTTTTTTCCGAGTGAGCCCATCATTTTTTTTTAGAAGAGAGAATTTTCCTAGAGAGCACAACAATAATTTTCTCAACTGTCCTTCTTCTTCTAGTCACCACCCTCGGTCTCTCCGGCAATCCATTCCTGCCTCCAAGCTCCTCTTCTTCATCGCAATCTCCGACTCCGGCGACATCAACTAGTCTTACTCTCTTTTCAGATTTATTCCATCCACCGCTTTCCTCTACAACACCATCATCCGCAGTTTCTCCCGAACCAAAATCCTCAATCGCTCTGCCTCCCTCTACGTCCTCATGTTCCGCTCCGGCCTCCCCTCCAACCACCTCACCTTCCCCTTAAGTTCTGCGCCCGCCTATCGTCGACCCAGCTCGGCGCTTTAGTACACTGCCACGTCGCGAAGTTTGGGCTGGAGCTCGACTGATTCGTGCAGAACTCTCTCATCCACATGTACGTGTCGTGTGGGGACATTGCGGCTGCAAAAAGGGTGTTTGATGATATTCCTCTGCACGAAAGCATGATACTGCTTGATGAGGAAGAATGAATCATACACCCACATGAAGACGTGATTTCAAGAAAATAGCCCTTGAAATTGTACCTTTTTTTTTTGGCAATCATGGATTTGCATGGTAGATGAGATCTTGAGCAGATAGGAATTAACTACTGCATGAGTTACTTATATCTTTAAAAGTATATGTGAACATTGGATTGAATGCAAACTTAGTTGCATGTATCATTTATTTCTACAGTTTTATTTGGATTTGGCTATGGATATCTGTATAATATGCATTTAGCTACATTCATGTTTTTTCGATTATTTATTTATTTATTTTTAATTTTGAGAGTAAGAATTGTGATTCAACTTGAAACTCCAGCCTGACTATATGCATCTCAAAGATATGTCATTACAACAAGTTTCGGGCTAGATAGCCCGAATCCACTATGGTGGATCTGCATTTACAGTTCTGGATCCACCATAGAGGATCCGGGTTGTCTAGTCCGGATCAAGGAGACAGACTTCTCTGTTTCCGGACCAAAAATCCAAACCGTTTTTCGAATCCATTTCTATGTTAATTAAATCTAAAACTTAATTTAAAAAACATAATTTAAACCAATTTTCGAGGTGATTTACTGAAGGGGAGCAAACAAACAAGTAAGAGGAGATTGAATGAGAGGTTGAAGGAGAGGAGACTGGAAATTTTTTCCTTTTTTCTCCGCTGCTGGCGCGGGAAGAAGAGAAGATAACAAGAAAATGAAGGAGAACACAATTTTGGAATAAAACTTCAATGGCAGTATGATAAATATAAGGGAAGATTTAAGTGGGCTCGTTAGGAAAAAAAGGTGTCCCCCTCTAGAAATCCCCCTTTGCTAGTCATTGCAACTGGTATAGTACGTGACTGCATGTAGTGGTGATCTTTTGGGTATGCAGTCCCTTTGGCTCTCTTCTGGCCTCTCTAGTAGAGGCTGTAAGCTTGGTGTTCTTCCGATGGCTATCTGAAATAATTTTCATATGGCCAAGAATGTTCTACGTAGGATGAAATCTGAAAACTTTTTGATGTCGAAGATTTGATACCATCAGTTACAATGTGGAAGTGGCATTTGTTGGTATGTTTGATGCAGCAACGATTGTCTAGTTCCTCTACAGCAAAGAGACTATACTGTAAGTTTAAAAAAAAAAAAAAAATAAATAAATAAATAAATACAGGAGCAAAAGATTTGGAAGCTCAACCGTCTCCTTTAAAAGAGATGTAGGAGCACGTTTTGTGCTATCAGCAACAAGAATGTTCAATTGGAAACCCAGCAGATTCATTTAAAAGACAGGTAATTATGTTGAGGAGCTATTTTTTTGCCATCAGCAACAACAAGAATGGTTTATGTATTTAGGGTGTGTTTGTTTGCATGAAAATAGAATAGAAGTAGTGAATAGGGGTGAACGTCCTCGCCGTCTCCGAACGATCCGACCGACTCCGATCGGTGTCGGTCGGAGTTCGGTCGGAGAAAAAATATGCAAATCGATCGGAGTCATTCACATCATTTTTGCGGTGGTCAGATCGGTTGGGACGACTTCAAATCCGACCGACTTGAATTTTTTTTTTTTTGGGAAATTAGGGGAATTCGAACCGTTCGTTTGAATGTTGGAATTCGAATGGTCTCCTTGGAAATTCCATATGGTTGGACTGAATTATTTTCCAGCGACCTCCTTCTTCTACATTTTCCTCAAATTTGCATTTTCTTCTTTTGGTGGTGGGCAACGTCGAACGAGCTGCTGCTGTCCACGGAGGAGACGACGACTGCAACGGCGACGGCAAGGGCAGCGACTTGGCATCCAAGGAGGCGACGGCGATTGCAACGGCAACGGCAAGGGCAATGACTTGGCATACAGGTATTATTTGAATAAGGGTTTTGAATGGTAAATTTAATTGTGTGATTTAAATAGTGCTTTAATTTAGGCTTAATTGAAGGATTTGAATGGTTTATTTGAGGGATTTAGGCAAAAGCAACGTGTTAATTGAGGGATTAGGCAACGGAAATTTATTTAATTGATATTTATTACCGCAAATGGTATCAATTTCCTCAAATTTTTGGACGATAATTGAGGGATTTAAATGGTAATTTTAATTGAGGGATTTAAGCTAATGTACTCAAATTCTTGGACGATAATTGTGTTAGCAAAAGATAGCGGAATAATACTAATGCAACAACCAGCGGAATCAAATAGTTAACGAAGAGAAAAATAGCAGAGACAGAGAACACGCAGATTTAACGTGGTTCGGCAATATGCCTACGTCCACGGGGACACGATCGAAAAACTTCCACTATATCAAATTGGATTACAACTTTCTAGTTCTCAACCACAAGAGAAAACACAAAGAAATCACACAAGATTTTGAGATCAAAATTTTAATCTCTTGTTGCAGTGATTTACCTCTTTGCTTCTACCACCGAAAAAAAAGCCCTTCGGCCACAACAACAACCTAAGCAACAGCGGCAAGAATTATTTGTGACAGCCACACTTCTCCTTTGTTTGATTTCAGCCACCTCCAACAAAAGAAATCCAGCCTTTATTTCTTTTGTTTGGCCGAACAAAATAAAGAACAGCACACACAAAAATAACTTCAGCTCGCCTTAAGCGCCAGCCGCAATAAGTTGAAGAATCCCTTAGCCTCCTTGTTTGTTGCAGCCGCCTCGCAACAAAAAAAAATAACTTCGGCTTTTAATTTTTCGGATTTTTTTTAAACCCTAGCACAACAACCCCATATTTATATTGTATCATAATGGGTTTGGACAGATTTTGGACCCGTTTCGGTTGACCGAAACCCGTTTCGGCAATGGGCTCCATTAGCAATAATCTCCCACTTGGAGACCATTGCTAAAAATGTAATCTCTATACATGATAATCCCAGTGTCCAAAGTTTTTACCTCGATCGTTTAAAGTCCTAATTTCAGCATTCAACACAAATGCACCAAAGTTGAGCAATAGCTCAACTTTTTCCCATCAACCGGCTTTATCAATATATCTGTAGGATTCTTGCTGCCCTCAATCTTCTCCAACTTCAATTGGCCATCCTCTAATAAGGATCTAATAAAGTGATATCTCAAGTGAATATGTTTAGTCCGTGAATGATACGTCGAGTTCTTAGCAAGATGAATTGCACTCTGACTGTCACTGAATAACCTGCAATCCACTCCATCAAAACTCAACTCACTCATCAATCGCTGCAACCAAATAAACTCCTTACTTGCTTCTGCAGCTGCAACATACTCAGTTTCTGTCGAAGATAAAGTAACAATTGATTGTAGTCTTGAAATCCAGTTTACTGCTGTCCCTCCTACAGTAAAAACATAACATGTGGTGCTCCTGCCATTGTCTCTATCACCAGCATGGTTCGAATCCACAAAACCTTGCACATCAATGTTATCACCCCCAAAACATAAATAATACTTTGAAGTACGTTTCAAATACCTGAAAATCCACTTCACCGCTTGCCAATGTTCCTTTCCAGGGTTCTTCATGAATCTACTCACTACTCCCACTGCATGTGCAATATCTGGTCTTGTACTCACCATTGCATACATGAAACTCCCAACGGCTGATGAATAAGGCACATTCTCCATGTGTCTCATCTTCTCATCTGTCTTAGCACCTTACTCTTTTGACAGTTTGAACTGTCCACTAAGAGCTGTAGTTACCGGTTTTGCATTATCCATGTTGAATCTCTCCAACACCTTCTTAATGTATCCCCTCCTGAGATAACCACAATTTCTTGTTTTTCTTATCTCGGGTAATTTGCATTCCAAGAAGTTGTTTAGCCTCACCCATGTCCTTCATAGAGAATCTCCCTGCCAACTTCCTTTTCAGATCATTGATTTTCTTCATGCATGTACCTGCCACAAGCATATCATCTACATACAAAGTAAGTATAATAAAGTTACCATCCTTAAACTTTTGTAGATATACACAATGATCTGAATTGCTTCTGGCAAAATCCGAATCCAACATAAACTTGTCAAACTTCAAGTACCATTGCCTCGGCACTTGTTTCAACCCATACAAGCTCCTTTTCAGTCGACATACCAAATTCTCCTTTCCTTTAACTTCATATCTCTCCGGCTGTTCCATGTATATGCCCATGAAGGAAAGCAGTTTTCACATCGAGCTGCTCTAAATACAATCCTTTCACAGCCACAATACTTAGTATTGCTCTGATAGAAGTCATCTTGACAACATGTGCAAATATTTCATTGAGGTCAATACCTTTTCTCTGACCGTATCCCTTCACCACAAGTCTAGCCTTGAACCTTTGTGTCCCTCCTGCCTCATGTTTTACCCTGTATACCCACTTGTTATGCAATACTTTCATCTTTTCCGGTCGCTTCACCAATTCCCATGTGTGATTCTCCTCCAAAGAAGACATCTCATCACGCATAGCTTGCTCCCACTTAAGATGAAGTTTATCCTGCATAGCTTCTTGGTAATTCTCTGGTTCACCTGCATCAGTAGACAAAACATGATATAATGGAAGACAAAGTTTTTGGGTTGGCTTCCTTATCCTCGTGCTCCTCCTCAAAGTGGGAACACTCTCTGATGAAGTACTTGAACTATCTGCCTCAGTCAATGGCTCTCTTTCCTGTTCGGTCTCATCTGAAACTTGTGTATTCTCAGGTGTAGCCATTTCTTCTCCTTCAGATGTAGGTATTTCTTCCTTTCTTTTATCCATGGGATCCATCCCATCCTGTGGCTCATCCAGCTCCAAGCGCTCTTTCTCCACTGTTTTCTCACTCTTACTTTCCGTTCGGTCTTTATACATACAGCCCTCATTAAATACTACATCTCTGCTACGAATTACCTTGTTATGCTCATAATCTCATAAGCGATAACCATATTCGTCGCCACCGTATCCAATGAATGCACACTTCTGAGATTTAGAATCAAGCTTCTTTCTCATCTCATGATCCACATGTGCATACGCTATACAACCGAATACTTTTAAGAATGAATAATTCACAGTCTTACCAGACCACACCTCCTCTGAAATTCCTCCATCTAAAACACTAGCTGGACTCCTGTTGATCAGATAGACTGTCGTATCTACAGCGGCTCCCCAAAGTTGCAAAGGTAAACCTGCTTGTAGTCTCATACTCCGAGCTTGCTCCAAAATGGTTCTATTCATCCTCTCAGCCACGCCATTTTGCTGCGGTGTTCTCGGTACAATCTTCACTCTCCTGATCCCGTGGGTAGAGCAATAGTCATCGAACTCCCTATTGCAAAATTCCCCACCATTGTCTGACAACAGACATTTTACCTTCAAACCTGTTTCATTCTCAACAAAAGCTTTCCATACCTTGAAGATCTTGAAGACATCGAATTTCTGCTTAAGTGCGAATATCCATATTTTCCTGCTTGCATCATCTATGAAAGTGACAAAATAAGAATTATCTCCAAGAGACTTTGCCGAAGAAGGCCCCCATACATCTGTATATACCAACTCCAATCTCTCGGTTTTCTTCTCCTTGCCATTTTTCATAAAACTAACTCTTTTCTGCTTTCCAAACACACAGTTCTCACAGAAATTAAAATTAGTATCTTTCATATCTGTCAACATACCTCTGAATTGCAATACCCTCATGTGGCTTTCGCTCAAGTGACGAGCCTATGATGCCATAAGGTTGCCCTCTCATTCTTCACGGTGGCCAAAGAAACAACGTGATCCACCGAGCTTGAGAGTATATATAGAGTTCCCACTCTCTCACCCTTGACCACTACCATTGCTCATTTACTGATCTTTCACTTTTCTTCTCAAATAAGATTTGATAAGTTTCACCATCCAGCTTACTAACAGATATCAAATTCTTCTTCAAATCTGGTATGTGCCTGACCTCTTGTAAAAGCAACTTTCCACCATTGTCTAACTTTAACTGAATTGTCCCTTTACCGACAATCTTGCATTCCTGCCCATTACCAACAGTCACATGCCCAAAATCACATTGGACATAATTCTCAAACCATTCTCTGCGAGCAGTGCAATGGAACGAAGCCCCTAAATCCACAAACCACGAATCTGACATTGATTCTGTATGAGCAGACAAACACAAGTCATCATACTCTTCACTTGGATTCACCACATTCGCTCCTTCCTTATCTTTATTTGGACAATCCTTCTTCATATAACCCTCTGTCTTACATTTCCAACACACTAACTTTTTCTTGAACTTCCCCTTAGACTTTGATCTTCCTCTTTGCTTTGACTCCCTGCTTAAACTTCTACTCCTTTCCTTTCTTTTGTCATTATCAACCGATAGAACAGTACTTGTAGAAACTGTACTCTCACCCATGCTCTTTTTCATCAATTCATCATTCATGATTGTACTCACAACATCATTAAATTTAAGAGCAGTATTGGACGAATTATTGATGGCCATAACAACATTACTCCAACTATCCGGTAATGAACACATAAACATCAAAGTTTTAATGTCATCAGCAAAGACAAAATCTAAGGATTCAAGTTGTGCCCATAATATGTTAAATTCGTTCAAATGATTAACAACTGAACTATCAGAAGGCATCCTCAAGTTGAACAATTTTTTCATTAGAAACAGTCTATTTGAAGCAGACGGCTTCTCATAAAATTTAGCCAACGCTGATATGTAACGCCCCATTTTCCGGAGAGATACGAAAACGGAGTACGTTACCGGCGGGCACGTGTAAGTCGACGTGCATGAGGCCTATAAGCATGTAAAAGAAGAAATGAATGGAACTGAATACTAGTCATCAATCAGGATCTTACAAGTTAGTCTACTGCCATATAAAAGAGAAGATATACATGTCTAAGATAAGCAGCAACAAGTATAATACTAATATAAAAGTTAGAAATAAAGTCCCAAAGGGGTGATATATACCAAACCAAAACTACAAAAGTGGAGGCCTATAAATCTATTGCTGCTCGGTCTGCTCTAGAAAGTACGGATCATGTAGTGGCGGATTCTCGCTCACATCTTCAGTACCTGAGCGTGTGGGGGAGCTCAGGGTCAAACCCGGCAAGTAAAATAATAAGAAGTATGGAGCGTGTAATATAAACAAATAGGTAAGATATGGGTGTGGATATGAAACTATGCGCATGTGTGGAAAATATTAAATGATCAAGTAATGATATCAAGAAAGAATGTACATGCTATCAAGTATGGAAACTAATAGTGAATAAATAGACTTGTATGGTAGGGAGTATGCAATATGCATTAATAAGTAAAATATGACTTGATGTAAAAATCATATGCACATGTATGGGAAAGAGTAATGATTAAGTAAAAATATCAAGCAGGGATATACATGCATATCAAGTTTAACTTAATATCATATTTTATTTTATATTTGAACTAACTGGTAAAGAAATAAACCTGTATCGTGAAAGTACCCGTGCATACCCAGGACCCGGCCAAGATGCTGGCGCTGAACCAGCCGTGCCGCTAAGCACTCAAACAGATACCGATTACTGAGTAATCGGTCGTCCCATCAACATGGACTAAACAAGAGATGATGGCTCAGTACCATCCGGGCGCTCCCGCGGATGGGCTCCTATTTCGGTTGCACAACCTATCCTAAACTTTTTACGATACAATATTTGTCCACCCTTTAGTTCTCCCATAACCCAAGGTTTCAAGTTATATTACATGGAAATCAATCCGGAATATGATAAACCAATCATGTCAAGGTTAATACATATACATGTCTAGTAACAAGCAAGATGTGGTTCATGTCAAAATCAAGTTAACAGGCAAGTCAGAATCCATGGCACTATCAAGACATGTGTATGTACTAACAAGAAAAATCCGACATATTTTCATGTATCTTGTACAAGTAATTAGTATGTATATGTCAAGGCTAGCATGATGGAGTGTCAAAATCAAGTTAATAGGCAAGTCAAGATCCATGGCATTATCAAGACATATATATGTATTAATAAGGAAAATCCGGTATAATTTCATATATGTTGCACAAGTGACTAGTATGTATATGTCAAGGCAAGCATGATAGTCATAAAATACTAGAATGTACTATGGAAATAATGATCATGTATGTAAACCAAACATATATACAATTATGCATATAAACATGTATGTAAGTGGGCATTAGGGTGTAAAAATATCTTTGATGATCATGCATGTGAATCATACATATACAATTATGCATATAAACACATATTAGGTAAGTGGGTACTAAATTGTAAAAATAGAAATTAAATAGGTTAACACTGGTATAATTTCATATATGTTGCACAAGTGACTAGTATGTATGTGTCAATGCAAGTATGATGGAGTATAGAATGTTAAAATGAATGTTATGAAAATGATCATGTATGTAAACTACACATAAATACAAGTATACATATTAATACGTATGTGAGTATTAAGATGTAAAGATACCTAGGATGATCATATATGTGAATCATGCATATACAATTATGAATATAAACACATATATAATTTCATGTATGTTGTACAATTTACTAGTATGTATATGTTAAGGCGAGCATGATAGTCATAGAATATTAAAATGTGTTATGCAAATAATGATCATGTATGTAAACCACGCAATACAATTATGCATATAAACACATTAGGCAAGTGGGTACTAAATTTGTAAGGATAGGAATTAAACAGGCTTAACACTTTTATAACAATTAGCTTAACAACATATTGATTTTCTAAATTCTAGTATGATTTCATAGTATGGAAAGTAGCAAATTTGTTAAATCTTAGACATGTATATATATATGTATATATTTAAACATGGATTAGCATAGAAAGAATTATGACCTAACATAATATTTCGTATGAAAGAAATATTTTAACAATTTAATGTAGAAACTTATTTATTTGAAATCTTCTTTTTAAAACATGATTATGAATACATACATACATACATACATATATATATATATATATATATATATATATATATATATATATATATATATATATATATATATATATATATATATATATATACACACCTATGTTCTAATGGCAAGTGGAAAATGATTTAAAAATCATTGCATTATATAGAAAGAACTTATATGGAAAATTCAAATGTATATCCAAACATGATGAATATTCATAAAGGTAGTATTTTTATAATTTAAAAATAAAGCATATAGTTTAACTTTACAACTTGTAGTTTAAGAATGAGAGATTATAAATAAAATGATAAATTCGATATATAAACATAGGGTAAAGTATAAAAAAATTATATTTTTATTTTTCTAGAATAATCATAGAGATTTTTGTATAGAGATATTATGTTTTTAAGTTTTAACAAATCAAGATTCTAAGTTAACCATAAATAATTAGAATTAGAAATAAAACATGAGAGGGGATGTGATTTTACTTGCCTTGATAGGTTAAGGAAGGTAAGCCTATCTTGAGGTTAAAGAGCTTCTCTTTTTATTCTTTTTCTCCTCTTTTCTTCTCTTTTCTTCTTCTTGTCTTTTCTTCTTCTTCTCTTGAGTTGGAGTAGAAAAAAATAAAAAAAAGAGATGAATTAAAAAAAATAAAGGAGAGAAAACAAATGAAAGGAGGTGAAGAAAAAGATATAAATAAATGAGAGATATGGGGTAATATGATGGTTTGTCATTCTTGACCAAAGGACAAGTATGGTGAAGGAGGTATAGGTGAATAAAAACAAAATAGGAATATGACAAATGATTAATAATAATAGGTTATTAAACTTATTTAAAGTTATAATTTTAAATTAAACTAATCCAAATAAAATCAAACTTTATCTTTATAAGTCAAAAGAAGAGAGACTAATAAAAATATGTGTAGGACCCACCGGTGATTAAAATAATATTATTTTAAGTGATAATATTAAAAATTTCAAGAAAATCACAAAAATATAGAAAAATGAGACAAACACAATGTATTCACTTTGGGATTAATCTGATATTAAGAATGTAAGTTATGACGAAATTAGGTTGTGATATGACATCAAACCTAAAGTGGTCTTCTCCTTGGAGACGTTGAATACAACCTGCTCTGTCAGGCACAATCGAATCTGCGCCAAAGCCCTCCTGTCCAACAATGCCCACTCCTCATCAGTCATCTTTTCTGGCTTTTCTCCAATCAGTGGTTGATGTAAATTCTTTTGATATAAATAATCTTCCATTTGCAACTTCCACCATTGGAAATCTGTCCCATCAAATTTTTCAATCTTTCCCTTCCTATCTTCCGCCATAACTCCCACTCAAAATCAACACCGATCTGAGTAAAATCTGACCCGAACCAGGGCTCTGATACCAATTGTTAGCAAAAGATAGCGGAATAATACTAATGCAACAACCAGCGGAATCAAATAGTTAATGAAGAGAAAAATAGTAGAGACAGAGAACACGCAGATTTAACATGGTTCGGCAATATGCCTACGTCCATGGGGACACGATCGAAAAACTCCCACTATATCAAATTGGATTACAACTTTCTAGTTCTCAACCACAAGATAAAACACAAAGAAATCACACAAGATTTTGAGATCAAAATTCTAACATCTTGTTGCAGTGATTTACCTCTTTGCTTCTACCACCGAAAAAAAAAACCCTTCGGCCACAACAACAACCTAAGCAACAGCGGCAAGAATTATTTGTGATAGCCACACTTCTCCTTTGTTTGATTTTAGCCACCTCCAACAAAATATTGTATCATAATGGGTTTGGGCCGATTTTGGACCTGTTTCGGTTGACCGAAACCCGTTTCGACAATGGGCTCCATTAGCAACAAATTGAGGGATTTAAATGGTAATTTTAATTGAGCGATTTAGGCTAATATGCTCAAATTCTTGTACGATAATTGAGAATTTAAATGGTAATTTTAATTGAGGAATTTAGGCTATTCGGAAGGATACTGTAAAGATTTTGACTTAGAAATGGCCATGAGGATTTTTTTTTCTTGCTCTTATGTCTTTTTTCACGAGTAGTTTAGAAAGCAAGCAAAAAAAAAAAATAAAAAAAAAGGCTGAAATATTACTTGTGATGTACCATATATTTAATTATCTTTTATCTTGTTGTTGTTAAATACGTTCCCATGCAAAATCTATTAAATAATGTCTATTCAGTTAAATAAACTTGACAACTAAACTATTTGAAAATACAATAATATGGACAACTAGGTGATATATTAATATTTGGATAGTATGTGAATTGTCTACCTGCAACAGAATTGATCGGACGTCTTCAGATTTATGTTTTCTATTTGAATATTAAATCTAGTATGGACTGAATAGTTTGAATGATAATGACATGAAACATGTGATCAGGTGAGTATCTAAATTCAGGCATCTAACATGAGCCTGAGTTTTATATCCAGTAACAAAAGTCATAAGAAGATTTAAAACACAATTTTCATAAATATTTTTTTTTATAAAAACGGTAAACAATTAAAATTGTGCAAAACTCATTGTTGTTGTTATTTATTATTTGTTTAGAAACTGTTTTCAAATGGATGCTCCAACCATTATCAATTCTATTGATACTTTGGAAACCGAGGATGTTCAACCAAACCTTCCAACAGAGATCGGTCTCAACCCGAATTTGACTACCGCTGCTACTCCTATCCATATTGAATCTCTGGATGATGATATGCAACCACCAGTAAAAAATCAAAAGACTAGTAATCAAGGCACCCGCAAGCGTTCAGTAGCATGGAATTGCTTTGAGATAGTCACCTTATCGAAACATGGTGAGGTAGTCGTTCAAGAGGCTCAATGTCGGTATTGTCCACAAAAGTACCCATATAAAGGGAGTAAGAAAACTGGTACTTCCATGTTATTAGATCACATGGATAAGTGCTTAGGTTTTCAAGCTAAACAAAAAACCGACCAAACTTTACTTGGGGGAAAAATAAATGTTGAAAGTAATCGAATGTTGGCATTTTCGAAACATAGTCAGGAGGAGGGGCAGAAAAGCCTAGTAAAGTGGATCGTATGTAGTGAGCAGCTCTTCAATATCGTTGAACACCCAACTTTATGTGAGGTGATTGCAAAGGCAAATTCCAGTCTTCATGTGCCATCTCGGGTGACCGTAGCTCGGGCGACAATGAGAGTTTATATCGAGTACAAGAGGAAGCTGAAGTCCTTCTTCTCCAAGTATGATGGTCGCATTTCCCTCACTACAGGTAAGTCATTATACAATCATACTCTATATGGTTAAGTAGATATATAAATTGTCCTAATCTTATATATACTGAATTATTTATGTAGATACGTGGACTTCACTCCAAAATATCAACTATATGTGCGTTACGGCTCATTGGATAGATCGACAATTTTTAATGCAAAAGCGGATCATTAGCTTCTCTATTATCCAAGATCACAGTGGGGATGCAATTGGTGATCAACTCCTGGAGGTCATTAATCATTGGGGTATTAAAAAATTAATGTGCATTACAGTTGATAATGCAAGCACCAATAATTGTGCAATTAATTGGGTGAGAACAGTAAAGAAAAATGATGCTGATATGTTGCTTCTTCAAGGGAGCCACATGCATGTGAGGTAAAAATATTGTACATGACACATCAAATTACTACATATTATTATGCTTATATGATACTGACATGTTGCTGCATAAAGTTTTTAATTTTTTTTGTTTTGTTTTGAAATGTTAGATGTGCATGCCACATAATGAATCTCATAGTTAAAGAAGGGTTAAAGTTTCAAATCCAGTCAATTGATCGTATCAGGAATGCGATAAAGTATGTGAGATCCTCGCCGAAGAGAGAACAAGCATTTATATCCGCATGTGATGTTGTCGGCATTAAATTTGATAGAAAGATGTGGTTAGACAATAACACTCGATGGAATTCAACTTACTTGATGCTTACCAAGGCCATTCCATACAAAAAAGTTTTTGATGTCCTAGTGCAAAGTGATGCCAACTTTCGAGCCACATTTGGAGATAGAAATCATGTCCTCACTGGTGCCGATTGGAAAGTTGCTGAGGCGTGCATTAAGGTCCTCAATACATATTTTGATGGAACCAAAGAGTTATCAGGTACCCATTATCCAACTGTTCAATCATATGTTTCATGGATATATTTGTTAGATGATGCTATGACTGGTTATGAGAAAGATAATTGGGATGATGTTAAGCTTGGTGGGATCATGACCATGATGAGGAGGAAAAAAGAAGAATATTGGGGTTCAAGTGACAAAATTAACCCCTTACTTTTTGTTGCACTTACCTTAGATCCTACTGTGAAGTTCGAGGAAATAGAGGATGTTTGCACTCCCCTGTTTGGGCCTGAAATTGCTAGAAGAGTAATAGTACGTACACGAAAGTTGTTAGAAGAAATTTACAAAGTCTACGAATCTTCTAGTATTGGCAATACACATCACCCACCTAGGCATTCTGATGGACGCATTGGTCAATATACTGAATCATTGGGGCATGTATCATCAAGATTTAGCACCAAAAACAACACCCCAAAAAATTCTATCAATGTTCCAAATCATAATGGAAATGGAAGTGCAAGACAAAGAATTGCTGAAGTAAAAAAATTGAGAGGCGGCAATTTTGAAGCATGTGTTGAGAAGTTGACCGATATTGAACAATTTTTTGATTGTGAAAAACCTTGTCCTTCAGAAAACTTTAACCTTCTACAGTATTGACGCATTAATGCCCCCCGATATCCAGTACTATCTCGCATTGCTCGAGATATTTTCGCCATCCCAGCATCCACCGTCGCCTCTGAGTCAACATTTAGTGGTGCAGGTTGAGTTATAAATGAATATCGAACAAGACTTGGAATACAAACTGTGGAGGCACTAATTTGTGCTCAAAATTGGTTGAATCCAACATAGATTGACTTATTCAAAGTATTGGAGAACATTCAGGACTCAGAGGTAGATGAGGATAATATTTGAAACACTTTCTCGGTTAGTACTAATATTATTTTTCCATATGTGAAAGTTTTAATTATGATTTCAATTCAAAACCCTGCAGAGTTGGCTGGGATCCCCGAGTCGGATGGTGCAACATCATCAAGGTTGGAACGTGATCAATTTCCTGATTTAAATGGAGTATAGGTGAGTATAAACCTTTTCATGCTATTTGATACGTGTCAATATAATATATGAGAATAAAATAGTGACATGGACATGATACATGGACACGGGGCAATTTCTAAAAATTGCATAGAATATTATATGAGAAAAAAAATAGATTTCATATCAAATTAGCCAATATGTTGGTATATTTGCTAATATAATGAACGTGGGTAAGCTAACATATATCAGCTAGAAAATACAGTATGGTTTAACTCAGAAAACAATTATCTACTTCAACTCGGTTACATTATATAAGACTGTTTGCATTTCTACCAGCAAGCCATAAATATAAAGATATATAAAACTATAAAATTGTACCTCAAGTTGGCTTTGGAGGCTTCCAATCTTCAACTCCTGGAAAGTAGTTTGGTCACGCAAGTTAGGAATACAGATTTCAATTGAAAAACACCGCAAGATGCTAAAATATACAGGTTTTGAAGAAAATGGATGCAATTAGCTTACCCACCTGCTCCTTAAGTGCTTCTCTTAAATGGGAAACCAAAGTTGTCCTAGATGATTCAGCAGCTTTCAAATGTTCTATGCATGGTTAAATGGTTTTTTCTTTGTTTTCATTTCTTTCCACATTTGAGTTGAGTGTTTCTACTGCATATATTGAAATCTTCACACTTATTTTTTGTACTTATTTTTCTTTGTTATTGCAGACATGGTTTGAAGCTTCCATTTCCAGCAAGAATTCTTTTTTGAAAGATTCCAGCACATTGAACTGCAGAAATCCAGCAAGAGTTTTTTTGGTTTGAAACTAGTGCATGATTTCTTGTCTCGCATAGGCATCCAATTTTTGGTCTTCCTGCTACTTTTGGTTCGCCTGCTTTTGAAAGTTGGTTTTCTTAGTTAAAGTATTGATGTTGAGAAAAGTTGTAGAGATCTCTTGAGAGATAAAGCTATGTACTATTGAAAGAAACTAGTGTTAAAAATTCAGAAGAGACTATTACATTGTTCTGAATTGTTACTTACATTTGACACTGGTCAAAATATTGATTGATCTTAATGATATTCATTTGCTACTAGTTCTGAGGATTACTAACAGCCAATACTCATATCAAATATATGTAAGTTCATGTCTGATTAAGTTTGTTAATACTCTTATAAATGTCTGCTGCTATGTTGTCAAGTACCTTGTTTGCATGAAATTGCATAGATAACAGTTGCTATTGAGTTTCCTTTTTATTCATGGACAAAAGTACAGATTCTTTTTTTTTTGTTTCTTTAACTTCTTTACCATTGAGTCATTTTAGTTCAACGCTGCTCAACACTGCATTCTTCCATGCTCAACACTGCTGGTGGATTTTTGTTCTTTTCCTTAAAAAGTAACATTCACTCAGTGCGTTCACAACTGAGCATTGAAGCTTTACTGCTTTACTATGTATAACATGTCCAGCATATCATAATGTCTCAGATAGTTGATTTGTTAGTTTTTTCTTTTTTGTTAATATCTGATGGTGGTTTAATGATCCATACTGTCTTCTTTTTATACAGTTTTTGCTTCTTTTTTAGTACTTAGTGAGCACACATGCTATAGTATAATGTGGTGTCCAACTTCTTTTTCAGTAAAGTCATTTACAACATAGAGGAAAGTGGTGCTCACTTAGTAAAATGTGGTGGTGGAATTTGTCTAGCTGCCTCTTGAAACTTCGGCCATCATCTAAAACCCAAAAAAAGACCTAATTTCTTGAGCCATCATCTCCAATCTGCATCAACTTTCTAAGCCCTAATCTCTTTAACCCAAAAAGACAATCTCTACATTAATCTTCAAGGTCCAATGTAATCTCTTGAGCCCCAAAGAAATCAACCCTAATATCTTCACCCCTAATCAACAGATGTCTATTTTTTTTTTTCTTTTTTACATTTTTTTCTGCTGCTGAGTGCTGATGTCGAAGGAAGATCATTCCTAATCTTCTAGAAGTTTTTAATTTTTTTTTCTTTGATTTTCTCCTGTTGATGTCGAAGGAAGCAACCCCAAATTTCTCCAGGTAAGCTTCAATTTTTTTTTTTTGACATATTTTTTTCTGTTGTTGATGTTAAAGAAAGAGAAAGAGGTTAACTAACTCCGTCCGACTCTGAGAAAATCCGACTGCCTCCGTCCGGCCGGAGATCGGTCGGAGATCGGTCGGAGTAACTAACCGGCGGCGATCGGAGGATTACTTCATCGGATCCGATCAGCCGCCACCGACCTCCGACCGTCCGTCCGCCTGTTTATCTCTAGTAGTGAAAATAAAGTTATTTCTACTACTTTATTTGTTTGTTTAGCCAAGAAGAAAATTAGAAGCTATTTTCACTATGATGATGTGAATCCTATGTGGCATCCCAACTTCCCTTTTTCTTTTCCCTTTATTTTTTATTGGAAATACTCTTGAAACTCAAGGAAAAAGGTCATATATTATTTTTTTATTAGTTTTTCATTATTACTTTTCAATTCTACTCAATTAACAAATATATTAGTATTATTTTTATTTAATTTAATAATAAAATAATATTTTTCATATTCCACTTCCTACATTCAAAAGTAAGTTTACAAACACTTGAACTCTATTGAACAATTCTCTTCCTAAGTTTCAATTTTGGAAACTAATTCTATTTTTCTTCTCTACTTCTCCCACTTCTAAGAGTCAAACAGGACCTTACTGATTGTCCAGTTACTGATTGTCCAGTTCCACTGCAGAGAAGAGACTTCATGAGTTAAAAAAAAAAAATAGTAGGAGAGAATGATTAGGAAACTCAAACTTAATGGTTTACTTAAATAAATAAAAAAAAAGTAGTTATGTTGAGAATTTTTTGTCATGCAGTAAGAAAACACAATACTAAGAAATAAGAAACACAAACGAAATATTTCCTTACATATGAGAAAACAATACTCTTTAGCAATTTTTTTTTTGTCATTCATTGTATAAAGTGACAATTTTCGTCCACATCATATAATTAATGTGAGCGCGACCACTATTAATTGTTGAATTTGATACTTTTAGCCATCAGTCTTGCAATGATGAAGATACTTGGTTAACAAGACTATTCCAAATTCAACATCAGGTAACAAATAAAGCCAGCCCAATGTGTAAGGAAATATAATTAAAAATAAGTTTTCAATTTCTCTCAATGATGATCTTCTTGATGAACTTTATGGTGCAAATTAAATACTTCTTAAATACCGGATATGTGTACGTAGCAGATAAAAAAGACATAGTTAAAACAACATCTAAGATTCATAATGGACATGGAGAGATGTAAAATGCTTGTTCATTTGGATATACAAAGTGCTTTTTTATTAATAAGGGGTATTTACAGATTTGTCCGTTGAATCTTTATAAATTATAATTTAGTCCTCCACATCTTCATATTTAGAATTTAGTCTCCCAAATCCTCTAAATTACTACAATTCAGTCCCTCTCCCTAACTTCCGTTGGCCCAGTTTATTTTTTGATCTGATTTTTCCATTTTACTCTTCCTTAATTCCTTCTCTCTTTCTCCTCTTCTCCTTCCCTATTCCTCATCTGTTTTCCTTTTCTTCATTCTTCCTTTTCTCTTCTCATTTCCTCTCTCTTCCTCCTCTCTTCTCATTTTCTTCATTGGGTTCATTGGCTTCCTCCCTTCTTCTTCTCTTCTATCTCTCTATTCTTCCCTCCTTTTTCTTCACAGGGGTATAGCGGTATTTAAGTCATTTCATTATTTTAAAAAAATAAAAATTAAATTATGTCATTTATTTGGAGGGAAAAACTAACGGAGGGACTAAATTGTAGTAACTCAGAAGAATTAGGGGACTAAATCCTAAATATGAAGATTTGGGGGACTAAATCATAATTTATAAAGTTTAAGGGACAAACCTGTAAATATCCCTATTAATAATCTTGGTTGAGATAGGTGTCTTTCAATCTAGTAAATTCGTTGGTTTCCTCAAACATTTACCATTTCATTACTCAACAGCATGAAGATATAAAATATGCTTTATTTTACCATAAAAAATTGTGTGACAAAAACAATCTATATTCCATTAATTAATAGTGATTAATGAAACAAAATACAGTTGCATAATACTTCACCGGTCTACATATTTAGAAAAGAACAAAATGGTTGTAATATTTTGTTCTATGTATTATTTTTCGCCCATGTAATGTAAATGTACTTCACACGCTCACTCGCTCGTGTTCGTAAATTACTCAATTTGAAAAATATAACAAAACCAAAATAGTTTCTAATAAAAATAAAATATGTCAAAGATTAAAAAAAAAAAAAGAGAGAGAGAACTAACACGTCTCCTCATGCATTGTTATTTACCCCCTAAACCAAACCAAATATTTGGTTTAGTTGCACTCCGACTAGCAGTTCTCCATGGTGCTTTTTGGCTAACGAAAAAAATCGAATAATGTTTTGTTACATAAGTTAAATTATTCAGTTGTATGAAAGAATACTAAAATTAGTAGCTTTTAAAAGAAAATAATAATTAGATCACAAAAGAAAATACTGTTTTTTTTTTTTCTTTCTTTCTTTTTGTGTGAGAATAAGAACGCGCTGAGTTGTCATTATATATGAGCGCTCAAACAAGTTATGTGAGTTAACAATAAAAAGTTTGTAATTCTATTATGTTTTTTTTTTTTTTTTTGAAATCATAATCTGTCCCTCCTTAGATTCTATGAGATCAAATTTTATAGGTTTTGAATTGTATTTACCTTCTGTAAAGTTTTTTTTGAAATCATGATCTGTCCCTCCTTAGATTCTATGAGATCAAATTTTATAGGTTTTGAATTGTATTTACCTTCTGTAAAGTGATACAATATATATTTATGGAAAATCGTTAAGTTTGTATCTACTTGATGGAAAACCAAATCAAAACTAAGAATGAACATTACGAGGTTAATATTATAATCCAAATAGAAAATTTTAAAAGAATTTATTAAAGATAGTGATAACGGACTATAGCTCGGTTAATTTATATGACCTATCAGCTTGTTTCTATTATTCTCATATAAAATAATCATATATATATATATATATATATATATATATAATAGATTCACAAGATTAATCAAAAGCTTAATTATTCTCTATTTTTGTAATCAATGAGGCTTTAAGCATTTAAATGGTTGTGTTGTTTGGTTTGCTACTCTTGTCTACATACATCATAACTCACACAAAAAGAGATGTATGTTTTAAAACGGGGGTCAGAATTTACATTAACAAGATGCTAATGTTTCTATATTAGTTAATGCTTGTATTATTACATGCCAATTATAGGCATTTCTACAAAATAGAATTAACTAACTAAAATCTATATTATTAATAAAAGATTAATTATTTTCCTTAACAGATGATAATTTAATTTTAAATTATCTAGTCCCTAATAAGATTAGGAAACAATTTCTAAATTCGTTGAACACAGACTAAGGTACCAAATTAGGATAGTGATACTAGCATATGTATCCTCTAAAAGCAACAGTAAATAAAAGGATAAATAATGCTAGAAAAATAAAATAAGTAGATTTTTTTAGACAAAAAGTATCGAAAAGCTCAAAAATTCTCGATGGAGGTATTACTATATTTCTTCATTTTCATCTCATTTATTTTTTTTTTCCTTTTTTTTTTTTTTCTTCCGTATGATTCACAAAGTATGTAGTTTTGTCTCAAATGTTAATTTATAAAAATTTAAAAAAATAATCGAGTGTTCTCCATTAAGATCACAAAGTTATTTAGATCAATTTTATGAAATGTTGCAGTATAAAAAGTTTTCGTTGATGGAGCGCATATTTTGCAAGCAAAGTCCCGCAGACTGCATGCAGCCTGACAATTTTCATGTCGTAAACAGGATATGATTCGATTCGAGGATCTGGTGATGGACGAGGACAGCAACAAGTTCAGCCTGACCAACGATGGCAAAGTGCGAGGAAACATCAGGCTGCACGCGTTTGGGGTCAGGGACAATGCCACCGTCGAGCAAGCCCGAGCAAGGTTTGCCATCTGCCTGACGAGTAAGAGCCAGTGGCTAAGTTCCGAGGAGTTGACGTTGGTCAAGCAAGGGGAAGTCGACGGTGCCATTTTCAGCAAGGCTTTCTCTCAGCAGCTCAAGCTGCTCATGCATCCAGAAGACAACTGGAGTTGTGTCTGTTACATGGTGTCCAAGCTAGATGAAGCCTGTAATATGAACTCGGTGGTCGTTGAGGTGTGGACGCATTCGATCCATTACTTCTGCTATGTTGCAGCATTGATGGCTGAGAATATTGAATGCAGAACGATGGTGGTGGTTGTGGAGATAAGTGTGTGATCCGTACCATCGGTGCAAATTTTCCTTGCTCAATCTATGGAAGTTATACTCTGTATCGTTCAGCACCATGAATAAACATTTCTTTGCTCAATCTGTGCTCACAATCAATATGCATGCTTTACAGTTTACACAATATCATTAAAAATAAATACCATAACTGTGAAAGATTTTAACAATCGATTAAAATATATAGCGAACAACCAAAACAGTCGGCAGAGTATCAAACAGACATGAACTCAACATTCTGAAGGTAAGAAAGTTTACTCAGAGGCAGATACAAAAAAGTTTACAGCCATGAAATTCGACAAAGTATTCGGTGTTTCCAGGAAAAAAAGTACAAATTTACTACGTTACAACATAGACAAAACAGCAGTTTGTAGTATGAGGTTTCTTCGCAGCAAAGAACTAAGAAAGACGGAGATTTTTTTACGACCCCAAACGATGGAACTTCATTTATGATCCCTGAAAGTTCCTTGAGGTGGATGCACACAAAATACACCTATGAGTGCAGGACCCTCTTCCCTCTTGGGACGTAAATATTCATACATCTACAAAGCATCTTGACCGTTCAGTGATGTGGGTTTCACCTGGAAAGTTGAGAAAGTTGCATATCAGACGACAAGTTGAGATTAAATGCAAATAGAGGCTCACGTTTAAGTGCATTGCAAGACAAATTCTTGAATGAAAATGGGAATGAAGCTAACTGCAAATAGAGGCTCATGTTTAAAAGTGCATGCTTATAACAAGAAAGGCAGCAAACATCACACACTGATTGCACTATGTTATGCTCCTTAGAATAATGGATCACTTCCAACTTCCTTCGAATCCAAGTCTCTTCCACTTACCTGCCGTGCACTTTCTGGAACTTGAATTTAGATTAAAAAAGCATCAAATTCACTGCCAGTGGAAATGTCAGTTTGCGATTCATGATCTTATATAACAAATTTGCTCGACTCTCCAATATAGAGAGTGCAAGTTAAAGATTGGAGATGTTTCTAAGTACAGACCAACAAATATCCAATTTAAACCTGAAGAATGTGTCCAGAGAAACTATTAAAGGAAACAACATGCTTTTAAATTTTGAAGTTAGAACATCAATATTTATGATCTTATTATGGGAACAGAAATTAGGAACCTGCATAATACAAACTGATACTGAATTGCCTTTCCAGTTTAGATTCAAAACCTCATGCATCAGAAAGCCTCAATCTCGCTTTTTCAGTCAGAATCAAGAAAAGAAACCAACTAAAGTTACTAAATAAGAAAAACTTCACAAATCTGACGAAGGTCGGCAGTTTCTACCTTAAAGGCATGTGATCATAAGCAGCAGCTAATACAACTTCATTGATCAGAATCGTCAGATGTTTATTCTCCCATCACTAGCATCTTTATGATAACCATACACAATTGACTATATATAGAAATGTGAACTTAAATGATAATTTGAGTATTTGACCACTTTACAGTAGATAATAGATTTCTAATTGCATGCTAAGTACTTCACTCCGAGCTTATACACATTGAGTAATTTGAGGAAGGTGAAGAAACCAATGCTGCCAATAGCATAATAATCAGTGATGGTAAGCAAGACTATATATAGAAATGTGAACTTAAATGATAATTTGAGTATTTGACCACTTTACAGTAGATAATAGATTTCTAATTGCATGCTAAGTACTTCACTCCGAGCTTATACACATTGAGTAATTTGAGGAAGGTGAAGAAACCAATGCTGCCAATAGCATAATAATCAGTGATGGTAAGCAAGCAGTCGGTACTACTTCATTGATGAGATGATATTTCTCCCATTAATAGTATCTTTATGATTTCCTTAAATGATTGACGACATAAAGTTAACCTACATGGTAAGTACGGTTTAAACTATCGGAATAGGTATCGGTATAAGCCAATCATTATCATCAATGGCATAAAATCAGCAAATATCGGGTGAATCATATCGGCAATATCAAACTGATTATATACCTTTCATTGTGTACCTCAAAATCCAGTACGGTATATGCGATATATATCTATTTAAATCCTTGCTCTGACTACTTTAAAGTTAGAAAAGAAATTCTAAAAATTTCATAGCCAAATATTTCAGATCTTATGTTTATTACGCCGACTATACCAGTTACATTCAGTAAGTTTTGGCAGGTAAAAAAACGTAAGCTGCCAATAGCATATCTATCGATTTGCATGACAGATCAACAATAGTAGAAATAAAAACCCAGCAATAATCACTAATATGACATTATCGTAAAGGAATGAACATAGGCAGTGTAAGCGCTACTAGGCTTCGGTTTTGCCACCAGAAAAGATAATAAAGGAAACGACATTCTTCACACAGGCATTTGAATTATTCAAAGCAAAATAATTTAATTCAAAGCAAAATAATTTATAGCCAATGAGCCTTGGCTCAAGTGGCATCACCCCTCTCCAATTTGTGAGAGGCTCTGAGTTCGACTCCCAGTGGGACTCAATTTGGGTAATATTGCAAAAAATATGTGTGTGTATGTATGTGAGTTTAACTGGCAAAATAATAATAATAATAATAATAATTATTATTATTATTATTATTATTATTATAACACTCACTCATGTTTAACAAGAGCCAGGTTTTCATTGACAAAAGGACCAAAAGTAACATTATGGATCCATAAATCACTTTTACTTACCTGTCCATGATGGGGACAACTGAATTGTAATGCTCGCCAAGTCCATAAGCATGCATATGATATGATAGCATAATGCTTGGACTGCACTCAGCACTTTCACTCACTGTTTTGTATTCCTTCCCCATTTCTACATCAGGAAAAGATCCTGAATATATCACAATATGCTTCTTTAAGCAATGCACAAGAGCACCAAGCTCAAGTTGCCCTCCCCAAGCAGCTGTGGACTCCACCTCTTTGCAATAGTGCTGAAATCTTTCGGAAGGCGAGCTACCAGAATCTACTTCAACTTTATTATCAGATAAGAAGAATGGCAGGAAATCAGATTCATGCTCTCTCATATAATTAGCAACCATCCTTCGAAGCTCCATATACGTGTAAGGTGAGGTACTTCTGGAATGGAAGGAAAGTTGGTCCTCAACTGCTCGATAAAGACAATGACCATCTGGCTTTATCTCATTGATAGTCAATCCAATAGGTTCGAGCTTTTTCTCAAGATTCTCATTCTCAATCATTCTATCACTAACAATGTTGCTTTGCTCTTCCTGTATCCTCTGCTCCCTTGCAGCTTCCTGCTGAGCTCTTTTCTCACGTCTCTTTGCTCCTTTTCTCGGCTTTGAAGAATTTCCTTGGTTATTTATTGAAACACCCGCTATGGCCATCACCAAATTATTTGTATCGCCTTTCTCTTCATCTGCATTATTGTAGCCCAAAGAAGCAAGTTCTTCCGAGTGCTTTGCCTTTAGCTGAGATGAAAGCTGAGAGATCTCATCCTCCACTTGCTTTTTCTTTGCTTTCTGTTCAGCTTTGCTTCCTTTGGCAGCTGCTTTTTTCATGCTGATCTCTTTGTTTTGAAGCTCAGAAATCTCTTTTCTACACAGATAAAAAGGCAATCGGTGGAAAGAAATAGCCGGAAAAAAAAAAAAAAAAAACCCAAGAATTATGTTATAAAATGGTAAGAGACCTATTGCTCAAATATTATGTTAAGCTTATTAGGACTCATCAATGTCAAAGTAGTTTGTATGAACAAGCATCTGCCAAATCTTTAACTTCCACTACTGGCAGCTCCATCCTTACCTATGACCAGATGAACAAGAAATGCCCCTTGTAATATGAAAGTAGGAATTAGGATGTCACTTCCATACAACAACAACTAAGCCTTTTATACCCAGTACTTGGGGTAGGCTACATGAACCAATAGAGAATCACGCCAGATCGATCACATTGATAATCCTTCTCTATTCATTCCTATCAAGTAATATCTCCACATTTAAACCTCTTAATGTCACTTCCATAAAAATGTCAAATGGGAAGCCAGTTTAAAAGAATTATTGAATCTAGCATGTGAATGTACTATGCAAGGTACATGCATTCATGAACATGCATGACAGTACAAGGTTTAATAAATCAATTTAGAATTTACAAACTTTTTCACCCACAAAATTTACAGGAAATATTAGTTACCTAGATCAGGACCCAAGACCAAGTTAGAATTAGACAAAGATCTCATGGTCCATGATGATTACTTCCATTTTCATGATATAAGAAAAATATAAGAATGATATTAGGAAGAGTAATGTTATTAGCAACTCAATCTTCCAGTCCAAAAGTGAAGGATGATGACTTTTAGTGAAGAAAATGTTGCTCTCACAAAAATTCAGATACATTGGCTAAATCTCATCAATTAAAACTCTATCACTAGAACTCTATCATTTGTATACATTTGACACGGTAGCTTTAACAACTGTTCACATTAGCTTTAACAACTGTTCACATTAGCTATACACTTATAAAATGCAAAAGACATGCGTATAACACATGAACTCCTTCCAAGCTAAAATGGGTTAGGTGACCAACTGATTCCACTGCAGATACCAGATAACAAAGCTTTAATTCAGGGGCAAGAAAGCACGGAAACAAACATGGATTCGAACACAGATACAGATATGGATGCGGAAAACATTATTTATGAAAAAAATAAGGACAATGACATGGAAAGGACACGTTAAAAAGATATAAATATTAGTATATATTCCTCTATTATTGACTTGATAATTTTACTAAAAATATCCCAAAAAGGACTGGAAATGTATGGGTTTGTGTCTTTCTATTCCTTTACATAGGATAAGTCTCACCAGTAACTATACATTTATCTCTCTCCCTCTCTCTATAGGAAAAAATATAAAAAGAAAAGATGGCAATGACAACGGGTCATGAATCAACGTAAAGTGTAAATGCCAAATAAGAAAAAAATATTATTCAAACATAGAAACCAAAGATCATGTTCACATAAAAATATTAAAGTAAAACTTCATACTACTAACTACTTATAGTACCAATTTAGCAATGTTTATTCGTTTTGTCAGACCACTTAACTCTTTTTCAGACATGATCTTCAAGAAGCATGATCATGACAATGACACGATATTTTTCCTTTTTTATTGAACACGTTAGGTGGCGTATCGGACACAATTTTTGGCATGTCTATGGTATGCCTGCGCACACATGTCCGATACAGACACGGCACCTCCAGCGGAGAGTCTGTGCTTCTTAGTACAAGAGTCAACAAAACTATAAAATTCATAGAACATTAAAAATACATTATCCCGTGCAGAAATTCGTTCTTTTTAATCAATTTGTACATTTTATTAGTTCTGATTTACTATACAGGTAAGCAAGCCTTCCGAACAGTTCCTACTCACAAGAAGCATGTATAATTCAACACACACTAGAAATTATAGATATTAAATGAAAAAGACACATGCGTATAGCACACGAACTCCTTCCAAGCTAAAATGGGTTAGGTAACCAACTGATTCCACTGCAAATACCAGATAACAAAGCTTTAATCCAAGGGCCAACAATCCTATTCAACTCATATAACACTAAAGTCTAAAACTACATTATCCAGAAGAAAAATTCTTTCTACCTATTCAATTTGTATATTTGATTAGTTCTGATTTACTAAACAGGCAAGCAAGCCTTCAGAATGGTCCCTACTCATAAGAAGCACTCATAAATTAACCCACACTAGGAAATGGAACATCACTCCTTGATCATATTTTAATCAAGGTCTACAGCTGGAAAGGAAGGCAATACAAAATATCAATTAAGTTTTCCAGATAGTGGTGCATGTCCTTATACATACTGAGCAATCATCTTACCGACATCATTTATTATCACCTACTAGGCTACTACGCAATAAGATATTTCAATTTCAACTGTTACTTTTTTTTACATTAAATGACCCACAACCTAGGTGCTGATTGTCACTCCAAACTTTAGAGATACACAAAAACTGATGACATCAATTTCATGATATTAAGTACCAATACTTACTGTAGGAGAAAATATTTATCCATTCACAAAGGCAGCACTCTTCATTCTTATAACAATTGAAATTTCCAAAGATTTGAACCTAGTGGAAACATTTGAAAATAAGGTAACATGCGTTTAAGGTTATTATGCCTATGTAAATGAGAAATCATAAGCTAAGACAAGACTATCAGACAGATATTAATCAAATGAACAACCACATAATGATCATTTTCAGAAAAGCATTGTTTGAACAAAGACATGCAATAATGACTATGAGAGACGATGCTATTATTGCGAATACATCACATAATTTGGCAAAAATGACATTTTAGTAAATATTATTCTTTGTTAGTAGTTTTCAATATCATCTCTTTCCTTCACATGCTAACGAACTTTTGTTATCCACTCCCATAAAAACCAACTAAAATGCATTTGACAATTTTTTTCTTGAACAAATCAAAAGGGGAAATAATATAAAAAATAGTAACTTCAATGATGAATTTATACCATATAAGTGAATGAACTGGTTCAAAGACCTTTCATTTTTGGGTTAATTACAGTTAGACCCCCTGTAGTATGGGGATCTGTAACTTACCACTCCTGAAATTTGAAACTCTAAAAAAACCCCCTTAACATCCTAACAGCTTCAACTGGACGTGAGTGTTTGGGGCACGTGTTATAAAAAGTCTAAAATACTCCCAAGACAGCGACTCCTCCATCTTCATCCTTCCCTACATAATCTCTCTCTCTCTCTCTCTCTCGGACAGAGAAGCAGCAGCAGTTCCCCTTCTCTCTCTCGCTCTCGCAGGCAGAGAAGCAGTGGAAGTTCCACTCCTCTCTCTCTCTCTCTCTCTCGAACATAGAAGCAACAGTTAATTCCTTTTTCGCAGTCATCCCGCTCCTCTCTCTCTCTCTCTCTAAGCTGCTGCAGCAGCAGGCTTCAACAGCAGCAGCTTTGCTGCCTGCAGCAGCTTGCAGAGCTGTGTTTGCTGCTGCACAACTGCAGCTGCTACTCAGCAACAACGAGAGTTCCAATTTGTGGAGAAAATTTGTAGTATTTGGTTGAAGAAGAAAAAAGGGGACGGATTAAAGAGGAAGGGCGGGATTAAGAAAGGGAGTGGAGGCGTGAGTGACTGAGAAAGAGAGGGGAGGGGAGAGGGGAGGGGAGAGGGAGGGAGAGGGAGTGGGGAGAGAGAGAGACACGAGAGAGAGAGAGAGAGAGGGTGTGTGCTGGCTTAAAGAGAGGGATGAGAGTAAAATAAATATTAAATAAAGAGAGTGCACTTTAGTATAAAAGGAGAGTGATAATAACTAACAGATCACTAACAGTTGTAACGGTTTAGGAGTTTTTTTTAGAGTTCTAAATTTTAGGGGTGTTAAGTTACAGACCCCCATAGATGGGGATCTGACTGTAATTAACCCTTCATTTTTTCATATATGCAGTCAACAAAATAGTTTCTATGCACTTGTACGATAATATCAATAAATTTATCCTTAAGCATCTATAAAGAAAAATTCAATAGGAAACAGTTTTGTTCAAAAAAAATTTGTAAGTCTAGTCTGGCTCACTGTGTCCTTGCACTCATACACATCGTAATAACATGGGTTAGGATATACAATATGAAGCTAGGATACCAATGAAAAGGCTATTCCTAATAAGTAGCTAAGTACCAAAACAAAAAACATATATCTGCTTCGCAATTCAACCAAGAGAAAAAGCCCATAAGTATCCAATCTTTTCGACATCGTTATCAAAATCATGATAGTTATTAATTTCCAGAGGTTGCCCCAATGCATCACTACCCTTCTAGTCCCCATTATCCCTTAATATATATATATATATATATATATATATATATATATATATATATATATATATATATATATATATATATCCTTTGAATAGTCATGAGCATCATCAAGCATTGCTTGCAGAGGCAACGCAACATGGAGAGAAATCCAAAGATTAATTCTTTGGCTGTCTCTGATGCCAACTTTTAATTTTTAATTTCAATGTAATCTTCCATCGTGGTTAACTACTTGCCACTATTATGATCATAACCCTAAAAAAGAACTTGATACTTGAAAAGGAATTCAATTTCTAAAGGGCTAACCTTACTAACAAAAGGAACAACGAGAAATTGGGGGAAAAAAAAAATAATAAATTGAGGAGATGAGTTACCTGTGCCTGGAGAGCATCTCGCCTCGAGATTCTTGCTTGATTCCCGATGAATTACCAGAAGTTCCTTCGCCATTATCCATTGCTCGGAGGACACAAGGAGGGATTTTAAGGAGAAACTATTATTTGGGGGATTCAACAGCAGCAGCAGCGCTGCTCTGTTCTATTGTTTATAGGTTGTGTAATTTTAGTAGAAAGCTGGGATTTTTATTGAGAGTTTTGTGTTTGAGTCCAACCCTAGAAGGGCTAGGGTAGATGATGGTGGGTCTAAAGACATGGGCTCTTTCCGATTTTAGATGATTTGGGTAGTAACACAGGTGCGGAGATCCAGTTTACGCTCCCATTGGACTTGGGCTCTAACAGTACCTGCTTAATCTAAAAAGATTTTTCGAATAAAAAACCAAACAAACGCAGAAAAAGGCGAAATAAAGGCACCTGCGATGAGTTCGCCGGAGACGCTCACCTCGCCGAGACTGGCCTTGCCGGAGATGCTCTCGGCCTCGACGGAGACACGCGTTCGCCGCAGGCGATCGAAGGGACAGAACGTTGGAGTTGGGAGGGAGAGAGAAATTAGGGCGGAGGAAAACTTGGGAGGGGGTGGGATCTCCCTTAGAGAGTCACTAAATGCGCCCCATGTTTTTTTTAGTGAGCCCCAAAAGTTTTCTAATTTTCTGGGGCTCACTAAGAAAAACATGGGATCTAACTTCTAGGTTTCACTAAGAAAAACATGGGGCACATCTAGTAAGTCTCTCTCCCTTAAAACTGGAGTTTCCAAACAAACACACCACTTTTCCGAGTGAGCCCACTAGATAGTTTAAAATGGGCTCACTAGGAAAAATGGTGTGCTCCTTTAGAAACTCCTCTTAAAACGTGGGCATCGAGTTAGAAGTCGGGTTCGGACCCGAACCCGCATATTAATAATTGAACACTGGGTTTTCCCAAATATTACCCTCCAATTTTTCTTCTTTTTTTTATTTGTCTCCTCAATCTTTTTTTTCTTTTTCTTTCCCGTGGGAATAAGGTTAGTAGCTAGATCAACTACCCACTGATGAGGCTAAAGTAGTATCACCTCTCTCCAATTTATCAGAGCTTCTAAGTTCGACTCTTTGGCAAGATTCAATTTGGACAGTGCTGTAAAAAAAAAAATGTGTGCGAGTTTGATTAGCAAAAAAAAAAAAAAATGCTAGATCAACTACCCTAAAATAAATATCCCGATTTGGTGAAATTAAGGGTTGATTATGAAATCTTCTACAAGAGGTGTTATCAAGTAAACAAGAAAGCATTATAGTTAGAAGTTAGTATTGTGTATTTTATATCTTATTTGTATCTCTTTTATCCAGTTTAAACGCTAAATTATGTTATAATTATTAAATTTAGATTTAAGGATATTTTATGTGTATTGTGCTTAAAAAAAAAATAAGTGATACATGATTTTATATTTTTTTAATAAGTGTCCATATTGTATCTAAGCTATATTTAAATCTGATATTAAATAGAGTTCGGAAAGGCAAAACATTGATGATTGAATAGAGCTAAATCGAATTCAATCGAATTTACACAGCAGTGACAACTTCAAAGCTAGATTTCATATAGATATAATTCGTAACCAAAAATTCGTACAATAAGAAGTTATGGAGATCAGAATTATTTTTTGAATGACTTAAGAATTAGCTTAAAGTGGAGTTCAATCACGAAAAATATGATTATTTTACTAAAGCACAATATAGCAGAATGGACAATATCAATCAAAAGATAGTTACCGGTGGAGTCACTGGCCGATGGCTCATCTGTTTGGGCTAAAAAAAAGTCTTTTTCAACTTGGGTCATTTAGATAAATTGATTATGAAACTTAAGGATAAAAATTATTTAGATTTTTTAGAACTTTATAAACATTATAATTAGGAGAGGATGTGTCACTCTATCATGTATATCTATGTCTCTCTATATTTCTATCATCTCTCTTCTTTAATTTCCTTTAAATTAAAATATATCTATTTCAATGGTGATCGGCTAAATCCAGTGACCAATGGCTGAGGATTTTTCTAATTCTTTAATAATTGTTTTTCTATATCTATTTCGATTGATGTTTATTGGTCCTTATTCATTTTTTATGGTTAACTTATTATATTTTTGCTTGTATACCAAATACATTATTTTTTAAGGACATAATTTGTGTTTCCGTTTAAAGATTTATATATTTTAGATATAGTTTATTGACTGAATGCATGGGATTATGAGATCATGGAATACAAAAATCTCATTCATTTCTCGTTTCTTATCTAATATTTCATTTATAGTAATTTTTTAGTGTACTTGAAATAGTTTATTATAATGATATGGATTGATATATATGGATCATGATTCTGAATACAGATTATTGGTAAGTATACATAGTTATGATAATATACATATGAATAGAAAGATAAAAAATAATAATTTTTAACATTTAGACAACCAAAAAAGCGAATTAAAGATGAAATCTTAACCACTTTCTCATTAATTTTCTTACACTCAAACAAATTACTCTTTGTCATGCTCTTATTGTGTCATCTCATGTAATTCAACACCAAGTTATACCTATAAATTCAACCTCGGACTTATAGAGACTATATTTACTTGTCAATATTTTTAAATTTAGAAGTATATGATTTAAATTCTATCACCTCACCGTCTAAACCTTTCATATTTATCAATTCTCTCTTGAATCTTGGGTAATTAATCATGCTATTACCTCTATTATATATATATATATATATATATTAAAAAAAATCAGGATCATACTGAGGATATGAACGTAATAAGTTATTCTAGATTTTACAAAATATCCAAAAGTCTACCTTTTCTTACAACTACACTAGTATTTAAATGATTAGAAATTACAATATATTCTTACTCCCAAGAAATTTTCTATTTTATTTCTTTCACAATATTAGTCATTTTAAATATGATCAAACAGACTTACATTAATCATATCCATAAAGAGATTGAAAGGTACTTGTTATAGATATTAAAAATAAATCTTACAAGAGTGATAGAAAATTTAATAGACACGGCTAACACTAGTGTCTTATTAGTAAATAACTTAACCAATAAAGTATTATCTAGTTGATCAAGATAATACTTTATTGACCTCCGCATTGCGGGTAGCACTATGACATTTTTTTTTGTGGGCAAATGATCTATTTCCTTCATAAATCCCATGGGTTCAACATTTGAGCAAAAAAATCAGACCCGTCTAGGGCGGAGCAGAAAACTGAAAAAACGGAACCGAATTGCAAAACCGAACCGAACCAGATCGATCGGTTCGGTTCATTCTGTTTTCGGTTCGGTTCGGTTTTAAAAACCGAAATTAATTTCGGATTTCGGTGGCTTTAGCTCCAACCGAAACAGACCAAAAAAATCGAAATTTTACAATTGTAGTTTATTCTTTTTTTTTTATTTATTTTCAATATATTTTTCTTTAAATTTTCGATGAAAAATTTTAAATCTTCGATGAAAAACATGTTATTGTTATTTTAATATGTAGAAAAAAATAAAAATAGAAAGAAAAATTATTATTTTTCCTATAAAATACAAGTGTTTATCACATATTTAGTTTCAAACCCAAATAATCGAAAACCGACCGAACCGAACTGAACCGAAAATTCGGTCTCGGTTTTTTTGGAAGTTCGGTCGGTTTCGATTCTACTAGTTCGGTTTGATTTTCGGTAGGAGTTTTTTCCCTCAAAACCAAACCGAACCGATCGATGCTTAGCCCTAGACCCGTCTCTCTTCTCAAGTCTTCTATACGTCAAACTCATTTTCCTCTTATCTCTAAGGCGGTGTTTGGTTTGAAAGGAAATGGAAGGAATAAAAAGAAAGAGAAAGGGAACCGAAAAAAGCAAAGAAAAGAAGATAGAAATTGGCTTTCGAAACATCCATCCAGTAAGAAAAAGCATTATCTTTTCTTTTTAAATTTTCTCTCAAGCCAAACTACGGAAAACATTTCCTTTCTTATTTTCTTTTCTTTTCCTTCATTTCCCCTGAAACCAACCAGAACCTAACTCTGGGAGTTTCTAAAGGAGCATACCATTTTTCCTAATGAGCTCACTTTCCAACTGAATGTCCGAATAAAAAAGAACCATTTAGTGGGCTCACTGGAAAAGTGATGTGCTCCTTTGAAAACTCCCCCAACTATAAATCCAAAAATTATTTAAGAAAAGAATCTCAAGATAATTGAGATTGCTGATAAAGCTCAGGTAACAAAATCTTGATGCTTAGATATAATTTTTCTACAAGTCACCTGGGGTGGGAGGGAGGGGAGGGTGCAAGGGATTGGGTGATACAAGAGTGGGCGGTGCCGATGCGGATAGGAAAGGGGATGTCACGATGCTTATGCGAACAGGGCAAAAGAGGTTGCAGTTAGGAATGGTAATGGACGCGTCTATATGCTAAATTTTGGTTCTTTCTATATAAAATTTTTTCATTTTTAATTCAAAATTTTGTATAGAACGGGTCAAATTTTAGCCTGTGAGCACGTCCATTACCATCTCTAGTTGTAATGATTTGATGCGAGAGAATGGAAGAGAGAGGCTCAAATTGATCGGGAGTGAGAGGGATTGAGGTTGGAGGTGTAGTTAGGAAATTTAGAAGGGTAAAATTGGAATAGTAAGAGATAAACTTTGTAAATTAGTTAAAATTTGAAAACTTGAATTTGTGTTCAGCGGGTGGGGGAATTTAATCAAAAAGTGGATGTAAGCAACAACTCCTAACTTTTCTTGCATTCTGGGAATTTATCTTTGTTAGGGGTGTTAAAAAGGGCCGCGAGCCCGGTACCGTCCCAGCCTTTGGGCCGGGTCCAGATCCAAGCCCATTCATAACAACTGGATCCAGGTCATTTGCAAACCTTTCTTAAGAAACACTATAATATCTTCAAATGGGGAAATTATAATGTATGAGGGCAAACAAGCATGAGTGAAAGCTAGGCAAGACTGCCAAGTGTATTTACACGGAATACGTATCTCCAACAAATATGCAAAATTCATAATCAAGTCAAAAATTTTGCCAAATTATTAAAAATAAGAAAATAAAGTTTCTCAAAAAACCGAATCTATGTATAATATGAAAAATGATGAATGATCAACTACGACTCCATTTTCTACATCTATAGGGATTGAGAGCTTGGAGAGAGCTTGGATTTTATAGTTTAGTGTAAAGACATCGCGGATTGCTGGCTTTCTACTTTCTACTAAGGGCGTGGCTTCGAAATCTATCTCAGCCGAAACTCGTAAAATCTTATGTACATGTCTATCTATTCATTGATTTTTACTCTCTAAGGACTTTCTTGCAAGATATTTCTGTAAAATCTCACATCTTGGCAGCTTGCTCTCGATGATCTAAGCTCTAACTCGATACCTTCTCTAGCCCAATTTCCATTTGGTATTCAAATTGGCTTAGCAAATTTAACCGATCATCTTTGGAGGCAATATGAGCATTATCTATATAAAGCTAGTTATAGTAGGAGAGATATTGAGGGACAAATTGGCTATAGCCTATAGGTAGGGGTGAGTATCGGTCGGTTTGGTTCGGTTTTGGATGAAAAAATTCCTACCAAAAACCGAACCGAAATATTAGAATTGAGACTAAAACTGACCAAACCCCCTAGAAAATCGAAACCAAAACTGAATTTTTTGGTTCGATTCGATTCGGTCAATTTTTTGATTATTTGGATTTGAAACTAAATATATGATAAATGCGTGTATTTTGTAGGAAATATAACAATTTTCTTTTCTATTTTTTTTCTTTTTCTACCTATTAAAATGACAATCACATATTTTTCATTAAAAATTTAAAAGAAAAACACATTGAAAATAAATCAAAGAAAAAGAATAAACTACAACTGCAATAATTCAGTATTTTCGGTCGGTTTCGGTTAGAGTTAAAACCATCGAAACCCTACCCGAAATCCACAATTAATTTCGGTTTTTAAACCGAACTGAAAATCGAATAATCTGAACCGATCAGTTCGGTCCGGTTCGATTTTATGGTTCAGTTTGATTTTTTTCGTTTTCCTGCTCAGCCTTACCTACTGGTGACTGCACACTAGATCACGGTCAAAGTGACAAGCTAATCCAGAACCCTTATTAACACTTCTGTATTTGCATTTGTCGTGAAATCTTGCACAAAATCGATAGTTAATTACAGAGAGAAATGAATTAAACTAATATATAAAATGTGTGATGGATTGCTAGGTCGTTGCTCAGAAGCGACGCGCCATGTCGGCGCCCGGATGTGGTGTCAAATATAAGAGGGTTCCCACATTTTAATGAGCGGGTGGGGGTAATGAAGTTAGCTCATAAACATAAATTTCGGTTGGTATCATGAAATATAGGTTCCCTTACAGATAGATTAATAGAGTTAGTTGATGCTATGATTAGAAGAAAGGTTAATATTTTGTGCGTGCAGGAGACTAAGTGGGTATGTGAGAAAGCTAAAGTCATAGAGTCTTGGGGTTATAAACTTTGGTATACGGATAGAGATAGAAATCGTAATGGGGTAGGTGCAATCATATATAAGCAATTACTTGGGGATGTAGTGGAGCTTAGGAGGAAGGGTGATAGAATTTTATTAGTTAAACTTATTTTAGATGGAGAGATTTTTAATATCATTAGCGCCTATGTACTACAAGTAAGACTTGATGAATCCAGTAAATATCAATTTTGGGAGGATTTAGATGAGATAATACATGAAATACCTCCTAGAGAAAAACTATTTATTAGTGGTGATCTCAATGGGCATGTAGGAACTAGTCGTAATGGGTTTGATAGTGTACATGAAGGACTTGGTTTTGGAGAAAGAAATGAAGCAGGTAACTCAATTCTAAATTTTGCTTTATCTTATGATTTAATTTAGCGAATACTTGGTTTAAAAAGAGAGTTTCTCACTTAGTTACTTTTAAAAGTGGATCGAATGCAAGCCAAATAGATTTTTTTTTTTAATTAGGAGGGTAAATAGATCTAGTTGTATCGATTGTAAGGTAGTGTCAGGTGAGAGTGTAGTTACCCAACATAAACTCTTAGTTTTAGATATTCAGATTAGATAGAAACTTAGAAAAATTAAGTGTAAATTAGATCCTAAAATTAAGTAGTGGCGATTAGAAGATAATCAAAAATTTTTTGTAGATAGAGTAATGCAAGAAGCAGATTGGAGGGATCATGATAATCCTAATATAACATGGAACAAAATGGCTAGCTGCATTAAAAGGATATCTAAAAATATATTCGGTGAGTTAAGGGGCGGTGCTGCACCATATAAGGATACATCATGGTGGAATGAAGAGGTAAAAAATGCTATTAAAATCAAGCGAGACCTTTATAGAGATTTGAAGAATAATAATAATAATAATAGAATAAGTTTTGAGAAGTATAAACTAGTAAAGAAGGAGTCTAAGAAAGCTGTTAGAGATGCAAAAACTAAATTATATAAACAAGTGTACGAGAAGTTAGATAATAAAGAGGCAGAAAAGAATATATATAGAATTACTCGAATAAGAGAGAGAAAGTCTAAATACTTATGTACTGTAAAGGGTATTAAAGATGAGAATCAGATAGTTCTAGTTCGAGACGAAGAGATTAAAGAAAGATAGAAAAATTATTTTGATAGATTATATAATGGTAGTTTTACTCAAGATTTGGGAGATCTTACTATTCAATGTGAGGATATGAATTGTAGTTTTATGCGCAGAATCAAAGAGTCTGAAGTAAAAGACGCTTTGAAGATGATGAAATCAAGTAAAACTGTTAGTCCAGATGAGATTCCTATAGAGATATGGAGATATTTAGGAGGGATTGGTGTGAGGTGGCTGACAGATCTTTTTAACAAGATTTGAGAAACTAAGAAAATGCCAAATGAATGGAGGAAGAGTACCCTAGTACCTCTGTATAAGAACAAGGGCGACATTCAGAGTTGTTCTGACTATCGGGGAATAAAACTCATGTGTCACACTATGAAGCTTTGGGAAAGAGTAATTGAATATAGATTGCGACAAACTGTTAAAATATCGGAGAACCGGTTTGGATTTATGCCGGGGTGATCGACGACAGAAGTTATTCATTTACTTCGTCAACTTATAGAGCGATTCCGAGAGAGAAATAAATATTTGCATATGATATTTATTGACTTAGAGAAAGCTTATAATAAAGTTCTACGAGAGATATTTTGGTGGACACTGATGAAAAAAGAGTTCCCATCAAGTATATCGACATAATTAAGGATATGTATGATGGAGTAGTGGCCAATGTCAGAACATGTGGTGGTTTAATAAGTGATTTTTCTATCACAATTGGATTACATCAAGGATCTGCATTGAGCCCATTCTTATTTGCTATAGTGGTGGATGAGCTTACTAAAACTATTCAGGATGAAATACCTTGGTGTATGCTATTTGCTGATGATACTGTTTTAGTTGATGAAATAAGAGAAGGGGTAAATACCAAGTTAGAGTTATGTAGGCATACATTAGAATCTTGAGGTTTTAGATTGAGTAGGTCTAAAACATAGATATGGAGTGTAAATTTAGTAAACGCCGGACCATAAACTATAATACTGTAAAACTGGATAGGCAAGAGATACAAATGAGCAGTCAGTTTAGATATTTGAGTTCTATTATTCAGAATGATGGAGAGATCGATAATGATGTTAACTATAGGATACAAGCTGGCTGGTTGAAATGGAGGAGGGCAACGGGAGTTTTATGCGACCGTAACATTCCGTTAAGATTGAAAGGAAAATTTTATAGGACTGCTATTATGCCAACTTTATTATATGGTAAGGAATGTTGGACTATAAAGAAACGTCATTCACAGAAAATAAGTGTAGCAAAAATGTGCATGCTCCGTTGGATGTGCGGCAACACTAGAAGAGATAAAGTGAGAAATGAAGATATTCGTGCTAAAATAGGTGTAGCTCTCATCGATAAGAAAATGCGAAAAAATCGCTTACGATGGTTTGGTCATGTGCAAGGTAGGCCTATAATTGCACCAGTTCGAAGATGAGAGTTTATCAATATAGGACAAGTTAAAAGAACGAAGGAAAGACCGAAGAAAATATGGATAGAGCTGATACGTAAAGATATGGAGTCTAGAGGTTTAAATAAGGAGATATTTCTTGATAAAAATGAATGGAGAAGGAATATCAAAGTAATCGATCCGGCGTGATTCTTTTTTTGATTCATGTAGCCTACCTCAAATACTTGGGATAAAAGGCTTAGTTGTTGTTGTAATATATAAAATACCTATATTACTTGGTTTAGTTAAACCAATGATATATAGAAATCTAAATTAATAAATTTTAGAGGTAGATCCAGAATCTAGCTGGGACTGTGTCTTGTTAGACGTCCTAAAGTCTGATTGCCTGCTTTCATTCCTTGTTGATGATTTTAGTGCAACTTCGTTTGACACATTTATTAGTAGTATTTTTTTTTTTTTTCAATTTTCTGTTTTAGTCGTTCATATTTATAATCTCCTTTTGTTTATATTTAAAATATTTAAAATTCTAAATTAAAAAAATAAAAAAATTATTTTTAATTTAAAATTTTGAATAAATCAGGTTGAAAATTAGTTAGTAGACATATCTATTATCATCCGAGTTTGAATACGTTACATTCTCTCTTTTCTTTTTTAGAATAATATATAGTTTTTTTCTATGCAATTTTTAAGATTTTAGTTTTGCTTTCTTCTCTATTAAATAAACACCAAAACTACTAATTTCAGGTGGATTCAACACGTCGTATTATGTTGTACGTAGACTTACAGCCCTGACGAGTAGATTCCTTTGACCAGAAAAACAAGAAAAGTCAACCAAAGAATCCCAAAAAAAAAAAAAAAATAAATAAAAAAGGAGATGTCCTGTACAAAAAGTTGTCAGCTCGAATGTATCCACGTGAAGAAGCATAAAAGTCACATAGTAGTATGGTGGGTCGAGCAACAAGGGGCCGGGGTGAACGGCGGTGCAAGTTGTTAACTAGTAATCGCTAGCATGCTCAGTACTGCTAATTGCCAAGGCCTTGGACTGATGGAAAGCTCAGGCGAGTTTCTGAATGCGCCCCCCTTCTTAATGAGCTTCATAACTTAATCATTAAATAATTACAAATTTATCATAAATTACAAATTTGTCATAATTGCTACGGTCGCAGCAGCAAACGCTGCTGTCAGCAGCCCACCACTGCTGTCGCTCCCGTTGGTGTTGCTGATCAGCTCTCATTCCCAATCCTGCTACAAGCCAAAAACATCTCTTAAAGCTCACTGTCATTTGCAAGAATATCTTATCTAGAGGTATTAAAATATATAATAAGATGAAATGGGAAAGAAGAGGGGCATAACAGTCTGTTAATTAGTTTTTTACTCAATGTACATCTTGTTCTTTCTTAATATTTTAAATAATGGAGGAGAATTATGTTAGTTTTTCAGAACGATAATCAGTATAAAATTTAATCAGATGATATCTAATAAAGAAATGCTTCCAATACTTGGATCAGAATCTTGTAAAAGAGTCGAAAAGGCCTTTGCAAAGTACATTTCAAGCAAATTTGTAAAGTAACGGTGACGGGTCTATAAACTAGTCTTTAATTTATCTTATTCAAGAATTTGAGTTAAAAATAAAATTTTTATTTTTCTAATTTTAATTTTTTAATATGACGAAACCAAACTTTTGGACCCACTAATTCCCTACGTTAGGATCGGTAGTCAAATGGGTAAATGCAGCATGGCTAGCCTACAAGATAAATTCAAAATTGGCTCTATCACGTTGATAAAACGGTCAATTCTCTAAAAGAAAAGAAAATTTCAGATAATATATCTCATATATCTGTGTATACATAGCAAAATTTTGAGATAAAGAGTTCATGCAGCTGTAGAAAACATGCTTAGAAAGCAAATACTAATTACATACCACAAATGTTGGGCTAATTAAAGGAGTAAAACAGCAAAATTTTAGTGTTGGACTAATTAAATTAAGAAGAAGAACAAGAGATCAAATATTACCAGATTTTCACTTATATTGCGTGGTTTAAAGCCTTGTCCAAGTAAGACCTGTAAGGATGAGAATGGACAGATTTATAATTAGCCAAAAGTTAACTCTCCTACATGAAATTGAGATTAAGATTAGAGAGAGAGAGAGAGATAAAAGAGAGACTTAGAGTGAGAGTGTGTGAATGCTTGGCTCCTCGCACGCCACCCGCAATAGGCAATCAAGGGCGAGCGAGAGCATTAAGATTTGCCCACACGTGTGGCATACAGGGAGCCAGGCATTCTTAAGTACTCCAATTGCCTATTCACTCCACTGCACAAGCTTACTCAAGAGAGGAAATTGGAGTGGAGAGAGACTCAAGCCCTAGTAGAGGGGGGGGGGGGGGGGGGGTCTAACAAATTAAGGGTTTGTTGGTGATGGAGAATTTATGGACATGAGTGAAGATTTTAGAGGGTTTAAAGGAAAAAATGGAACAGAAAACAAAACTAGAGGATGAAATGGCCAGCCAACTACTAAAATATAAACAAGCACGTTAAAAGAGACAAATGGGTTGCACTTGCCCAAGTTACGGGAGTTTCCAAAGGAGCACACCAATTTTCTGGAACAGAAAACAAAACTAGAGGATGAAATGGCCAGCCAACTACTAAAATATAAACAAGCACGTTAAAAGAGACAAATGGGTTGCACTTGCCCAAGTTACGGGAGTTTCCAAAGGAGCACACCAATTTTCTGGAATTTTCCTAGTGAGCCCACTCCTCTTTGTTTTTTTTGTCCGAACTCAAAGCACGAACACTTCTAAAGTGGGCTCACTAGGAAAAATGGTGTGCTCGTTTGGAAACTCCCCAAGTTACTAACCAAATAGTAATACTCAACAAATATTTAGTTCTAGTATAGCTAAAACCCTAGTTAGCTAGGGTATAGCTATATAGCTCTACGTTTGTGAATGGGACGGGAGAGAGAAGACGAAGAAGAAGAGAGAGACGTAGAACAGAGCGCTTGGAGAAAAGAGAGCATCCCTCTTTTGACTTTTCAAGCAACATATATATTTTAATTATTAGTAAGAGAAAAGAAAAGAAAAAAGAGTGGAGAATAAACTTTTAGCTTTTGTCTCTTTTTCTTCTTCTTTTTTAAACTTGTTGTCTCCTAGATTTGTCCGAGAGTGCTTGAATCACTCCAAGATTCTATTCCCTTCAGACTTTATACTCCACAGTACAAAATTATATGCTCAAAATCATGTGTTCAGTATAGTTCCACGTCTGTCTGAGAGACTAAAAAAAAAGAAAAATTTATAAATTTAAATAGAAAATTAAAATCACTGTCTATCAATCAAGTTATATATACTTTTAGATTAGATTGATTTTAGTTTTATATTTAAAACCCTTTAAGAGGATCCTAACGTTTCTCTCCAACTTTGTTTTAGTAAAGAAACGTGGGGTATATCCTATATTATTGCTAAAAAAATGTTGTGATTGAGCTCATAAAATTAACAAAAAGAAGCAAAATGGAGATTGATTATCAATTTTAACCATACCAGCTCCTTTAATCACTTCTTCCTCTATTCTGACTATAACATTCTTTTATTTTCTTTTTTAAAATTTTAAAAAAAACTGTGAAGTAGAAGCTCCATGGATAACATTTTCATTGAATGGAATTTGATGAAGCAACATAGATTTGATCGTGAGCCACAAAGACTCAAACCCTACACCAATTTATATACTTGGTATGTAATTCATTTTCTATATCATGACTTTTTAAGTTGTATTTAATATCAGGAGTTCATATGAGTATAGTCTCGCATCAAATAAAACAAAGAAAGTCTACGGTTTAATACATACAAATATGGAAGCATGGAAAATGACATAAAATTATCTTTCGAAAAGAAATGAAATTAAAATATTTGAACTTGATGGTTTTGATCCATTCTTGGTATTATTTATGTTGCATGCTTTGCAAATAACAAAAATATAAGCTAATGAGTTTTTGCTCAAGTGGTATCATCTCTTTTCAATTCGCGAAAAGTTCTAAATTCGACTCCCGATATGTATATGCGAGTTTGACTTAAAAAAAATAAAATAAATAACGCTCATTTGGGCCTAACATCCAGCATTATATATACATTGATTAGTGTTTAAGTTGTTGCATTTGTTGCTTCTATTGTTGGCCCTAACCCACGCTTAAAACAAGATTAATGGCCATCTTAATCTTGTATAGTCCGTGGGCTCAGTGTCTTGTTCCCAAGACCACGACATCACTAACGCGAAAATTATTCCAGCTGATGACAATTAAGCATTCTAATTATATTGGTTTTTTAAAGCTTGAGAACAAAGTTGAAGCTTAATGAGAGACTTAAATTAATAAATAATATTAGAGGCATATAACTATAGAGAACAAGTCAATGCAACATGTAGCTAGTCATGTAACTACTACGTACGTGTTGTCGTTGATGTTGTTGTTAGCTCCATGAATATCTCATGGCTTTTTCTTTTGGATCTTGTCGAGAGGCAGAGGGGATGATCTCTCTCTCTCTCTCTCTCGACATAGGAGACCATTTGGATTAAGATGGATTATGAATTGGGGTCCAGCTAGCTAGCTACAATGGATTTGGATCAATTGGGTCAGTTTCACATTGATTTGATTTTGATTTGTTGTGATCTAGAATAAACTTGCTCATTCCTCTCGTGGGTATAAAGATGAATTAAGACAAACTCTAAGTAATACAAGTTATCTTTACACAACCGAAATAAAAAGAAACAAATACAGGATAATACATAACTCGTATTTACTCGTGAGTCATACTACTAATGCTTTCTAAATGTACAAACCATTTTTTTTTTATAAATACTCCCACTATAAAGTTAAATAAATGTTTTTTTTCCTAAGTAGGCTTTACTATATTTCCAAGTTATTCCTTTTTTTTTATATTTTTTCTCTAATCTTTCTCTCTTTCTTTTCTCAACCCGCCTCCTCCACAACTGTCCGATCTTACTGATGATGTCTCCCCAGCCACTTAACCTATTATCGGCCTCCTCTCCAGCAGCCCAACTGCTTCAGTTCGCTTACAAACTTTTATTTTTTGCTAAAAAATCTCAAAACCCTAGACCGCTTTTAAAAATCTTCTAAAAAGGTAAAATTTTATTGTTAGGAGAACCATGGACAGCTTTTCTTAATTTATATAAGAAATGATCATTAACGATTAGTTTTCTTGTAGTTATTGTTTATGAAATTATTGAGTAATTAAATTTATGGTAGCTTCATGAAAATATATTGTAGTTCTATTTTTTCTATAAAAAAAAAAAATCATGAAAGTCCTACCACAAATACAAGCGCTAATAAGTGGCACGTTACAGAAGCGAACAATATTAGGTTAGGATTTAGATCTACCTAAGAATAACCAAATAAAACACAAAAATAAATAAATAAAATAGAAATAATAAATCACATTAGATAACACAAAGATTTATCATAGTTCGGATGAAGTCCTATGACCACATGTGGTCAACTAATCAAATCTTAAATCTTAACTATTTGATGATGACAAGATTATATATTCTTGATAAAGATGTTGGAGATAATGGCTTGCATTTCATTGAATAAAAGTGAGGTATATATATACGTACAAAATGAGATTGGGTTGTTGTACAAGATAAGATTGGGTTGTTATACAAGATGAGATTGGGTTGTTGACCAAGATCTCAATTAACAGCCAATCAAATATTCTAGATTTAGCTAATTAATTAATAAATTAATTCCTCTAATATGCCCCCTCAAGATGGAGCTCGGTTGGAGAGTTCAATCATGATCTTCAAAAGTTGAAAGCGAGTGCGTGGAAGAGGCTTGGTCAAGACATCAGCTAGTTGATCTTCGGAGGATACATGTGTGACACGTAAAGCTCCACTTTGAACTTGATCACGAATAAAATGATAATCAATTGTAACATGTTTCATTCGTGAATGGAAGACAGGATTGGAACAAAGATGAGTTGCTCCAACATTGTCACAATAGATAACTGGAGCATCAGGAATATAAATGCCAAGTTCAGTCAGAAGAGAACAAATCCAACGTAACTCAGCAGCTGTAGACACGACAGCACGATATTCAGCTTCAGTGGAGGAGTGCGCAACCGTCGTTGTTTCTTGGAGGACCAAGATATCGGATTGCGACCAAGGTAAACTATATAAGCACTGGTGGAAGTGTAGTCATTTTTATTACCGGCCCAGTCAGCATCGGAGAAGGCATAAAGAGATAGAGATGTTTGACGGTGTAAGGCAAGACCATGATCAGCTGTACCAGAAAGATAGCGAAGCAACCGGTTGACAGCATTCCAATGATCAGTAGTAGGTCGATGCATGAATTGAGACAACTTAACAACTTATTAACGGCATATGCAATATCAAGGCGAGTGAGGCACAAGTATTGAAGACCTCCAACAACTGATCTGTATTCAGAAGGATCTGTCAAAGCAGTGCCGGAAAGAACTGTAAGTATTGGCTCAGTGGCAAGTGGAGTGGTGACAGATTTGGCCCCTGTCATATTTGTGCGAGCGAGAAGATCTGTGATATATTTCTGCTGAGAGAGAAGTAAACCAGTAGAAGTAGTGACAAGTTCAACACCAAGAAAGTAAGTCAAATCACCAAGATCTTTGATGGAAAATCTTTAGCCAAGGAGATCAATAAACCGTTGAACAGTAGTAACATTACATCCAGTAATAATTATGTCATCAACATACACAAGGAGATAGACTAGATTACCGCTGGTGTTGAGGACAAAGAGTGATGTGTCAGCATGAGAGTTCTTAAACCCAGAGGCTACCTGAAATTGTCTTAGCTCATGGTACCAGGCCCGTGGTGCTTGCTTGAGACCATATATAGCCTTGCGTAACTTGCAGACACGTGTGGGATTATCACGATCAAGAAAACCTGGTGGTTGTGCCATGAAAATATCTTCAGAGAGATGACCTTATAGAAAAGCATTGTTGACATCAAGTTGACGAAGAGACCACCCTCGACTAACAGCAAGACTGAGAACCAAGCGAATAGTGGTAGGTTTGACAACCAGACTGAATGTTTCATGATATTCAACACTGGGATGCTGATGGAACCCTTTAGCAACTAATCGGACTTTGTACCTATCAATTGAGCCATTAGGTAAACATTTAATTCTAAAAATCCATTTACAACCAACAAGATTTTGCGTCGAATCGGGGGGGACAAGTTCCCATGTTCCATTCTGCACAAGAGCATCGTACTCTTCAGACATAGCCTGACGCCATTTAGGATCTTTGAGGGCTTGGGTGAATGTGTGCGGCTCAAGTTGATGGGTCGAGGTGATGGTAGCGGTAAGATTAAGTTTTTGAATGGGTTTATGGATGTCGTTCTTAGCACGAGTGGTCATGGTATTGGTGTTGGTGGGTGGGTTTGGAGGAAGGGAGTCTGGGCGATCGGATGGATGGGCTCGATCTACCGAAGTTTGGCTGAGAGAAAGTGGGGTGTCGGTTATGAGACATGGAGTTTCGGAGGATGTGGGGTGGATGGAGGATATGGAGTGGTCAACCGGAGATTGGCTGTGAGATGGATCCGAGCCCAGGAGCGAGGTTGTAGAGGATGTGTTCAGTGGCACAACCATAGTGGGAAGAAATGACGCGGATGGAAACTAATTTGGGAGTGTTTCTGGATTTGGACGACTAAGATGACTTTGAATGGATGGAAAGACAGATTCCACAAATTTGACATGAAGGGATGTGTAGATTTTGGAAGTAGAAGTATCAAGACAGAGAGAGGTACTTTGGGTGAGGGAGTACCCAACAAACACACAAGGGATAGATCAAGACTCAAGTTTATGACTGGAATAGGGACGAAGCCATGGATAGAATAAACAATCAAAGATACGGAGTTTTGAGTAGTTTGGTGGAGCGCAGAAAAAGGACTCATAAGGAGAGGAGAGGGAAAGTGTGGGTGTGGTCATGCGATTAATAAGGTACACAGCGGTTGCGAAGGCATAGTTCCAATATATGAGCGGAAGTGAGGCGTGAGTGAGTAGAGAAAGACCTGTTTCAACAATATATCGATGTCGGCGTTCGGAGAGACCATTGTGTTCAGGTGTATGTGGGGGAGATGTGAGATGAGATATTCCATAGAAAATGATCTAATGCTTGATATTCCCCACCGTTATCGAAGTAAAGAGTGACAATAGAGTGTTTGAATTGATTTTATACTAGTGCTTTGAAACGAATAAAGACATCACAGACATGAGATTTCTTTTTTAAGGGGTAATACCATACATAACGTGTAAAGTGATCAACGAAAATAACATAATACTTAAAATCATCAAAAGAATAAACAGGGGAGGTCCAGACATCTGAAAATATGATATGTAAGGGGTGAGATGAAACAATTGTAGATGTAGAAAAAGGAAAATTGTGACTTTTATTGCTTAAACACGTATGACAATGAGAGTTTTGTGATATAGAAAAAGGTAAAGAAAATGTTGACATAATATGCTGAAGAATAGGTGATGATGGATGACCTAATCGAAAGTGCGACTTGGAGGAAGTGGTCTTGACACTGGAAAAGACAACGAGCGGAGAAGATAATGTTGGAGAGGAGGTTGGCCACTCATAAACGCCATCTTTAGTGTTTCCCGTCAAAAAGATTGTCCCCGTGCTTAGATCCTTTACATGAAAGACAGTAGGTAAGAAGTCAATAGCAACATGATTAGTATTGCAAAATTGATAGATAGAAATAAGGTTTCTTTTCATATTAGGCACACAAATGATATTATGTAAATTAAAGGTGCGAGTAGAAGTGGGAAGGGTGGTAGAACCGGTATGGGTAATGTGAAGACCCGAGCCATCGCCGATCATAACGTCATCAGATCCTTCATAAGGAGTGTGAAGTGAAAGATTATTCAAATCCGTGGTGACATGGTGCGACGCCCCACTATCAAGTAGCCATGTGGGAGTGTCGGTGGTCTCAAGAGATGCAAAGTGTGCACGCGGTTGCCATGGAGAAGCAGGACGTGGAGCCTGTGGACGTGTTGCCAATGGAGTCGATGAGGATTGGATGTTGACAAGTCGATAAAGGGAGCATCGTTTGACAGTGTGTCCTTGAACATCACATCCTTGGCAATACCCAAGATATGGACGTGGTGGAGGACGATCATTACGAGGAGCAGTGGAAGATGCAGAGGTGTCTTCAGAAACCATTATAGTTGAAGAAGAACATGGAGAATTGTGAGACAAAGAAACAGAAGAGAGAAGGGGGAAAGGACAGGTCAGAAACGTGGTGTCTCTGATACCATAAAAATGTTGGAGATAATAGCTTGCATTTCATTGAATAAATGTGAAGTATATATATACGTACAAGATGAGATTGAGTTGTTGTACAAAATGAGATTGGGTTGTTGTACAAGATGAGATTGGATTGTTGACCAAGATCTCAATTAACAGCCAATTAAATATTCTAGATTTAGCTAATTAATTAATAAATTAATTCCTCTAATACTTGAATCTCATAAAATGAAATTCTCTCACATGACTCTCAAGTCTCTCCAAATTAGTCTCTCTTGTGTTTATAATACAAAAATGCTCTCAAAGTCATGCCAATGCTATATATGTAAATGTCATGCCATTGCCATACTCTAGGTTTATATATATATATATATATATATATATATATATATATATATATATATAGAAAAAACCCTTAGTCCAAAAATATTTTCTAAAGAAATCCAATACATATCCTTAATCTCAATATTTTAATGGTAAAACGAGTAGAGTAAGCAAGACTTATTCTTATCCTATTCTTCTAAATAAATAGGTAAGAAAAACTTATCGTTACCCTAAAATTTAGGATAACAAGATTTACTCTTTATCCATCGACACCTCTAGTTCTACTTACTATTAGGACATTATAGTTTCCAAAACCAAAAAGTTGTTAAGTACGAAGATTTTCTAACATCTTATAACTTCTACATCATATAACTTCTAAATCTATTAAAATTTAAAACTCTGATTAAATTTAGATCATTCAGCAACCTATAAGTTTTCTTTTCAAACAAACTTTTTGAACAAAAGAAACAAAGACTGCCAACAGTTAATAAGATGTAAGTTTAGAAATAAAAGATGATGACTCAATAGTATTCAATGGAGAAAATAGATTCAATTTCGGTTCACATTTTAACGGATCTCCTACCCTTGTTCGGTGTATATCCATGAAGTACTTATCAAACTCATTTCTCTGATCAAAACTACAAAATATGATGTTCTCTCCTTTGCCTTACATACAACTAACCATGGTTTGATTCATAACCTTGCAAAGATACGCCGAGGAGCCATGACAAGGCTTCAGAAATGTCACGTACTTTCGCTTCAGATACACCATGCACCATTGAAAGTACGAAACTGCAGACAAATCTCGTACAAAACGATAAATGGGGGATCGCTTTTGGCTGGATGGCATTAATCTCCCCAGCCTGCAGTCGAACAGTAAAGATCATCACTCTGCAATTTCATTGAAAATTCCTCATATATATATATATATATATATATATATATATATATATATATATATATATATATATATATATATATATATATATATATATGAGTAAACGGAAAATACACCGGTGGTGAAGGGAGTTCCTTCATCGCTGCCTAGGTGGCCCAATAAAATTATTATATGTGGCACTACTCAAAGGGCAATTAAGGAAATTCATTTATTTGTTCTCTTGAATGGCCCCACGTGTAATAATTTTATTGAGCCACCTAGGAGACGGTGAAGGAACTCCCTTCACCGCCGGTGTATTTCCCGTTTCCTCTATATATATATATATATATATATATATATATATATATATATATATATATATATATAAGTAAACGGGAAATTCACAGGTGGTGAAAGGAGCTCCTTTACCGCCGCTCAGGTAGGCCAATAAAATTATTACATGTGACGCCAATCAAAAGGCGGTTAAGAAAGTTCTTTTATTTGTTAACTAATGTGGCATCGCGTGTAATAATTGCATTGGACCATCTAAGTGGCGGTAAAGGAACTCCTTTTACCGCCTGTGAATTTCCCATTTTCTCATATATATATATGTGTGTGTGTGTGAGATCACACGATGAATGAGTAGCTAAATACCAACATTGAGATGGTGGTAATTCATAAGTTTTGATCAGAAACAACTTGACAAGAGACATGAGACAGAATATTAAGTCAGATAAACGATGATGTTATCATTGGAATGTTCATGAAGAAAAACAAAACTAAGTAGGGCCTCCAGGGCCTCAGATGAAGAATATCAAACAAGATCTTATTCCATCAGCTGAACAAAGAAGGAGTGTCTGCACACCGACTGCCGTCCATTATGTTCTCTCCTGGATAAAATCAAATGCCCTGACTACAGTTCTGGACTGTTGTATATAATGCTTCCATATGGTCGGAAAATAAATAAATAAATTAGAACTAAACTTTTGTAAAAACGAAATACATACAAATCTGTCATTTTAAACTGAGAATATGCTGCTTTTATAACATTAGGAGAGATCAATGTTTCAGTTTCTTTATATTGTATCCAAGTATCCAACTCATAAGATTTTATTATGGAATCCAAGTCAAAGGTGATATAGCTAGAGTCCTCTTCCCTTTCTTCACGCTTCGAAGAACATTCCTATGAGTTCCTTTTGAATTATTGTATTATTATATATTATTATAGTGCAACAAAATTTGTTTGCCTTTCAAAAAACAACTGAGAATAAGTGGTACTCTTCAAGGCTTAAGGTTAGTGCCATTGCAAAGGGGAGGCCACACGGAGGAGGCTTGTCAGAAAAATGCAAATTCTCAAAAAGAAAAGGGGAAAGTGTGTAAGAAAACAAAAGAGAGGAAAAAAAAGAAAAAGAAAATGTTTAGCATGATGAATATTTGTAATTATAACGAAAATAATGACTAGTTCAAATTTATAATTACCGTGACTTCCGTGGATCTCAACAGATACCATAAACGAGCTAAAAGAGTAGAAAAACACAACATCAACTGTAACTACAAACAGATTGCAACTCAAATTTACTCAAGTGATTGATTTAATAACGATAATAGGCAGATCACAAATTCATCTAGAAAGAAGTATATGGCATAATGCAAAGTGGAATATGAGACTACTAAGAGATTGGAGACTTAGAATAACAGACTACATTTTAAACGTATATATTGCATGGAAGATTATCTTTTGATGATACAAATAAAACAAGAAAAAGGGAAAACATGTAGCTCTTCATGTACCTTGACCTGGGGGCCAGCACTGATCTTTGAAGGCTTCCAAGCTTCTCATTGTCGATTTGATATGCATTGACAGTGTCTCATTAACCTTGGTAAGCTCAACATGGGGCAACAGAGCATCAGTTTTCAAGCTAGAGAACCTCGCACAAGTTTCCTTACTCAGAAAAGATACATGTGGTGCAAGATAATTCCAACTGTCCCCAGCCACATTCTTTATGGTAGCAAGAGCACTAGACCTTGCCAATTCCAAAGCATCGTCATTTGTTGCAGAAGCTGAAAAATAATAGTTTAAGATCATTCAACGACGAAAAAAATGTTAGAACTTTTTGGCAGATTATACTTAACTGGCCAGCATTGCATCCCAAACCATGTCAATCAATTTCCCCTCAATTTATGCTCAATAGGAGAAACCTCTATTTTATAAGGTATGAATGCATTCATTTCTATTCTCTCTCTTAGTGCATTTCCAATCTTTCATCTTAACATTTTATTTCTTATATATATATATATATATATATATATATATATATATATATATATATATATATATATATATAGAATAAACGGGAAATACACCGGCGGTGAAGGGAGTTCCTTCACCGCCGCTTAGGTGGCCCAATAAAATTATTACATGTGGCACCACTCAAAGGGCGATTAAGGAAATTCATTTATTTGTTATCTTGAATGGCGCCACGTGTAATAATTTTATTGGGCCACCTAAGCGGCGGTAAAGGAACTCCCTTCACCGCCGGTGTATTTCCCGTTTCCTCATATATATATATATATATCGCACAACACTCCAATCCACGAAAAATTACTGGTCTTATAGATGCTTTATAGATATTTTCTCGAGCACACGATATTCCAGAAGCATTTCTCCACTTCACCTGTCCTGTTTTGATCCTATGCACTACAAGTATCTCAATCTTGCCATCTTTATCAATGATCGATCATAAATTATGTTCCATAAGTGTCAATTGTTTCATATTTCCAGTTTCTCAAGATGTGTGACACCAATTCTTAGGTACAAATGAAGAGGAAAACTCTGAACTGAAACCTACATATCCAGATCATCCATTAAACATGTTGGATTCATACCATTGGTCCATATTTCCAATTTCTGGAAAATACACAAACATGTTGGATTCTATTGTATAGTAACACTTAATTCTTCGCCGGTGTCCCCCAGAATTTTGCAATGGACTATTTTTCAAAAGTTATATTACATTTCAATTCAAGTGTAAGAATGTAGCTGCTCTTAAAAAATTTCAACTCCTCGGTTATAATAAAACTGAAATATGATAAAAATAATAATATCTATCGAGTTTTGTGGAGCCTGAATGTACTATATACCAATTCTCAACCCTGCGGATCCAATATATATGTGTGTGTGTGTGTGTGTACACACACACATATACATTCATACATACGTATGTATATGTGTGTATATACACATACATACATATATGTGCGTGCATGCGTGCGTGTTCTCATTCTATACTTGTAATCCTATTCTCAAATAGTGAAACACCCTCTGGCAGCCATTGACGTGCTTATGTGATTTCTTGTTTTTTATTTTTCTACAATTGCTACTTAAAAATGTGATATCTTCAACAATACCTTTATGCCAAACCCTTAGATTGGCTACATGAATCCTTTTTTTCCAATCAACTTCTACAAAAATCTCTCTCCTGAGTCAAATTAGCAACTGCCGTATCCTATTTTTACCTCTAAATCCAGGTTTCTTTCTTCAATCCTTTTTTCTTATCATGGCAGTTTTAAACAGTCTTCTGAAACACATGAATTATTTTAAAGCACATCTAGACCTAGATATCACAGTTTGATATGTTAGGACTGGATTGAATCAATACGTAGGGTGAGTAATCATATTTACCTTTTAGCTATCAAATATATTGATTAACTTGGTTCTTCAATATGTTAAAAGACGGAAGTCATGACATAATATAGTTTCCAAGCAGAATACAAGGAGGACAAAGACGAAACTATAGTTTCACATGATTGTTATGAAATAGATACACTGATGGTTTCTACTTATAATCAATCATTCCTCTTGACTGTGATGCTAAGAAGGATGTTCTTCGTAGAATCGAAGTAGAACTGTTGAAGTGGAGTGCTTTACTTTGACGGTAGAATACTCATGGAACTGCGGGGAAAGTCTTATTAGTTATAACCAGTCAAGATTTATTGGTCAAAAGTTCTGCAATTAAGAAAATAAATATTCAGCTGAAATGAGAACATCGAGATGGATTGCCAACTATGGTAAATTGTAGGGTAAGAGAGTACATTAATACGATATTAGAAGTAGCTAAAATAAAATAGGGAGAATCCTTTAAGATTGTTTGGAGTCTTTGGAAAATGCAAGTGAAACCGATAAGCTATGTTGCACAGACATGACAACACTGACAGTTCGACATACGCAATGACATTGATCATGAAAGTTGACATTTTGCAAATTCTAAAGGACAAGTGTCCAATGTACGTGTCTGACATGTCCCCAACACAAGATGACCATATCTGTAATACATATCTGAGCCAAGTTAAGAAGAGTGATAGAATTGTAGATGAAGAAATGTGATTTAGGGGTAGACCAAAACAAATAAGTCGGTAAAAAGGATTCCATGGGTACCATTTTAACACAATTGAATGCAGAAATAGAATATACACAGTGGATCCTAAAATTAGATGAAAGCATGTAGTTAGGGATGGTAATGGACGCGTCCATGGGTCAATTTTTGGCTCATACTGTACAAAATTTTGAATTAGAAAAATAAAATTTTCATTTTTAATTCAAAATTTTATATAGGGTGGGTCAAAATTTGACCCATAGACACGTCCATTACCATTCCTACCTGTAGCCGTTGTTCTTATTGTTATAGCATGCTCCCATAAAATGGAGTCCATCACCCTACCATTCCAATATCCTTATTTTTCTATTTCAATCAAGTTATTTTTATGGTTTTTTCAGGAGTCGTACTTATAGTCAAAGTTGTGATGCCTTGTCAGAAAGAAATCCATCAGTCCATTGCTAAAAATGAAAAATGTTTAAAGAACAAGTACATCACTTTTTTTGCTAAGATGGTGAATGAGTAGTAATACTCCAAAAGTGTGTGAAATTTCATCTCGAAGACAACAACAGTAGAAGGACAATTTTTGATCTGTTTCAAACCTCAGTATCTAGGTAACAAACATAAGTAGAGAACGGCCAACAAAAAAGTACCATTATACTTCAAAAATATTCAAGAGGCAGTCGTTAATCATCTCGCACAGAACAACTATACAAGGAAAATTTGAATTCATTATCTTGCAGTTGGGCCAATATGCATGACTAGGTTCCAACAACAAAAAAGTACCATTATACTTCAAAAATATTCAAGAGGCAGTCGTTCATCATCTCGCACAGAACAACTATACAAGGAAAATTTGAATTCATTATCTTGCAGTTGGGCCAATATGCATGACTAGGTTCCAACAACAAAATGAACCATTAGACTTGAGAACACCTATCAAATTGTTATCCTCTTGCACCATAATCTTCTGAATCTTTTAATTCTAAATGTATTGCTTAATAGTTGCATCAAGGCTTGAACTCTGCACATTCGTGAGTTCAACAAAATATTAAAAGATTAAAAGCTTTGCTTGTGGTGTATGCCAATGTCTGGTCCATAAACAACAACAACAACAATGCCTTTATCCCAAAACTTTGGGATCGGTTACATGAATTTTTTTTCTTTCGTTCAGTTCTATTGTGCGTAATCCCCTCCACGAATTTAAGCATTTTCATATTCTTTTTAATTGCCTCCATCCAAATTCTCTTAGGCCTACCTCTAATCATTAGCACTCTCTTAACTGGCACACTTAGTGGCAGTTGCACATGGCTAAATCATCTCAATCAGTTTTCTCTCATTTTCTTCTCACTAGGAGCAATCACTAATTTCCTGTGAATGCACTAGTAAGTAAATTAATCCTAAACTTAAATGTTAGAAAAATTAATGCATAACAGAAGTTTAGTATGCTTACCAGCAATTTTGTTACAAAAACCAGAATGGGAGTTCAATAAGAAATAGCACTTCTCACTATTTTTCCTAGCTGATTTATGATTAAAAAATACAACAATAACAAACAGCTATCAAGCTTAAGGCAAACTAAGCATATCAAGACAGCAATTTAATGGACCATACCATTAACTGGTATCTGCATGAAACCCTTCATCGGAAGGCCGATTCCTACACCGGCTACAGTAAAGCCCACACTGAACCCCACGCCGCAGCCCGCCCCGACATAGCCGATGACCTCTGGGCCGAAGCCCGGGCCCCAACCAACTCCACACCCAATGCCAATCCCCATGCCCCAAAAGGTCCCCAGAGTCGGATGCACCGGGTTCCATCTCTCATACCTCCTAAATATCCCCTTTATGATCATCCGGACCTGCAAAGTTTGCATCTTTATCGGCGTTACATTATCTCAAGCTCAAATTAGAAAGAATTTATTAGTGATATATGAATCATAAAATAACGATAAAAGAATGAGTTCTAATTTGTTAAAGATTTTAGGGTTTCTTCCCTGCAATTTAAAATCAAAGCTTTCCTCTTAGGGTATCATTACCTCTCTCACCAAAAATAGCCATTTAATCCAATAAATTCATACTCTCACAAATTAGGATAGTTTCAGAAATTACACAAGAACAATGGGCAATCAATCAATCACTCCACAAAGGGCCAATTTAAGAGGGGAAACATAAGGGGGGGAAATTGAAAATCACAACACGACGACAGTTAATTGAAATTAATTGCAGTTAAAAAAATAAACTAAGAAATGACTCAATTACATTAATTTCTATTAGAAAATAGAACAGAAATGAAATTTAATTACCAGATTTTCATTACCATCGATATTTCTTCAGCTGCACTCGGGTTGTAGTTCGGAGCGACAGCAAGGATCTCGATTTATCCGTTGGCTGCCTAAACCGCCCTGATCTTGCTTATAATTACTGAATCTACACTGACCCATTAAAGGGTCGGGTATGAGAATATACTACTAATACCCAAACCCAATTTCAGTCAACAGGAAGAAAACGGGGAGCTTCCAAACGAGCACAGCATTTTTCCTAGTGAGCCCACATTGATTTTACTAAAGGGAGAATTTTCTAGTGAGCACATTTGGTATTTCGAAAATACCCTTCACCTATATTTTACATCCTCCTCTCTCTCTTCTCTCATCTTTTCTCCTCTAACCGGTTAAATCCAAAAAAGGCCCTAACTCTAACTTCCTCTTTCCCTTCCCACTTCCCTCATCCTCTCTATCCTTTTCTCTACCTCCTTCTCTTTCCAAATCTTCCTCTCTCTCCCATTCGTAGACCTGATGCCGCTGCTCTCGCCATCGAGAAAGCACGCCGATGCTGCCGCCGCCGAGCTCTGGACGTTGCCGCCGCCGCTGTCGTCGCCGCCTTCCCGCCATTACTAGGTGAGTTTTCCTAATCTAGTAATATTTATTTTAAAATTTAGATTTTTTTTAATTTTTGGATCAAACAACTCTTCACTATTAGGGTTTGGTGATTTTGTTGGGTTGGAGAGGAGGAAGAGGGGAGAAGATAGCAAATTTAGTTGTAGCATTTTTTTGTTAATTTTTATTTTTAATATTTAGATTATAATTATTAAGAAAATTTAATATTGTAATCCTAGTTGTAAAATATGCTAAATTTAGTTATTTTTCTAATCATATACGTTAATATTAAAATTTATTAGTTAATTTTGAAGTTTGATGGTATTGTCCTAATTGTTGATTAAGTAGCAAAAGACGGTTTCAGTGTCTTTAAATTTTAATATTACAATATCTTGCAACAAAAAAAAAATAGAGAAAATATGATATTTGTAGTAAATTTTACTTTGTAACTACTTACTTACACATAGGGAAGTTACTGTTTTGATAAAAAAAATATTTATGAATGAAATATCTTTGTATTCTATAGATGGATCCGGCAAAATCTTCTCGCGTACGACCAACTGCCCCGTTAAGGAGGAAGAAAGCAACATCTTGCCCACAAATCCGTCGCTCGATACGAGAGAGAGAAATCGAAGTTGCTGTAGATCCTGAATTAAATGTAGAAACTCCTAATTTGATAAGATATGATAGTGCAAGACTAAAGAAAGAGAATACTGATGCAGGAGGCTCTCAAGATGATCTTCAAAAGTCAAATTATCGAGGTCCAGTTGATTTATCAATATTGAAGAGTTTCAAGACGCACGTTACTTTCTTCGTTTTAAAAGATGAGGTAATTATTTCCCAAAAAAAATAATAAACCATTTATTGTGTGTGTGCATGTATTATGACTATATTATATATGTAGGAACGAGATCCACTGCGTTGTATTAGTCACTGGAGAAAAATAAGTGCATGGTCATTGACGACACCGCAGCCAAACATCCGATTCATGGAATTAGTACGTGGGTCTTCATTATATCCATTGGTCAAATGCTCCTACCAATACATTAGCGCTGTCGAGATTAGCGCATTTGTTGAGAGATGACATCCTGAAACAAACACATTTCATATGCCGTTTGGTGAGATGACGATTACGTTGGATGATGTTTCCTACTTGCTTGACTTGCTTGTAGCAGGAAAATCCATGTGCCAACAAGAATCAGCAGCTTCACGTGAAGCTGCTGACACAATTACTCATTCCTTGGGCGTCAGTTATTCTGAAGCGTGGAATGAGATTAATACGAAAGGCGGTGCATCGGTTCGACTGGATTGGTTAAGAGAAAATTTTTGCGGGTTGTTGACACCGACACCGAACATAGGATTCGGTGTGCTGCAAGGGCATATTTACTGTATCTTCTTAGTTGCACGTTTTTTATAGACAAGAGCTGTACGAGAGTGTCTATTGATTACTTACCATTGCTTCATGACCTCGAAAATGTTCATACGTTCGCATGGGGTACTGGTGCTCTTGCATAGTTATATAGGCAGCTTGGGCTTGTTTCTCAAGCTAACATTGCTCAAATTGCCGGGTATCTCACATTACTATAGTCTTGGATTTTCTCTCATTTCCCATCCTTTATGCCAGTGTCGAACCGATCCTTTACTGACGGTGAACCACTTGCTTGTCGTTGGTTGAGCAGAAGGGATCACAATGTCTCTCAATCACATGTACAGTCTATTCGGTCCAGTCTAGATAAACTCACCGGCAACCAGGTAACATGTGCGCTATTTATATACCTATGTAGTTTGCAAGTTACAAGTTGATTACTAATGTAGTTATTTGTGCTTAACAAACTTGCAGGTTGTTTGGGATGCATATAGGAATTATAGAGAAATCTATCCTTTTAGGGAAATTAGCTTTTATATGGGTACGTTGAAGATGTGCAGCGTGATTGAGCCTTACCATTCGGTTCGTGTACTAAGGCAATTTGGTCGCAAACAGTACGTTCCGCCTCCCCCATTCTCACCGTTACGTGAAGCGCAAGGTATAACAACCAATAGCTATGTCATAAAGTACACTCACATTGAGGAGATGTGGATAAATTGGCTAGATCACGTCTTGCATCAAGAGCACCGTGGGTCCATTACTGATTACCCATCCGATTGCATGTTGGATTATATTCCGTGACTATCTAAAGTTTCACAATGCTTTCTTAGAGTAGCACCAGATGAACCCTAAGTAGAGGAAAGAAGTCAGTCAACCCGCCCAGATGTCGATGATGAGGTAATCTCCATATATGTTCTTTATTTTATGTCCCATATAGTACCAAGTTTAACTGATGCTTTCATGTTTCCTGAATTAATTCTACAGAGATATACATGTGCTGTGGCTATAATAGTCCATTACTTGTGCAAGGGGAGAAGGCATTCAAGAAGCGGCATGAGATGTTATTTAGTGCACTTGCGAAGATTAAAACCGTGATAACTGGTTGCACTCAGCCAGAAGAACCACCAGAAGAACAAGCAGAGGAACAAGTACTAGAACAAGCCACTCCTGATGCACCCGATACAGCGGTAATGATTCGAACCAGAAGCAGACGTCACTCCCCGAGGATGACACGGAGACAGTGATTATGTTATATTCTAGGTGCATTGATATGGATGTTGTTAGAAACTTGAAGCGGCAAGTGACAATATTTTCTTTTAAACAATTTGCTATTTTGATGAATATTTGCTCTTTGTTTGTGGTGAATCCTAATATTTGATCTTTGTTTGTAAAATATTTGCTCTTTGTTTATATGGGAGCTTATTTGGTTTATCTTATGTGTTGCAACCAAGTGACTATTATGTTTTTTTTTGGTTGAAGTGCTTATTTTGACGGAAGTGACTAAACATATTCTTTGTATCAGTGTATCAGTGGTTGTATCTTTGTATCAGTGTTGTCTTCACTATATCATAGTATCATTTTGGTGGAAGTGACTAAGCTTATTTTGCTTGTTTTTGTCCTTAAAGTGATGTGAATGTATGTTTACTAATGATATATCATTTTATTTCGTATCCTGAGTGTGTATCAGGTGTCCGTACTGACAGTCCGGACAGAGTCCCTATCCGGACTGCCAGTCCGGACAAAAAAGGCATGTCCGAATTGAAAGTCCGGACATAAAAAGTCTGTCTGGACTGCCAGTCCGGATAGCAGAGATCTGTCTGGACTGGCAGTCTGGACAGCAGATCTACGTCCGGACTGGCAGTCCAGCCAGGAGATTGAACTGGGATTGAACTGAGAGTTTCCTGTTAACATGGAACGATTGAAATGGGATCACAGTATTAGATTTCACTAGACGAAACATTAGACTATTAACATGGATTGATTGATATTCGGTTTACCGGATAATATTTACACAAAATTATATTATCTGGATTACATTAGTCTAAACATTTGACTACTTACAAACATTAGACTAGCTATGATATTACACAATATCGTAGCCAACTTATATACAACAACATAATACCAAAATGAAACTTATACACACGGCGCAAAAAAATAATTACAACTCAATAACATCTGAAAGTCCAGACAAACAATTTTGGTGCAGACTGAAAGTCCGGACCTAGTAGTTTTGACCAGACTTTCAGTCCGGACAACGACGTCCTCCCCCGGGTTCTCGCACCGTATCCAACTGAAAACTCAATCCAAAAACTCTAATTTCATTCTACTCGATGTAGATACCAAAAAAAAAAAAAAAAAAAACCAAATTTGCTAAGTGGGCACACCCACGGGAGCCGGGAGCACCCGCGGGTTGCAACCCGCGGGAACCCCCGCGGGAAGCAACCCGCGGGAACACCCGCGAGTTGCATCCCGCGGGGCACCCGCGGGTTGCAACCCGCGGGAGCCCCCGCGGGATGCAACCCGCGGGACCTCCCGCGGGTTGCAACCCGCGGGAGCCCCCGCGGGTTGCCACCCGCGGGAGGATTCCCGCGGGTGGCAACCCGCGGGGGCGATCCCGCGGGTTGTTTTTCATTATTTTCCGTTGTTTTATTTCCTATTTTATTTTCCTGAAATCCGTGATCCGCTTTTTCAGGAGAGAATTGAGCCGGATTTGGAGCTTCTTCGGTCTATAAAATACAGGAATTTAACGGGAGAGGGGACTTTGGACTTTTGACTTTGGACTTTTGGATTGGGGGGAGATCCTTTCGGAAAGAGTCCAATTCTTCAGAGTCGAAATATCCAGAGAGGAGTTCCTCAATTCAGAGAGATCGGATCGTCAACGGAGTACAGAAACAAAGCTCCACCGCTGCCAGACCCACAAAAATAAAGGGGAATCGAAATCAATCGATCCCCATTCTTGTAATCTCGATTTTCTATTTTGTAATTTTTCTTTTATTGCTGTAATTCAAAATTAAATTGGCATATAAAGGAAGATTCAATTTTTCGGGCAAACAAGAATTGGCGACCACAGTGGGAGTTTGGGCGGCGCAATCCAATCTTTAAATTTTTTTTTCGGAGCCTAGGCGTCATCGCCGGGTAACGATAAATAAATGTGAGGCGTCATCGCCCACCAAAATTGACAAGACGTCATCGTCTGTCAAAAAAAAAAAAAAAAATTACGAGGCGTCATCGCCCATAAAAAAAAAAAAAAATTATGAGGCGTCATCGCCCATAAAAAAAAAAATTGAGGCGTCATCGCCCAAAAAAAAAAAAAATGACAAGACGTCATCGTCTGTCAAAAAAAAAAAAAAATTTTGAGGCGTTATCGCCCAAAAAAAAAAAAATTGATAAGACTGGATACAACTCCAGGATGCAACCCGCAGATGGAATCTTGGGACCCGCGTGGACGCAACCCGCATATGGAAGCGCGGGATGCAACCCGCAGATGGAATCTTGGGACCCGCGTGGACGCAACCCGCATATGGAAGCGCGGGATGCAACCCGCAGATGGAATCTTGGGACCCACATGGACGCAACCCATATATGGAAGCGCGGGACACAACCCGCAGATGGAAGCGCGGGCGCGGGACGCAACCCACAGATGGGTGGGACCCATCTGGGTCACCCGCACTTTTCTCCCTCTCTCCCGCACAAAAAAAAAATAAAGAATAAAAATAATATTAATAAAAAAAAAGAAGAAAAAAAAAAAAAAAAAAAGGAAAGGGTGTTATCGCGCACAAAAAATTGACAAAGTTAAAAAAATAATAAATATTAAAAAAAAAAAGAAAAAAAAACATGCAGTATGAGTGCTCTACCCATGGGTTGTATCCAACGGATGCACCCGCGGATGCCAAAAAAATAAAAAATAAAAAATAATAATTAAAATAAAAAAATAAAAAAAATAAAAAAATATATAAAAATATAAACAAAAAAAAAAGTAAATAAATAAAAATAAACAAAAAAATAATAATAAATAAAAATATATTTGCAAGGCCTCATCGCTTACCAAAATAAATAAATAAATAAATGATAAAAAATAAAATGCTATGCGTCATCACCTAAAAAAAAAAGGACATCATTGCAAACAAAAAAAAAGAGAGATAAAGAAATAAAAATGTATATATAAAATAAAATAAAATAAAATAAAAATGATGAACCGCCCAACGCCGATAAGGCTACGGGAAGAGAATAAATTTATCGCCAACCCTACCATACTGGGGGTAAAAAGTATGAATTACCCAACGCCGACAAGGCTACGGGGAGAGAATAAATTTCTCGCCAACCCCACCATACTGGGGGTAAGAAGTATGAATTACCCAACGCCGACAAGGCTACGGGGAGAGAATAAATTTCTCGCCAACCCCATCATACTGGGGGTAATAAGTATGAACCACCCAACGCCGCTAAAGCTACGGGAAGAGAATAGATTTCTCGCCAACCCCACCATACTGGGGTAAAAAGTATGAATTGCCCAACGCCGCTAAAGCTACGGGAAGAGAATAAATTTCTCGCAAACCCCATCATACTGGGGGTAATAAGTACGAACCACACAACGCCGATAAGGCTACGGGAAGAGAATAAAATTCTCGCCAACCCCACCAGGCTGGGGGTAAAAGGCATGAATCACCCTAAGCTGCTAAGGCAAAGGGAAGAGGAAAAGTTTGGCATTTAAGCCCAAACGAAATCCTTGACAACTCACCATGCTGAGGGGAATAGCATGGCTAGCCCAACTCAAACGGTAGTTGGTAAAGGCAAAATCAAACCCGTTGATAGCTGGGGGTTTGCTAAAAATCCCACGACAAATCTGTCACAACAGTATTCTTATCCGAATATAAGAATACATCACTGTCCTAAGCTGCTAAGGCAAAGGGAAGAGGAAAAGTTTGGTATTTAAACCCAAACGAAATCCTTGACAACTCACCATGCTGAGGGGAATAGCATGGCTAGCCCAACTCAAACGGTAGTTGGTAAAGACTAATCAAATCCGTTGATAGCTGGGGGTTTGCTAAAAATCCTAATCAGATAAATCTCCTGTCACGTTAAGATTTCACCTCTGACAGCAAAACTTTTCTTGTCATTTTGCTCCAACAGAGCAAGCGACACTCCAAAATATTAGTCAAGTTAAAATCATACCTCTGACATCATAATTCAAAATCAAAAGAGATAAAATCCTAATTAAATCGATCCCCTGTCACGTTAAGATTTCACCTCTGACAGAAAAGAGAATTCACACTTCATCAAGTCCAACATTACAACCTCTGATAAACGTGCTTTTGATATCGTTAAGTTAAAAATCACCTCTAACGAAAATCATCTCCCTATCAAGTTAACAATTACCTCTGATAGTCCGATTCCAAAACTAAATACGTTAACCGTCACCTCTGTTTAGTCAGCTTGTCCCTATCACGACCAGATCCTCTGAATAGGTTAAACTCCAAGACACGTTTAATGTCACCTCTGTCTTTTCCTGATTCGTCATACTAGATGTCACTGAACGGTTCGGATTAAAATAAGCACGTTAATATTATACCTCTACTTGACCTAAAATAAGCACGTTAACATTATACCTCTGCTTGTCCTCTAATGAGTACGTTAAAATTATACCTCTGCTTGTTATGGAATAAATAAATATATTAATAGTTATCTCTATCGACCAAATCTTTTAAAAGGTCTATAACCAAAATTAAAAAATCCAAAGTATTTCGAAATTCAGTACGGTTCAATACAGAACTTCAAAAACTTTGGAGGGGGTTATGTAGATACCAAAAAAAAAAAAAAAAAAAAAAATCTAAACTTGCTAAGTGGGCACACCCGCGGGTGCACCTGCGGGTTGCAACCCGCGGGAGCCCCCGCGGGAAGCAACCCGCGAGAGCCCCTGCGGGAAGCAACCCGCGGGAGCACCCGCGGGTTGCAACCCGCGGGAAGCAACCCGCGGGAACACCCGCGAGTTGCATCCCGCGGGGCACCCGCGGGTTGCAACCCGCGGGAGCCCCCGCGGGATGCAACCCGCGGGACCTCCCGCGGGTTGCCGCGGGAGCCCCCACGGGTTGCCACCCGCGGGAGGATTCCCGCGGGAGCCCCCACGGGTTGCCACCCGCGGGAGGATTCCCGCGGGTGGCAACCCGCGGGGGCGATCCCGCGGGTTGCCACCCGCGGGTTGTTTTTCGTTGTTTTCCGTTGTTTTATTTCCTATTTTATTTTCCTGAAATCCGTGATCCGCTTTTTCAGGAGAGAATTGAGCCGGATTTGGAGCTTCTTCGGTCTATAAAATACAAGAATTTAACGGGAGAGGGGACTTTGGACTTTTGACTTTGGACTTTTGGATTGGGGGGAGATCCTTTCGGAAAGAGTCCAATTCTTCAGAGTCGAAATATCCAGAGAGGAGTTCCTCAATTCAGAGAGATCGGATCGTCAACGGAGTACAGAAACAAAGCTCCACCGCTGCCAGACCCACAAAAATAAAGGGGAATCGAAATCAATCGATCCCCATTCTTGTAATCTCGATTTTCTATTTTGTAATTTTTCTTTTATTGCTGTAATTCAAAATTAAATTGGCATATAAAGGAAGATTCAATTTTTCGGGCAAACACTCGATATATATCAAAATCCAAAGTTATATTTGGAATAATTTTATTTTATACAAAGAAGATGGAATCAAACGTGAAGAGTGTTTTGATCGTTGAATGGAACCAACGACATCGTTGTATTATCCATTTACGTCATGTTCGACACAACTCAAAAATTTCTCTTTTGTTTGGATTTCTAACGGAAAAAAAACACAAAACGAAGAAAAAAATCGGCTTTAAACTACCAAATTAACAAAATAAAATGAAGAGATGGAGAAATGAAATGGATTTTTGCCTTAAAAACAAAAAAACAAAAAAAACTAACATGTCGCGCGCGGGAGTGCTGGAGGAAGCGGGAGGAGGAATAAGGGCAAAATGGGACATTTTTTTAGAGGGCATACTTGATATATATGGGAAATTCTATTTGCGCACTGCATTTTACTCTTAGCGCCATGGATACTCTTTACACCAAACTCCTATTTTGAAATACTATTATTTTACTCTCTGCACCCAAATTTTTTTCCAAAATACCCCTCCTCAAATATTTTGGTCGGGTATTAATACCCGACCAAGAAACGTACTGGTCGGGTATTAAAACCCGACCGACAAGTGAAGTCTCCCTCATAAAAGAAAACTAATTAACTGTAAATTTCAAACAAATATGTATAAAACCTAAAAAAAATTCAAATTGTATCTTAGATTTGTTCTCTCACACCAATTTCATATTGGAATTTTCCATTTGTATAAGAAAACTCAAACTCAAATTCCAAATCCAAATTTCACTTGTCACGGTGAAATCAAAGAATTTAAAATTCTTTTAATCTTTTCAGAAACATTAATCTAAAAAATTTTAAGAAGTCAATAAATCAAATTGATGATTTTGTAGGAAATGTGTTTTTATTAAATACCAAAAAAAATTATTTAGGATTTAGAGGGAAAATAGAGGAGGAACACGATGAGTCGTAGTTCCAAATTTTAATAAGTTTTAGTTTGTAATTTATAAGGGTAATTTAGTCAAAAAAATAATGACAAATTTGTAATTATTTATAAATTTTAAAACCGTGCGTTAAAAGTAAAATGACGGGTGCAAATAGAATTTCCCGATATATATGGGAAGTTATTAAGTGGGCTAACTAGGAAAAAAGGTGTGCCCCTTTAGAAGTTACCAGAAAACGCAGTGCTCGAGATTATCGGGTCACGTTCGGGTTCCGTTGAGGGCGCATAATGTGGAACGAGGGGATCGACGCGCACCCGACTTTTCCACCTACATTGGTGGGCCCACAAGCACGCTCTTAGGGGCCCGAGTTGTTTCCAATTTCGAGCCAAGCGGCAGAATATTCTGGCGATTTCAAACTCAGAGGAGGACACAGGCGTCATTGTTGCAAATGATTGCGGCCAGTTTTGGCATATTAAGGACCCGCAACGGCTATTTGTGTCACGTCACTCCTGCTGGGTGTGCAAGCGAGCCTCTCCTAAAAGGCTGTCCTTTTTTTTTTTTAAATTCTTGTTTCCTTTTTTGCCTCCTCTCTCAAAACCCTAGCGCTCATCGTGTCCCCCATTAGATCTCGAGATCGAGAGAGTGAGTGAGAGAGACGAAAAAAGAAAAGTTTGATTCTTGCTGATCTTACTGCCAAGCTGGAGCTCTCAATTGCCAAATTCAAGAAGAAGGCCATGAGTCTCTTCAGGAAGAAGCCCTCAGCCAAAGGTCAGGCCTTTTCTTCTCCTTCCTATGTTTCGAAGTTTGATTCCTTGTTTTCGAATTTTTGATCAATCGGTTGCCATTTGCTTCATTCTGGAAAAAGACCCAATTTTTAGGGTTTTGGGGGGGGGGGTGATTTGATCTTGGTGTTTTGTGTGTTTTAGAGGCGCTGAGGACGAGCAAGAGAGAAATGTCAGTTGCTACGAGAGGTGAGATCTTGTTTGTCATCTATTGAGAATAAGTTTTTTGTGGTTTTCTTTTTTCTTTTCTTTTTTCCTTTTTTCTTTTCTTTTTAAAAGAAAAAGGATGGCGAAATCAAAAGAAAACCCCAGCCAAAACTCCATTTAAGCCTAAGCTAATATACCTTCAACCAACATATTAAGCCATAACTATACAATGGGCCTAAACAAAATATCAAAAAAGTAATATAATAAATCTGTTAGCAACAGATTACTGAACAAAAGCAAAAAAAAGAAAGCTGCTTTTGTGATTTCAACTCCCCAGAGATTTATAAAAAAAAAAAAAAAATGAACTAATCAATCACCACCATGATTATGTTGCCGTGTTTAATCTCCATATGTCCATCAGCAGCATCAGCTGACGATCTCTCCTTGATCGCCATCAGTCCATCAACACCTTTTGGGCCTCTATTATGAATAAAAAATTTCCCATTCCTTGTAAGAAATATTTTGTAACCAAAAACTGATAAAAGAATTTATGGAGGCTAACAAAGAGAGAGAACTTCTAGCTTTTTGTGGGAAATTTCTTCTGAATCTTTCATTATTGACCATGTTACTGCCAACACCGTGATCCCATTCAAGCTTTATATCTTTCTTCACGTGAACATCCCTCCAATTAGTACAAATGTCCATTAGATTCCCTGAGATAGGAACAATCTGAAGATTATGCCTGATACTAGCCCAAATTGAAGATACAAACTGACATTTAATGAATAAGTGATATCTGTGTTCAATTTTTTGTTGACAGAAAATGCATAATAAATCCAAATTATTCGGCCCTTTATGAAGAAGCCTCTCCTTGGCATGCAGCCTGTCTAAAATGGCTAACCAAAAAAGAATCTTAACCTTGAGCGGCACTGACAATGGCCAAATATATCTATATGATAGACTTTTCAAATTAAGATTCTTGAAAGGGAAAAAGAAATTCATAACAGGATTTAATTGTAAACATACCACAAGAAGTTAAAAGCCAAACTGTTCCATCCTGTTCAGGAGACAAATTAACCTGAGACAGCTCAGCTAGAAAATCATTTCACTGTCTTACTAAATCACCAGTCAAATTTCTCCTAAATTGAATCACCCATCTGAAATTATTATTATCTGTTATTGTTCAGTTGTCAGTTTTCCATCTTAATTCAAGGAAATGCAGCGGTGAAAGACTGGCCTTTTAATCAATTTTGTCTGTCAACAGGTGTTGAGCGTGAGATCGCATCCCTGCAGTTGGAGGTCGACTAGTCTAAACTTCATCGATTTTTTAATTTTGAAATGTACAACTTTCTACTCTTTAATTTACTCATGAGAGAAAATGTGGCAGGAAAAGAAGCTGGTGGCGGAGATAAAGAAGACTGCAAAGACTGGAAATGAGGCGAGTTTCTTGATTCTAGTGTTAATTTATATACGGGTTTCCTTTATCTAGGAGTTAATTCAATATTTCTTTGTTAATTATTTCCTAACTTGTGTTGTGAAATTTGTATAATTTGTAACCAATTGTTGTCAGGATATAATAAGTTTTCCATGTAGTGAAATGTTCTTTGTGCAATATAGAGAAATTTAGGAGAACATATCGTAAACGGTTACAATGTTCTCTAATAAAAGTATTTAATGAAGACGGATTCAGAGGTTGATGTGGCTTCTACCTTACTGATGTACCACTCACATCTAGTCCATGAAAAATTTTAAGAAATTCTAAGTTCCATAGACCCAACCAAATGACCCGTTAAGCAACTATGGGTTAGGTTTTAGGAAAAAGGATTTGTGCTCAGAACTCGTTGTATAGGCATACCATCGTAGCACATGAATTCACGAGTCTTAGTAAAGTTCGAAAAACCAACTCTTTTGCTGCCTTGACTTATTGCATCATGAAATATCTTCTTTTTAGGCTGCCACTCGAATCTTGGCTCGACAGCTTATTCGTCTAAGGCAGCAAATCACTAATCTGCAGGGAACTCGTGCACAAATTAGAGGTGTAGCAACACATACTCAGGTCAGAAGTCTAAAATTGTAATAATATGTTTCTGTAACCTCCAGGTATTCTTTTCCAATTGAATGTACTAGTTATGTTTCTGAAATATCAGGCCATGCATGCAAGTACTTCAATTTCTGTTGGAATGAAAGGTGCAAGCAAAGCAATGGCAGCCATGAATAAGGTATTGCGTAATCCTCAAAGCTCTTGATTGCCTTTGACTTGGGGATCTATATTATAGTTTGATCACAAAATAAGTTGTTCGACACTGAGAGAGATTCCTGGATTTTTTTTTTTTCTTTTATTTTTTTTGTGTTAACTGCTAAAATCTTTTACCTGTTTCAGCAAATGGAACCAGCAAAACAGGCGAAAGTAATGAAAGAATTCCAGAAGCAATCAGCCCAAATGGACATGACGGTAAAGTTCTCAATAGTATCATTGGATGCATTGTCTTTAATGTTTCTGAAACCTCCTCTATAATTAGGTTGTTGATTTTGGACTCTGTCACAATTTTTTTGATATTAAAAAAGTTTAAATATGTTTTTCACATTTCACTTGGGCCTGTTTACTCCATTTCTCCTATTCACGGTCCTTGTGTGATCTAGACTTTTATATTCATGTCCCTTGCAATTTTTTAGTGGACAAGAGTCCTACAGAATGTGGCTATGATGAATCGGATGAAATGCAACTATTAATTTGTTTCTTTCGTTCCATTAAACACCAACTTCTCCGTTGTATTAACTCGAAACACACCTCCAATTAAGATCTAAAAATGATAGTATGCGGCAGAAAATGTCCGAGAGTTTTCTTTTGAATGATTCCTAAATACTTAGAAATCTTTGTATATTAAACATTAATTCATTTGATCTTTATATGCATTTGGTAGGGATGAAAAACGGGTGGGTTCAAAGCCCAATCCTTGGCTCAACCTGTTCAAAATTTTGAATTAGAAAAATCTTAAGTTTTAATTAAAATTTGAATAGGACAAGCCAAAAAATTGAATAGGACAAGCCAAGAATTGGCCTTTGGACCTACCCATTCTCATCCCTAGCAATTGGTTGTCGCCAATAGTATTACAGGTGTCTAAAATGAATGTAGACTTCACAATCTTATATCATGTATCGAATATTTACATCTATATCAGCCTATATATAAAATCTTGATTATAACCAAGGTTTTAAATATAGGCCAATACCGACACATTTTGAATATCTGAGTTTGAGGGATCTCTTATATGATACAACATAAACATAAACCCTATAATATCAGTATCAGTATCGTTATGGCCATTATTACCGATATTTTATCAATACACCTATGTTGCCATTTTCTGACACCATAATCTATCGATAGATACTGATACAAATTCCTAGATTTTAAACCTTGATTACTTGGAGGGACTGTTTATGAGAAACATGACTTATTTAGGAATTGCAGAGGACCACCCTCTCCATTATATTTGATTGAGGGATGGAGAAGACCTAAAATGGCTTTATAGAATCTTTGCTTAATGTAATGTTCAAAGTAGTTTGCATGTTGCACATTTGCATACATGCACTTCCAATGATTTGAGTTAGAGAAAGGAAGAACTGAAAGCTGCAAGGCATGCTTAATGATCTTGTAATTCAAATGTACAATGAACAAACAACTGAACCAGTATTATAATACATATTTGTAGATGCACTGTGGTACTGTTTTTTTTATTCATTTCGTTTCTTTCCTGCCAGCTTGAAATGATGTCCGAGGCAATTGATGAAACATTGGATAAAGATGAAGCAGAAGAAGAAACTGAGGAACTAACTAACCAGGTCAAATGAATTTTATATTCTTTAAAATACTTCCTTGTAAAAGAACATTTACATAGCTTGATCGTATATTTTGATGTGATGATCCGTTTATAGGTGCTTGATGAAATTGGAGTTGACATAGCTTCTCAGGTATACATAATTTTAAGCAGCACTGCAATTTTTCTTGTTTGCCTAATCACTAATTTTTTATGCTGATTTTTCCCCCTTTTTAAATCTCTTGCAGTTATCTTCAGCTCCTAAAGGGCGAATTGCAGTGACTCGGAAAGTCGATACTGCCTCAAGGTACAGTTTCTCTCTTTTCACTTGCATTATATTCTCTCTTCCCTTTCTTCTGTCTTCTTCTCTTTCTGCAATTGAAGACATTGACGCCTGGCATTTTGTTAAAGAATGTTAGAAAAGCTTCTCTCTTTCATTTACGCATTTGAGGCTTCATATTCAACTTAAACGAAGCTTTTTCGTTTTTATAATTTGCACAGAATGAAGTTGTATATCATTAAAAATATCTATGAATATATGTATAAAAAGATGACCCGCATTTAATATGAGCAATCTGCAATAAGCTACTCAGAATTATAAAAAACAATCTTCAGTTCCCTGTAGATCAGATGTATATCACGGAGAAAAGAGTCTTCAGGACTCTAATTTTAGGATTTTGACAACTTCGCAGAAAGTAAATGACTCACATAGTTCTACGTAAATGAAGGAGTTTCAAATAATCAACTATGTTAAGTAAATTACAGGGGATCACACACTTGAGCTATTCCCTTTTCATACTCATGTTTTCTGTGAATTCTTTTTTGCAGAAATGCGGCCCCTGCTGCTCCTGCAGCTCCTGCAGCTTCAACAGCTCCTGACGTTGATGATCTGGAGAAGAGGCTGGCGTCCCTGAAGTCCAAGTAGTGGAGCAAATTTTAGTCCGTTATATGTCATGTACAAGTTGCTTATCCTGAATCGTTTGCGTCCAATGTTGATATAAATGGCCGTATACATATTTTTTCAAGTTATGTACTTATGTACTGTGAAAAATGCTAGCTATTGTTTGGGAGTTGTGATTATGTTACGGTTGCATCTCTGCTTCAAGAGCTATCTTCATTTTCTTACCTAACAAGCTGATTCATTCTAGTTCTTTGTGAAATGAGAAACAAATGAGGAAATAACAAGTTTGTGTTATCTTCAAACTGTTTGACATGTTTCGCCATTTAAACTGCTACTGATAATATATGAGATTGCCATCTGATCTGAATGCAACACTAACACATCTTTGCCTTGATTACTGAGTTTATCAGAGGTTCTTGGGCGACAAAGATGGTTAATATTTTATGTCGGATTTAGAATTAAAAGCAGGGCCAAAACAAATGGACCATGCAAGGATTGAGTTATCCTGATCTCTATAATCGAATGGAATGGAATAATAAAAATAGACCATAAACTGAATATGTTACAAGATTTAATATGTTGATAAATATCTGGATGATGAAATTGTTTGCCTTCAGGTTAGATGGGTACGCTCAACAAAATGACTCAATAATAAAAGATCAAGATGGTGTCAAGATTTGAGAATGCAAATCATTCTAGAGTGCTCCAACTGTCCAAGTACATAAGATACAGCAACCCTGTGACTGGCCAAAGGCTATGAAGCTCATATGACTGCTTCCATCTGTCACCATACCTCGAACAGCTTGCCACCACGTTAAACTAAATTTATAAGACTGTCCAAGATTATGTAATATTTCACAACAGTAATTTTAAAGGGGAAGCAAGGAAATCAAAATGCATGGAGTTTCAATTATAGTATCCAAAGGATTGGGTAAATAGAATGATGATAGTTGATAGAGATAAGATTAGTTATTTAGTTAGATTTGATTAGATTGGATTAGCAATTTGGTTAGATTTTAAAAGATTTGTTATTATTTTATTGCATTAAGATTTTCTATATATATGGTTTGTAAAACTCTAATTTGATGATAGAGTAAGATTTGATTTATGAAAACTGAAAGCATGTGATTTGATTTTATCAAATCTTTCCCTTGAGTGATTAGTGAGAGAGTCAGGTCATGAGGTCCAAACCCTAACTTTATCTCCCAAAACTCTAATTTTTACCCAAATTCCCCATCATAAACTCTAATTTCCCTTCAGTCCTGTGTCAAATTGGTGTCAGAGCCCAAATCCATCTTCATCTTCTTATCCTTTTGTCTTCTATTCTTTTTATTTTAATTTAGATTTGAGAAAAAAATTCAAAAAAAAAAAAAAGAGGAAAAAAATCGAGTGAAAAAAGTCAGGAAAAAAAATCATTGAAAAAAAAAGAGAGAACAAAAAAGAAAAAAAGAAAAAAAAAAAAAAAAAAAGAGAACAAGGAAGCAAGAGAGAAGCAAAAGCAGAAGCGGAGAAGAAGGGAAAAAAAAAAAAGAAGGAAAACCCACCCTCCTCCCTTTCCCCTCAACTTCCTCCTCTTCTTGAATTCCACTTCTACTTCTCAGATCGAAAGAGGAAAGAGAGAGAAAAGTGAAAAAAAAAAAACGCTCTTCCTTTTTCACAGCAGCAGCAGTCTCAACACCTCATCTTCCACACGAGTATTCTTCAAGGAGAGTTTCTAAAGAGTCACACCATGTTCCTAGTGAGCCCACTCTTTCTTTTGAAAAAAGAGGGTTTTTTCTAGTGAGCACGTCAAAAATGGCCAAAATACCCTCCCTTCATTCTCTCCCCCACTTCCCATAAGATCCAACTCCCCCACTATCCTAAAATTTCCTCTCCTCCTCTCTAGGACCGGCCATACCTTCCCCCCAACACGCTGCAGAGCTCGCTGTCGTCGCAGGAGTCAACGACGCTTGCCCGTTGCCGCCGCTGGAGTCCATTCTGCTCACCCGCCACCGCTCGCCCGCTTGGTGTCTGCAACAAAGAACAAATTGATTTTGTAAGTTTTTTTCTCTCTTTTTTAGCGCATTATAATGGCCATCATGGTAGGATTTTGGATCTTCTATTCTTTAAGATTGAAATTTTAAAATTAAAATTTTAATTTATATTTTGATTATTTCTTAATAAATTTATGAAATTATTCAAATGCAAGTTCTAAGAATTTGACTATTCCATGAATATTTCATGCTTGGCTGCCAAGGGTAAACTTCAATATACCTTGAATTTTCCACCATTATCAACTTGTTTGATTAGTGAAAGAAGCTTTCAGTGCATTTATTTTTGTGCAACATAATTAGACAATAATTTATATTTGTTACCAAATTGAACTCTGCAATCACAAACTTATTTACAGAGAAGACATTGTTATGATAAGTGTCAAATATGAATGAATTTACATGTATTATTGTTATGATCTATGCCATCTCGTGTACGATCAACTGCGTCGTTGAGGAAGAAAAAAGCTATATCTCGGCCACCGATCTGTCAACTGATACGGGAGAGAGAAGATGAAGTTGTCATGCCTCCTAAAATAAATATAGAGACTTCTCATTTGCTAATGTATGGAAGTGCAAGGTAAGAGAGAAGTAGTAATGATTCAGTGGATTCAGAAGACGATCTTGAAGGGTCGATAAAAGGAGGGTCAATTGATTTGTCATTACTTTAGAGTTTCAAGACACGCATTGCTTTCTTTGTGTCAAAGGATGAGGTAACTATTTTTTTTTTTTTATTAAAACTAGTAACCAATTATAGTTTGTCAATATGTCATGCCTAAGTTATACACACAGGAGCGAGATCTACTATGGTGTAATCACATGAAGAAAATAACATCATGGCCATTGAGAACTCCACAACCCAACACCCGATTTATGGTGGGTTGTCATTATATCCTTTGCTCATCTGTTCCTATCAATATATTAGTGGTGTTAAGATAACTGCATTTGTTGAGAGGTAGCACTCCGAAACAAACACATTTCATATGTCGTTCAGTAAGATGATGATCACACTGGACGATGTTTCTTGCCTGTTGGACTTGCTAGTGACAGGAGAATCTGTGTGCCAACAAGAAGCAACAGATTCACGTGCAGTTGCTGACATAATTACTCACTCCTTGGGCGTCAGTTACTCGGAAGCTTGGAATGAGATAAACACGAAAAGTGATGCATCAGTTAGACTGGATTGGCTAAGAGAGCATTTTAGTGGTGTGGTTGGCACCAACTTAGATTATAGGATTCGGTGTACTGCAAGGGCATATTTGTTGTATCTTCTTGGATGCATTCTCTTCGGGGACAAGAGCGGTACGAGAATATCGATTGAGTATCTGACAGTCCTTCATGACCTCAAAAATGTTCATACATTCGCATGGGGTGCTGGACTCTTGCTTGGTTGTATAAGCAACTTGGACTTGCTTCTCGAGCACACGTGGCGCAGTTTGTTGGGTATCTGACATTACTACAACCTTTGATATTTAGTCATTTCCAAACATTTATCGCTGCCTCGAATCGATATTTTAAAGTCAGGTGATCCATTTGCTTGCCGCTGGTTGAGCAACCGGAACACCAATATTTCTCGTTTACATGTATGCACAATTCGGTCCAGACTCGATCAATTCACAGCCAGTCAGATTACATGTTGCGTAGTTTTAGTAATGAATATGTTACTTACATGTGGAAATTTTACTTAGTTCTGTGTAATTACCAAACTTGCAGGCCACTCGTGTATTATATATTGTTTTCGTTGTCGACGCATTCTTTGGATTCTTGAGCTTCAACGATATCAGAATATATTTCGGTCGTACGTGACACTTCGACATTTCTATTACAACATCAGTCTCGATTTCAGACAGTCTTCCTACGTACGAGTGTCCTTCGAAATAATCTGTTGCGAGATGATTATGCACACCAGATAAAACCGTCAGTTTATATTCGGGCCCCCCAATTAAGATTTGTTGACCTTTTAACCGAAATGGACATCCGCATTTTTTGCTACCCCTATGTCCCTAATCATTTTTTAATTTCTTGAATCTCAAGTGTCTATCCCGTTTACAACCAAGCCAGATCCTCCCCGTCTTATATTGACCTCCAGCATCAAATTTTGAAACTATGATGACAAACCATGACATCATTTCCATATCGCACCCACTGACAAAGTTCGTCAGGGTTTGTAAAAATCTAAAGTCACAATAGAGACGTAAGTTTTTTAATGGAAAGATTTTAACTTCAATATGCATAGTTATTAATATTATCATACCTGACTTGTTGTGAAGTCCGAACTGTAGTCAATAACTAATTCGTTCTGGACTCGACTGATTTGTATTGAAGCATCATCCTGTGTGCCAATATTTTCAACGTATTAATACTTATTAATTAATAAGAAAAAACTCAATACCAAAACTACTGTCCTGGGTGAAAACCACGGGCAACTAATATTTCATCCAAAATAACAGTCCGGCCAATCTGCGCTCTGTCCGCACTGTAATTTCGGCCAGAGCTCATCTGTCCGGGCTGTAAACCTAGACAATAGAGATTTTGGCCGAGTCTACAGTCCGAACAAAATAAATTTTGTCTGGACTGTAATTCCAGACAAAATTTATTTTGTTCGGACTGTAATTCCGAACAGCAACGTCCTCTTACGGAATTCTACACTGGAAAAATGAACTCAATAACCCCAAAAAAAAATCCTATCATAATTCTATGCTATTGAAATCAAAACTCTAAGTTAGATTTTGACAAAATTTAAAGAGGATGATGAAATCATACCCTACATAAGATTTTGATCATTGAATGGAACCAATGACATGTTTGTATTCTCTATTTTCGTCGACTTCGATACAACTCAAAAATTCCTCTTTTGTAGGATTTATTAAGAAATAATATACGAATATGAAGCAAAATTTCGACTTCAAAATATGAGATGATTTACTAGAGGAGGAGATCAAGTAAAGTGGCTGGATTTGAAGCTTAAAACATGTACCTGATCGCATGGGGGGGAGAGAGAGAGAGAGAGAAGAGCTGAGGTTGACGGAGAGGATAAAATGGTCCAAAAATCTTAGGGTCAACTTGCTATAAATGGAAAGTATTAAAGTGAGCTCACTAGGAAAAATGGTGTGCCCCTTTAGAAACTCTCTTCTTCAACCAAAAAACAAGTGAGTTGGATGTGGATCCAACTAAACCAAACCCCCATCCAAAAGAGACCATTTACAATTTGATTTTAGGTCAGTTTGCATCAATTTGAAATCCAATCCAACCCGATTGACATTTTAGGCTATTGGATTGGGTCAATCAATAGTAGAACCCAACCCAAAAAGCAATTCCAGACCGTTTGAACAAAGCAGACCCGTTATGGATTTTTGGGTGATTTGAAGCCATTTTGAGCCCGATTCTTGCCCAGTTCGATTCTGATTCTTGCAAAAAACATTCTGAGCTATTCTTGATGTGCTTTGTGGGATTTCTACTCCATAGTTTGTGCAAAATTCCCAATACTCCTCGAAGACATTCGTGTTTAAGTGTGATTTACTCTACATGGAGATAATTTCTAATTGCACCGTTTATTCAGTCAGTAATATTTTGCACTCCATTCTTGTTATTTGCGTAGACTTAAAAAATTTATTGTTACTTTTAATTTGCCACGAGATTTATTTATGTGTTACATTTTATTGCATAAATGGGAATTGTATTTTTTTACATATAGCAACTTTCAGTTCGTAGAGTATTTTATTTTGATCATATAGTCACACATTTAGTTTTGTATCTGCGATTTTGCATATTCATCTGTGTGCTTTATTACAATTGCATATAGATAATTATTACATGTTTCGTAGTGGTAAAATTTTTAAAAAGGTCATGGATCTCACTGAATTTTGAATAAATTAAACGAAATAATGGACACTAATAGAAAACTTCAAACTGGTTTAGATGTAATCAATACATATTTAGATAATTTAGAAACACAAGTTAATAAACAAAACCCGCTAAAAATAATCAAAGGAATGAGAGTAGACTAGGAAAATATCATAATATTGGACAAAAAAATAATTTTGATGATGAATATCCACACAATGATATCACACGACATTTTTGTGATTAGTTAGCATATATGGACTATCTTTTTTAATGGTATAGAATATCATAAATCCGAAGAGTCCGTTTTGTTAAATTAACATTACAAGAGTCAGCTAAAGTGTATTGGATGTTAGTTGAGAGACGGTTAGTAAGAAAGCGACAAGAACCAATTAAAATATAGTTTGTAATGAAAGAACTTAGAAAGAAATATTTTCTTCTAACTTTTAAGGATCACATTTTTGCCTAGCTGTCTAATTTAAAATAGAAAAATATGAGTGTGACTGAATATATGTATAAATTTGATGAGCTTTTAGTGTGATGTGATATTCAAGAAGACAGTCGTCTAATCCTTTCACGAATTCGCACTGGCCTCAAAGTTGAACACAAGCGTGAAGTGCTTACACATTCTTTAGATTCTGTTAATGATGCATTTCAGTGCACACTCAACTATGAAACATATTTGCACACACTTTCTGATAAAATGTCCACTTTTAGAACTGCGGAGTATTCTAAGCGACAATCTGACACTAATACTACTAACACTAATATTGTTTCTAAGGATACAAAAGTTAAAACTGTCACTAATGAGTCATTAAAACTAGCTATAAAACAAGCTGAGTGCTTCAAATGTTATAATTTTGGTCATTTTGCTTATCAATGTCCTACAACAAATTTGTTAATAGGCGAGATCCATAATAAAAATGATAGTGATACTGAAGAAGAAATTTATGAATCTCAAGAAAATTTTAGTAATGCTGAAAATGACCTAATAAATACACTTTTACACGTTATTAGGTGCTTGCATGCTGTATCTAGAGGCGAGAATTGGCGTAGGTCTAATGTGTTTCACACATATGTCACACACAACGGTAAGAGTTATAAAGTCGTGATAAATGAAGGTAGATGTGTCAATATCATTTCTAAATCGGCTGTTGACAGGATGGGTCTCAAAGCTAAACCACACCCTCAACCGTGTACAATGTCACCTGGCTTGATAAAAGTTTTCATGCAATTATTTAGCATTGTCTTGTGTTTATTCAATTTTCGAGTTATAATAATCATATTTGGTGTGATGTTCTATACATGGATGCTGCATATATTTTTCTTGGTAGACCATGCTTATTTAACCTAGATGTTAAAAATTATAGAAAATCTAACACCTATACATTTATATTTAATGGAAAGAAGATTGTGTTGACTCCTCTATCCAAGAGTCCATCTGAAAATAAAAAAGAATGGGTTAATAATGCTAATACAAGGTGATAAATTGCTCCATTTTGTGCATAAGAATCATAAGTCTATCGAGTTTAGGTCCATATTTCTTGCAGACTCTAGTTCTATAGTTGACAAGTTTTATCCACCTATAAATTCACTTGCACCCTTTTGCATCATCTGCGTGTGAATATCCGTAGGCAAATTATATTTAGCAATAATGCCTACAAGTTTATTACAGATATACTTGATAGAGTGCAAGTATTTCCAGTTGGATCCGTGCTGATTAAGGTTCAACCTGTGAGGTTCCCTTTTGGAAACGTAGAGCCTCTCCACACTCAGTGTACGAACCCTTTCAGGTTTTCGAGGGACTTTGATATACTTCCTTCAGAGTCGGAAATTCCACCAGTTTTTGATATTTACTTAGTTATTATTAGCTTATATGTGCCTTAGTGTTCTACTCCAGATGATCCTCGAGCTTGTGCATTCTGCATGACATTTTTCACAGTAACAGAATTTCAGCTTGCACTGCTTTTTCTATATCCACGAGTGTCATCACAATGGGACAGCAAGATAGTTGATATCTGATTTCAGATATGTCCGATTTACACATATTTGGTATGATGGAAATGTTTACCGAATATCGAGACACTTATTCACTTTCATCCGATGTGCTTGACCTTCTTCTTACTGTCATTCACCGGTGGTGAATGTTTCCAAACGGAGGAGAATTGATAGAGATAAAATTAATTATTTAGTTAGATTTGATTAGAAATTTGGTTAGATTTTAAAATATTTGTTATTATCTTATTGCATTAAAATTTTCTATATATATTAAAATTTTCTATATATATGGTTTGTAAAATCCTAATTTGATGATAGAGTGAGATATGATTTATGAAAACTGAGAGCATGTGATTTGCTTTTATCAAATCTTTCTCTCAAACGATTCGTGAGAGAGTGAGCGTGTGATTCGCCTGGGCGTGAGATCCAAACCCTAATTTATCCCGCCAAATCCTAATTTTTACTCCAATTCCCCACACAAACCCTAATTTCGCTTCAGTTCTGCGTCAAAAGTGCATTGCAAGTGAATGTTCATCAAGGGTAAACATTAAGGAAAACGAAATGAAAATAAATCAATAAACAAAAGCAATTGCAATACGCAAACTGTGTTTAAACGTGATCAAGGGCATCAGAAAAGCTTTTTACTGGTAAAGAACCAACCGACAGCAAAAAGAATCGCAAACAAGTTCTTTTTATTGGTAAAGAACCAACAGCCACAAAGGGAGTAGCAAAGAGAAGAGAAACATAGAGCTATTTTTAAGGAGAGGGACAAAACTTGCAAAAATGTTAAACAGTAGATATTAAAAAATAAGTACATACGTAAGAAGTTAGAGGTTAGTTGGATCAAGAATAAAATAAGGAAGAACCGGTTGAGATGGTTTGGCTATGTGCATATGAGGCCACTAAGTATGCCTATTTGGAGTAATAGGATCGTAGTTCATGAAACATGGAGGGAGTAGGGATAGACCAACCAAACATGGATTGAGACAGTTAAAAAGATATGACATCTGTGAATTTATCGAAAGAAATGCCCTTTGAAAGCTGATTAGCCTATCTGGTAACACTTCTTGCTAAGTTTACAAGGTTCGATTATCAGCAATGACAACAACATTAATTTTTAGATATATTTACATATATGTCCCTTATAAATTATAATTTAGTCTCCAAAATCTTCATATTTAGAATTTAGTCTCCCAAATCCTTTAAATTACTACAATTTAGTCTCCAGTTTATATTTTGGCCCAATTTTCCCATTTTACCTATGATTTCCTTCACTTAATTCCCCTTCCCTCTTCCCTCCCTCTTCTTAGTTCTTATTGGGTTCCACCTTCTTCTTCTCTTTTCTCTCTATTCATTTATTGGATTTTCCCTCTCTATATTGACCAAATGTATTATTCTCCACTAAATGTATTAAACATAAAAATGAATTTATCCAATATAGAGAGGGAGAACCCAATAAATGAATTTATATTGAAACTTAAAGGTTTAATACATTTAGTGGAGAATAATATATATATTTGGTTTCAATATAGAGAGGGATAACTCAATAAATGAATAGAGAGAGAGAATAGAAGAATAAGGGGGAATCCAATAAGAATTAAGAAGAGGGGGGAAGAGAGAAGGGGAATTAAGTGAAGAAAATTAGGGGCAAAACGGAAAATCAGGATAAAATATAAATTGGTGGACTAAATTATTTTACTTAAAGGATTTGGGAGACTAAATCCTAATTATAAAGATTTGGGGGACTAAATTATAATTTATAAAGATTTAATATACAGATCTGTAAATACCCCTATTTTTTATTGCTTTGAACGTAGAAAAGAAATTCATATGAACAATCTTAATGATTCGCACTTGTATTAGTTGTTAGCGTATGATTGACAAGATGTATCATTAGATATATGTGCATTATTATTGCATTTAAATTCTCAAATGACATGTTTATTATTCATTAATCTTTTTTTTTTTTTTGGGTGGGGGATAATAAAGGTGTACCCCAATTAATTGCCCATGTTAAATACCTTAGTCGATATAGCTAGGAATCGAACAGGAGGCGGCTAGGCTAATCTGCTTTCACTTATTCATCGATCTTTAGTCATTCATAGTTTGTACGTACATGCTCAACAATGAAGCTGCTGCGCAAAAACAAATTCAGTAAAAATAATATTAAGACCGACCACATTTAGCATGGTTAGGGTTCTAGTTTAGGGTTCCATGAGCAAAATTTCACATTATCACAGCTTCATTTTTCTAACGAAACGCATATGGTTCAATAGTACAATGCAAGTAAGCTAATTTGGAAGATAAATCGCTGTTTCATCAAGGAATTACAGCAGCAACCACAAAAAAGATGTCATTTTAAAAGGTATTCCAGCACCGCAGTAGAATCTTTTTTTTTTTTTTTTTAAAAAAAAAAAGAAATCCAGCTGGAAAAATGAGATTTTGACGACAACCCATAATCTATTTGGACCGGGAGTTGAAACTTACTCGGTCAATCAAGCCAGGGTTGGCCTCGCTGGAGAGAGCGCCATTGCCCTTGACATCGAGCTCGCATCGCAGCGCCCTCCTCGCTTTTGGAGGAGCCAAGGGCAAGGGGATGGGAGCGGGAGCAGCTGGCCTTCGGAAAAGACAAGGGTTTTGGAGAAAAAAAATAAACTGGAAAAGGTTGGGGCTTGAGAGAAGGGTTGGCATGAGAAGAGAGAGAGGGGGATAAAATGTAAGAGCGAGCTCAGATGGGTGCCTAATTCATCTGATGGACATCAGACGGCTGTGATGGAACCCAATCGATCACAAAGCACATTTCCTCATCGCTGCTCGTAAATATTTAGCGAAGCAAGAGAGCATCGAACTCTCGACCTCAGGATCGCTTCACAGGTATGAGAGCGGAGCGCCAGCCAACTGCACCGCAACCCAATGTTGTGATTGTCTGCCTCAAAAAATGTTTAAATAGTTACTATTATAGAGGGAGAAACTTTTAAAAAAATATTCAAAAAGGACTCTTTTTATCATATCCTCCATTTATTCCAGACAAAATCACACGCGTTCCCAATTCTCGTTGGTTGCATCCAACCCTCAACTTTAAAATTGTTAGTGGCACCAATTAGGATCGTAGTTCTTGGATCATGGAGGAGTGGGGATAGACCAACCAAATGTAGCTTGAGGCAGTTAAAAAGTACATGATGTGAATTTATCTAAGAACTGCCCTTTGAAAACAAGAGTGAGTATAGGTCTGTTCGGTTCGGTTTTTGGAGAAAAAACTCCTATAAAAAATCAAACTGAACTAGTAGAACCGAAACTGAAACCGATCGAACTTCCAAAAAAACCGAAACTGAATTTTTGGTTCGGTTCGGTCGGCTTTCGATTATTTGGATTTGAAACTAAATATGTGATAAACACTTATATTTTATAGGAAAGATAATAAATTTTTTTCTATTTTTTTCTTGTTCTACCTATTAAAATAACAATAATATGTTTTTCATTAAAAATTTAAAATAAAAATATATTGAAAATAAAAAAAAAATAAACTACAATTGTAAATTTTGATTTTTTTTCGGTCGATTTCGGTTGGAGGTAAAACCATCAAAATCCGATCTAAAATTTGAAATTAATTTCGGTTTTTAAATCGAACTGAACCGAAAATTGAATAAACTGATTCGATTCGGTTTTACAGTTCGATTCGGTTTTCTCAGTTTTCCTGCTCCTATTTGGAAACTTGTTAGCCAATAGAGACAAAGACAAGGGCTTTGGAGACAAAAATAAGATTGGGGCTTTGGGGACAAAAAGGTTAGAGAACAGAAGAATTTTTTTTTTTTTTAAGGCAAGTTGATGAGAAAGGTATTTATTGATTTATCATAAGAGAGAGGTAGATAAGAGAGAGAAGATGGAAAGGAGTTTCGGGGAGGAGAGGGAGGCATATTTGAGAGGGCCAATGTCACAGCCAATAAAGAGAGAGAGAGAGATGCAAACACAAATGAATGATTACATATCATAGAGCAATATAAATTAGCCGTTGTGCATCGAAAGTGGTTTAGTAATAGATATAGCGTTTCTTATTACTAAGAAGAAGGCGTAATATCTAATTTTTAATGATATCAATGAAAAAGTTTTGACTAGGCAACTAATAAAGTTACGGTTCTATTTTAAATAAGTAAATATTTAAAGAATGCATACATTTTATGTGATGGTTCAAGATAACATTGAACAGTAGTTATTATGGAGACTTTCACTATTGTGTATTACGATCCTGCTAAACTGATATTTCGTAGAGATTTTCACTATTTTTACATGACAGAGCTTTGATAATGTGTAATAATATCGTAATAAGAAATGGTAAAACATCTAAGAAAAACTAAAAGAGTCAGCTTAGATGGGTGCTTAATTCTTCAGATAGATATCAGACAGCTGTGATAGAACCCAAACAATCACGAAGCACATTTCCTCATCGCTGGGGCTCGAACTCTTAACTTTTGGGTTGCTCAGAAGGAGTGAGACTGCGGCGCTAGCCCTCTGTGATACACCCTGGAGCTGGGATATTTTTAATCTATAACATTTAAATAGTCAAAACTTTCCCTACAACCAAATTCCAACCAAACAGGAAGAAACTTCTTAAAATATTAAAAAAAAAAAAAGGCTCATTAATCCTTTATTCCAGACAAAATCACAAACATTCCCAATTCTTGTTGGTTGCATCCAATCCTCAACTTTAAAATTGTTGGTGGCACCAATTAGGATCGTAGTTCCTGGAGGATGGAGGAGTGGGGACAGACTAACCAAATATGGCTTGAGGCAGTTAAAAAGGACATGATGTCTGTGAATTTATCTAAGAACTATCTTTTGGAAATAAGCGTGAGTATCGGTCGGTTCGGTTTTAGGAGAAAAAACTCTTACCGAAAACCGAACCGAACTAGTAAAATCGAAACCGACCGAACTTCTAAAAAAACCGAAACCGAATTTTCGGTTCGGTTCGGTCGGTTTTTGGTTATTTGAATTTGAAACTAAATATGTGATAAACACTTATATTTTATAGGAAAGATAATAAATTTTTTTCTATTTTTTTCTTTTTCTACCTATTAAAATAACAATAACATGTTTTTTATTAAAAATTTAAAAGAAAAATATATTGAAAATAAAAAAAAAGAATAAACTACAATTGTAAATTTTAATTTTTTCAGTCGATTTCGGTTGGAGCTAAAACCATCAAAATCCGATCTGAAATTCGAAATTACTTTTGGTTTTTAAACCAAACTGAACCAAAAATTGAATAAACTTATTCGGTTCGATTTACAGTTTGATTCGATTTTCTCAGTTTTCCTGCTCAGTCCTATTTGGAAACTTGTTAGCCAATAGAGACAAAAAGACAAGGGCTTTGGAGACAAAAATAAGATTGGGGCTTTGGGGACAAAAAGGTTTGAGAACAGAAGATTTTTTTTTTTCTAAGGCAAGTTGATGAGAAAGGTATTTATTGATTTATCATAAGAGAGAGGCAGATAAGAGAGAGAAGATGGAAAGGGGTTTCGGGGAGGAGAGGGAGGCATATTTGAGAGGGCCGATGTCACAGCCAATAAAGAGTGAGAGAGAGAGAGATGCAAACACAAAGGAATGACTGCATATCATAGGGCAATATGCATTAGCCGTTGTGCATCGAAAGTGGTTTAGTAATAGATATAGCGTTTCTTATTAGTAAGAAGAAGGCGTAATATCTAATTTTTAATGATATCAATGAAAAAGTTTTGACTAGGCAACTAATAAAGTTACGGTTCTATTTTAAATAAGTAAATATTTAAAGAATGCATACATTTTGTGTGATGGTTCAAGATAACATTGAACAGTAGTTATTATGGAGACTTTCACTATTTTGTATTACTATCCTGCTAAACTGATATTTCGTAGAGATTTTCACTATTTTTACATGACAGAGCTTTGATAATGTGTAATAATATCGTAATAAGAAATGGTAAAACATCTAAGAAAAACTAAAAGAGTCAGCTCAGATGGGTGCTTAATTCTTCTGATAGACATCAGACAGCTGTGATAGAACCCAAACAATCACGAAGCACATTTCCTCATCGCTGGGGCTCGAACTCTCGACTTTTGTGTTGCTCAGAAGGAGTGAGACTGCGGCGCTAGCCCACTGCGACACACCCCGGAGCTGGGATATTTTTAATCTATAACATTTAAATAGTCAAAACTTTCCCTACAACCAAATTCCAACCAAACAGGAAGAAACTTCTTAAAATATTAAAAAAAAAAGGCTCATTAATCCTTTATTCCAGACAAAATCACAAACATTCCCAATTCTTGTTGGTTGCATCCAATCCTCAACTTTAAAATTGTTGGTGGCACCAATTAGGATCGTAGTTCCTGGAGGATCGATGAGTGGGGACAGACCAACCAAATATGGCTTGAGGCAATTAAAAAAGACATGATGTCTGTGAATTTATCTAAGAACTGTCTTTTGGAAATAAGGGTGAGTATCGGTCGGTTCGGTTTTGGGAGAAAAAACTCTTACCGAAAACCGAACCGAACTAGTAGAATCGAAACCGACCAAACTTCAAAAAAAATCGAAACCGAAACCGAATTTTCGGTTCGGTTCGGTCTGTTTTTGGTTATTTGAATTTGAAACTAAATATGTGATAAACACTTATATTTTATAGGAAAGATAATAAATTTTTTTCTATTTTTTTTCTTTTTCTACCTATTAAAATAACAATAATATGTTTTTTATTAAAAAATTAAAAGAAAAATATATTGAAAATAAAAAAAAGAATAAACTACAATTGTAAATTTTGATTTTTTCGGTCGATTTCGGTTGGAGCTAAAACCATCAAAATCCGATCTGAAATTCGAAATTAATTTTGGTTTTTAAACCGAACTGAACCAAAAATTGAATAAACTTATTCTGTTCGATTTACAGTTCGATTCGATTTTCTCAGTTTTCCTACTCAGTCCTATTTTGAAACTTGTTAGCCAATAGAGACAAAAAGACAAGGGCTTTGGAGACAAAAATAAGATTGGGGCTTTGGGGACAAAAAGGTTAGAGAACAGAAGAATTTTTTTTTTTTTAAGGCAAGTTGATGAGAAAGGTATTTATTGATTTATCATAAGAGAGAGGTAGATAAGAGAGAGAAGATGGAAAGGGGTTTCAGGGAGGAGAGGGAGGCATATTTGAGAGGGCCGATGTCACAGCCAATAAAGAGAGAGAGATAGAGATGCAAACACAAATGAATGATTGCATATCATAGAGCAATATGCATTAGCCGTTGTGCATCGAAAGTGGTTTAGTAATAGATATAGCGTTTCTTATTAGTAAGAAGAAGGCGTAATATCTAATTTTTAATGATATCAATGAAAAAGTTTTGACTAGGCAACTAATAAAGTTACGGTTCTATTTTAAATAAGTAAATATTTAAAGAATGCATACATTTTGTGTGATGGTTCAAGATAACATTGAACAGTAGTTATTATGGAGACTTTCACTATTGTGTATTACGATCCTGCTAAACTGATATTTCGTAGAGATTTTCACTATTTTTACATGACAGAGCTTTGATAATGTGTAATAATATCGTAATAAGAAATGGTAAAACATCTAAGAAAAACTAAAAGAGTCAGCTCAGATGGGTGCTTAATTCTTCAGATAGATATCAGACAGCTGTGATAGAACCCAAACAATCACGAAGCACATTTCCTCATCGCTGGGGCTCGACCTCTTAACTTTTGTGTTGCTCAGAAGGAGTGAGACTGCGGCGCTAGCCCTCTGCGATACACCCCGGAGCTGGTATATTTTTAATCTATAACATTTAAATAGTCAAAACTTTCCCTACAACCAAATTTCAACCAAACAGGAAGAAACTTCTTAAAATATTAAAAAAAAAAAAAGGCTCATTAATCCTTTATTCCAGACAAAATCACAAACATTCCCAATTCTTGTTGGTTGCATCCAATCCTCAACTTTAAAATTGTTGGTGGCACCAATTAGGATCGTAGTTCCTGGAGGATGGAGTGGGGACAGACCAACCAAATATGGCTTGAGACAGTTGAAAAGGACATGATGTCTGTGAATTTATCTGAGAACTGTCTTTTGGAAATAAGGGTGAGTATCGGTCGGTTCGGTTTTGGGAGAAAAAACTCTTAACGAAAACCGAACCGAACTAGTAGAATCGAAACCGACCGAACTTCCAAAAAAACCGAAACCGAATTTTCGATTCGGTTCGGTCAGTTTTTGGTTATTTGAATTTGAAACTAAATATGTGATAAACACTTATATTTTATAGGAAAGATAATAAATTTTTTTCTATTTTTTTTCTTTTTTTACCTATTAAAATAACAATAATATATTTTTTTATTAAAAATTTAAAAGAAAAATATACTGAAAATAAAAAAAAGAATAAACTAAAATTGTAAATTTTGATTTTTTCAGTCGATTTCGGTTGGAGCTAAAACCATCAAAATCCGATCTGAAATTCGAAATTAATTTTGGTTTTTAAACCGAACTGAACCAAAAATTGAATAAACTTATTCGGTTCGATTTACAGTTCGATTCGATTTTCTCAGTTTTCCTGCTCAGTCCTATTTTGAAACTTGTTAGCCTATAAAGACAAAAAGACAAGGGCTTTGGAGACAAAAATAAGATTGGGGCTTTGGGGACAAAAAAGTTTGAGAACAGAAGAAATTTTTTTTTTTATGGCAAGTTGATGAGAAAGGTATTTATTGATTTATCATAAGAGAGAGGCAGATAAGAGAGAGAAGATGGAAAGGGGTTTCGGGGAGGAGAGGGAGGCATATTTGAGAGGGCCGATGTCACAGCCAATAAAGAGTGAGAGAGAGAGAGATGCAAACACAAAGGAATGACTGCATATCATAGGGCAATATGCATTAGCCGTTGTGCATCGAAAGTGGTTTAGTAATAGATATAGCGTTTCTTATTAGTAAGAAGAAGGCGTAATATCTAATTTTTAATGATATCAATGAAAAAGTTTTGACTAGGCAACTAATAAAGTTACGGTTCTATTTTAAATAAGTAAATATTTAAAGAATGCATACATTTTGTGTGATGGTTCAAGATAACATTGAACAGTAGTTATTATGGAGACTTTCACTATTTTGTATTACTATCCTGCTAAACTGATATTTCGTAGAGATTTTCACTATTTTTACATGACAGAGCTTTGATAATGTGTAATAATATCGTAATAAGAAATGGTAAAACATCTAAGAAAAACTAAAAGAGTCAGCTCAGATGGGTGCTTAATTCTTCTGATAGACATCAGACAGCTGTGATAGAACCCAAACAATCACGAAGCACATTTCCTCATCGCTGGGGCTCGAACTCTCGACTTTTGTGTTGCTCAGAAGGAGTGAGACTGCGGCGCTAGCCCACTGCGACACACCCCGGAGCTGGGATATTTTTAATCTATAACATTTAAATAGTCAAAACTTTCCCTACAACCAAATTCCAACCAAACAGGAAGAAACTTCTTAAAATATTAAAAAAAAAAGGCTCATTAATCCTTTATTCCAGACAAAATCACAAACATTCCCAATTCTTGTTGGTTGCATCCAATCCTCAACTTTAAAATTGTTGGTGGCACCAATTAGGATCGTAGTTCCTGGAGGATCGATGAGTGGGGACAGACCAACCAAATATGGCTTGAGGCAATTAAAAAAGACATGATGTCTGTGAATTTATCTAAGAACTGTCTTTTGGAAATAAGGGTGAGTATCGGTCGGTTCGGTTTTGGGAGAAAAAACTCTTACCGAAAACCGAACCGAACTAGTAGAATCGAAACCGACCAAACTTCAAAAAAAATCGAAACCGAAACCGAATTTTCGGTTCGGTTCGGTCTGTTTTTGGTTATTTGAATTTGAAACTAAATATGTGATAAACACTTATATTTTATAGGAAAGATAATAAATTTTTTTCTATTTTTTTTCTTTTTCTACCTATTAAAATAACAATAATATGTTTTTTATTAAAAAATTAAAAGAAAAATATATTGAAAATAAAAAAAAGAATAAACTACAATTGTAAATTTTGATTTTTTCGGTCGATTTCGGTTGGAGCTAAAACCATCAAAATCCGATCTGAAATTCGAAATTAATTTTGGTTTTTAAACCGAACTGAACCAAAAATTGAATAAACTTATTCTGTTCGATTTACAGTTCGATTCGATTTTCTCAGTTTTCCTACTCAGTCCTATTTTGAAACTTGTTAGCCAATAGAGACAAAAAGACAAGGGCTTTGGAGACAAAAATAAGATTGGGGCTTTGGGGACAAAAAGGTTAGAGAACAGAAGAATTTTTTTTTTTTTAAGGCAAGTTGATGAGAAAGGTATTTATTGATTTATCATAAGAGAGAGGTAGATAAGAGAGAGAAGATGGAAAGGGGTTTCAGGGAGGAGAGGGAGGCATATTTGAGAGGGCCGATGTCACAGCCAATAAAGAGAGAGAGATAGAGATGCAAACACAAATGAATGATTGCATATCATAGAGCAATATGCATTAGCCGTTGTGCATCGAAAGTGGTTTAGTAATAGATATAGCGTTTCTTATTAGTAAGAAGAAGGCGTAATATCTAATTTTTAATGATATCAATGAAAAAGTTTTGACTAGGCAACTAATAAAGTTACGGTTCTATTTTAAATAAGTAAATATTTAAAGAATGCATACATTTTGTGTGATGGTTCAAGATAACATTGAACAGTAGTTATTATGGAGACTTTCACTATTGTGTATTACGATCCTGCTAAACTGATATTTCGTAGAGATTTTCACTATTTTTACATGACAGAGCTTTGATAATGTGTAATAATATCGTAATAAGAAATGGTAAAACATCTAAGAAAAACTAAAAGAGTCAGCTCAGATGGGTGCTTAATTCTTCAGATAGATATCAGACAGCTGTGATAGAACCCAAACAATCACGAAGCACATTTCCTCATCGCTGGGGCTCGACCTCTTAACTTTTGTGTTGCTCAGAAGGAGTGAGACTGCGGCGCTAGCCCTCTGCGATACACCCCGGAGCTGGTATATTTTTAATCTATAACATTTAAATAGTCAAAACTTTCCCTACAACCAAATTTCAACCAAACAGGAAGAAACTTCTTAAAATATTAAAAAAAAAAAAAGGCTCATTAATCCTTTATTCCAGACAAAATCACAAACATTCCCAATTCTTGTTGGTTGCATCCAATCCTCAACTTTAAAATTGTTGGTGGCACCAATTAGGATCGTAGTTCCTGGAGGATGGAGTGGGGACAGACCAACCAAATATGGCTTGAGACAGTTGAAAAGGACATGATGTCTGTGAATTTATCTGAGAACTGTCTTTTGGAAATAAGGGTGAGTATCGGTCGGTTCGGTTTTGGGAGAAAAAACTCTTAACGAAAACCGAACCGAACTAGTAGAATCGAAACCGACCGAACTTCCAAAAAAACCGAAACCGAATTTTCGATTCGGTTCGGTCAGTTTTTGGTTATTTGAATTTGAAACTAAATATGTGATAAACACTTATATTTTATAGGAAAGATAATAAATTTTTTTCTATTTTTTTTCTTTTTTTACCTATTAAAATAACAATAATATATTTTTTTATTAAAAATTTAAAAGAAAAATATACTGAAAATAAAAAAAAGAATAAACTAAAATTGTAAATTTTGATTTTTTCAGTCGATTTCGGTTGGAGCTAAAACCATCAAAATCCGATCTGAAATTCGAAATTAATTTTGGTTTTTAAACCGAACTGAACCAAAAATTGAATAAACTTATTCGGTTCGATTTACAGTTCGATTCGATTTTCTCAGTTTTCCTGCTCAGTCCTATTTTGAAACTTGTTAGCCTATAAAGACAAAAAGACAAGGGCTTTGGAGACAAAAATAAGATTGGGGCTTTGGGGACAAAAAAGTTTGAGAACAGAAGAAATTTTTTTTTTTATGGCAAGTTGATGAGAAAGGTATTTATTGATTTATCATAAGAGAGAGGCAGATAAGAGAGAGAAGATGGAAAGGGGTTTCGGGGAGGAGAGGGAGGCATATTTGAGAGGGCCGATGTCACAGCCAATAAAGAGTGAGAGAGAGAGAGATGCAAACACAAAGGAATGACTGCATATCATAGGGCAATATGCATTAGCCGTTGTGCATCGAAAGTGGTTTAGTAATAGATATAGCGTTTCTTATTAGTAAGAAGAAGGCGTAATATCTAATTTTTAATGATATCAATGAAAAAGTTTTGACTAGGCAACTAATAAAGTTACGGTTCTATTTTAAATAAGTAAATATTTAAAGAATGCATACATTTTGTGTGATGGTTCAAGATAACATTGAACAGTAGTTATTATGGAGACTTTCACTATTTTGTATTACTATCCTGCTAAACTGATATTTCGTAGAGATTTTCACTATTTTTACATGACAGAGCTTTGATAATGTGTAATAATATCGTAATAAGAAATGGTAAAACATCTAAGAAAAACTAAAAGAGTCAGCTCAGATGGGTGCTTAATTCTTCTGATAGACATCAGACAGCTGTGATAGAACCCAAACAATCACGAAGCACATTTCCTCATCGCTGGGGCTCGAACTCTCGACTTTTGTGTTGCTCAGAAGGAGTGAGACTGCGGCGCTAGCCCACTGCGACACACCCCGGAGCTGGGATATTTTTAATCTATAACATTTAAATAGTCAAAACTTTCCCTACAACCAAATTCCAACCAAACAGGAAGAAACTTCTTAAAATATTAAAAAAAAAAGGCTCATTAATCCTTTATTCCAGACAAAATCACAAACATTCCCAATTCTTGTTGGTTGCATCCAATCCTCAACTTTAAAATTGTTGGTGGCACCAATTAGGATCGTAGTTCCTGGAGGATCGATGAGTGGGGACAGACCAACCAAATATGGCTTGAGGCAATTAAAAAAGACATGATGTCTGTGAATTTATCTAAGAACTGTCTTTTGGAAATAAGGGTGAGTATCGGTCGGTTCGGTTTTGGGAGAAAAAACTCTTACCGAAAACCGAACCGAACTAGTAGAATCGAAACCGACCGAACTTCCAAAAAAACAGAAACCGAGTTTTCGGTTCGGTTCGGTCAGTTTTTGGTTATTTGAATTTGAAACTAAATATGTGATAAACACTTATATTTTATAGGAAAGATAATAATTTTTTTCTATGTTTTTCTTTTTCTACCTATTAAAATAACAATAACAAGTTTTTTTATCGAAGATTTAAAAGAAAATATATTGAAAATAAATAAAATAATAATAAACTACGATTGTAAAATTTCGGTTTTTTCGATCGGTTTCAGTTGGAGCTAAACCCACCGAAACCCGATCCGAAATCCAAAATTAATTTCGGTTTTTAAACCGAACCGAACAAAATAAACCGAACCGATCGGTTCAGTTCGGTTCGATTTTGTGGTTCGATTCGGTTTTCTCAGTTTTTTTTTTTGCACAGCCCTATTTAGAAACTTGTTAGCCAATAGAGACAAAAAGACAATGGCTTTGGAGAATTTGAGGCTTTGGGGACATAAAGGTTAGAGAAACAGAAGAAATTTTTTATTTTTTTTTAAGGTAAGTTGATGAGAAAGGAATTTATTGAGGCTTTGGGGACAAAAAGGTTAGAGAAACAGAAGAAAATTTTTCTTTTTTTTTAAGGCAAGTTGATGAGAAAGGTATTTATTGATTTATCATAAGAGAGAGGCAGATAAGAGAGAGAAGATGGAAAGGGGTTTCGGGGAGGAGAGGGAGGCATATTTGAGAGGGCCGATGTCACAGCCAATAGAGAGAGAGAGAGAGAGAGAGAGAGAGAGAGAGAGAGAGATGCAAACACAAAGGAATGACTGCATATCATAGGGCAATATGCATTAGCCGTTGTGCATCGAAAGTGGGTTAGTAATAGATATAGCGTTTCTTATTACTAAGAAGAAGGCGTAATATCTAATTTTTAATGATATCAATGAAAAAGTTTTGACTAGGCAACTAATAAAGTTACGGTTCTATTTTAAATAAGTAAATATTTAAAGAATGCATACATTTTGTGTGATGGTTCAAGATAACATTGAACAATAGTTATTATGGAGACTTTCACTATTTTGTATTACGATCCTGCTAAACTGATATTTAGTCGAGATTTTCACTATTTTTACATGACAGAGCTTTGATAATGTGTAATAATATCGTAATAAGAAATTGTAAAACATCTAAGAAAAACTAAAAGAGTCAACTCAGATGGGTGCTTAATTCTTCTGATAGACATCAGACAGCTGTGATAGAACCCAAACAATCACGAAGCACATTTCCTCATCGCTGGGGCTCGAACTCTCGACTTTTGTGTTGCTCAGAAGGAGTGAGACTGCGGCGCTAGCCCTCTGCGATACACCCCGGAGCTGGGATATTTTTAATCTATAACATTTAAATAGTCAAAACTTTCCCTACAACCAAATTCCAACCAAACAGGAAGAAACTTCTTAAAATATTAAAAAAAAAAAAGGCTCATTAATCCTTTATTCCAAACAAAATCACAAACATTCCCAATTTTTGTTGGTTGCATCCAATCCTCAACTTTAAAATTGTTGGTGGCACCAACTAGGATCATAGTTCATGGAGGATCGAGGAGTGGGGACAGACCAACCAAATATGGCTTGAGGCAGTTAAAAGGACACGATGTCTGTGAATTTATCTAAGAATTGTCTTTTGGAAATAAGGATGAGTATCGGTCGGTTCGGTTTTGGGAGAAAAAACTCTTACCGAAAACCGAACCGAACTGTAGAATCGAAACCGACCGAACATCCAAAAAAACCGAAATCGAAACCGAATTTTCGGTTCGGTTCGGTCGGTTTTTGGTTATTTGAATTTGAAACTAAATATGTAATAAACACTTATATTTTATAGGAAAGATAATAAATTTTTTTCTATTTTTTTCTTTTTTTACCTATTAAAATAACAATAATATATTTTTTTATTAAAAATTTAAAAGAAAAATATACTTAAAATAAAAAAAGAATAAACTAAAATTGTAAATTTTGATTTTTTCAGTCGATTTCGGTTGGAGCTAAAACCATCAAAATCCGATCTGAAATTCGAAATTAATTTTGGTTTTTAAACCGAACTGAACCAAAAATTGAATAAACTTATTCGGTTCGATTTACAGTTCGATTCGATTTTCTCAGTTTTCCTGCTCAGTCCTATTTTGAAACTTGTTAGCCAATAGAGACAAAAAGACAATGGCTTTGGAGACAAAAATAAGATTGGGGCTTTGGGGACAAAAAAGTTAGAGAACAGAAGAATTTTTTTTTTTTAAGGCAAGTTGATGAGAAAGGTATTTATTGATTTATCATAAGAGAGAGGCAGATAAGAGAGAGAAGATGGAAAGGGGTTTCGGGGAAGAGAGGGAGGCATATTTGAGAGGGTCGATGTCACATCCAATAGAGAGAGAGAGAGAGAGATGCAAACACAAAGGAATGACTGCATATCATAGGGCAATATGCATTAGCCGTTGTGCATCGAAAGTGGTTTAGTAATAGATATAGCGTTTCTTATTAGTAAGAAGAAGGCGTAATATCTAATTTTTTATGATATCAATGAAAAAGTTTTGACTAGGCAACTAATAAAGTTACGGTTCTATTTTAAATAAGTAAATATTTAAAGAATGCAAACATTTTGTGTGATGGTTCAAGATAACATTGAACAGTAGTTATTATGCAGACTTTCACTATTTTGTATTACGATCCTGCTAAACTGATATTTCGTAGAGATTTTCACTATTTTTACATGACAGAGCTTTGATAATGTGTAATAATATCGTAATAAGAAATGATAAAACATCTAAGAAAAACTAAAAGAGTCAGCTCAGATGGGTGCTTAATTCTTCTGATAGACATCAGACAGCTGTGATAGAACCCAAACAATCACGAAGCACATTTCCTCATCACTGGGGCTCGAACTCTCTACTTTTGTGTTGCTCAGAAGGAGTGAGACTGCGGCGCTAGCCCACTGCGACACACCCCGGAGCTGGGATATTTTAAATCTATAACATTTAAATAGTCAAAACTTTCCCTACAACCAAATTCCAACCAAACAGGAAGAAACTTCTTAAAATATTAAAAAAAAAAGGCTCATTAATCCTTTATTCCAGACAAAATCACAAACATTCCCAATTCTTGTTGGTTGCATCCAATCCTCAACTTTAAAATTGTTTGTGGCACCAATTAGGATCGTAGTTCCTGGAGGATGGAGGAGTGGGGACAGACCAACCAAATATGGCTTGAGGTAGTTAAAAAGGACACGATGTCTGTGAATTTATCTTAGAACTGTCTTTTGGAAATAAGGGTGAGTATCGGTCGGTTCGGTTTTGGGAGAAAAAACTCTTACCGAAAATCGAACCGAACTAGTAGAATCGAAACCGACCGAACTTCCAAAAAAACCGAAACCGAATTTTCGGTTCGGTTCGGTCAGTTTTTGGTTATTTGAATTTGAAACTAAATATGTGATAAACACTTATATTTTATAGGAAAGATAATAATTTTTTTCTATGTTTTTCTTTTTCTTCCTATTAAAATAACAATAACATGTTTTTTTATCGAAGATTTAAAAGAAAAATATATTGAAAATAAATAAAAAAATAATAAACTACAATTGTAAAATTTCGGTTTTTTCGATCGGTTTCAGTTGGAGCTAAACCCACCGAAACCCGATCCGAAATCCAGAATTAATTTCGGTTTTTAAATCGAACCGAACCAAATAAACCGAACAGATCGGTTCAGTTCGGTTCGATTTTGTGGTTCGATTCGGTTTTCTAAGTTTTTTTTTTTGCACAGCCCTATTTAGAAACTTGTTAGCCAATAGAGACAAAAAGACAATGGCTTTGGAGAATTTGAGGCTTTGGGGACATAAAGGTCAGAGAAACAGAAGAAATGTTTTTTTTTTTTTTTAGGCAAGCTGATGAGAAAGGAATTTATTGAGGCTTTGGGGACAAAAAGGTTAGAGAAATAGAAGAATTTTTCTTTTTTTTTAAGGCAAGTTGATGATAAAGGTATTTATTGATTTATCATAAGAGAGAGGCAGATAAGAGAGAGAAGATGGAAAGGGGTTTCGGGGAAGAGAGGGAGGCATATTTGAGAGGGCCGATGTCACATCCAATAAAGAGAGAGAGAGAGATGCAAACACAAAGGAATGACTGCATATCATAGGGCAATATGCAGTAGCCGTTGTGCATCGAAAGTGGTTTAGTAATAGATATAGCGTTTCTTATTAGTAAGAAGAAGGCGTAATATCTAATTTTTAATGATATCAATGAAAGTTTTGACTAGGCAACTAATAAAGTTACGGTTCTATTTTAAATAAGTAAATATTTAAAGAATGCATACATTTTGTGTGATGGTTCAAGATAACATTGAACAGTAGTTATTATGGAGACTTTCACTATTTTGTATTAATATCCTGCTAAACTATTTCGTAGAGATTTTCACTATTTTTACATGACAGAGCTTTGATAATGTGTAATAATATCGTAATAAGAAATGGTAAAACATCTAAGAAAAACTAAAAGAGTCAGCTCATATGGGTGCTTAGTTCTTCTGATAGACATCAGCTGTGATAAAGCCTCACGAAGCCCATTTCCTCATCGCTGGGGCTCGAACTCTCGACTTTTGTGTTGCTCAGAAGGAGTGAGACTATGGCGCTAGCCCACTGTGACACACCCAGGAACTGGGATATTTTAAATCTATAAATTTAAATAGTCAAAACTTTCCCTACAATCAAATTCCAACCAAACAGGAAGAAACTTCTTAAAATATTAAAAAAAAAAAGGCTCATTAATCCTTTATTCCAGACAAAATCACAAACATTCCCAATTCTTGTTGGTTGCATCCAATCCTCAACTTTAAAATTGTTGGTGGCACCAATTAGGATCGTAGTTCCTGGAGGATGGAGTGGGGACAGACCAACCAAATATGGCTTGAGACAGTTAAAAAGGACATGATGTCTGTGAATTTATCTGAGAACTGTCTTTTGGAAATAAGGGTGAGTATCGGTCGGTTCGGTTTTGGGAGAAAAAACTCTTACCGAAAACCGAACCGAACTAGTAGAATCGAAACCGACCGAACTTCCAAAAAAACCGAAACCGAATTTTCGGTTCGGTTCAGTCAGTTTTTGGTTATTTGAATTTGAAACTAAATATGTGATAAACACTTATATTTTATAGGAAAGATAATAATTTTTTTCTATATTTTTCTTTTTCTACCTATTAAAATAACAATAACATGTTTTTTTATCGAAGATTTAAAAGAAAAATATATTGAAAATAAATAAAATAATAATAAACTACAATTGTAAAATTTCGGTTTTTTCGATTGGTTTCAGTTGGAGCTAAACCCACCGAAACCCGATCCGAAATCCAAAACTTAATTTCGGTTTTTAAACCGAACCGAACCAAATAAACCGAACCGATCGGTTCAGTTCGGTTCGATTTTGTGGTTCGATTCGGTTTTCTCAGTTTTTTTTTTGCACAGACCTATTTAGAAACTTGTTAGCCAATAGAGACAAAAAGAAAATGGCTTTGGAGAATTTGAGGCTTTGGGGACATAAAGGTTAGAGAAACAGAACAAATTTTTTATTTTTTTTTAAGGCAAGTTGATGAGAAAGGAATTTATTGAGGCTTTGGGGACAAAAAGGTTAGAGAAACAAAAGAAAATTTTTCTTTTTTTTTTTAAGGCAAGTTGATGAGAAAGATATTTATTGATTTATCATAAGAGAGAGGTAGATAAGAGAGAGAAGATGGAAGGGGGTTTCGGGGAAGAGAGGGAGGCATATTTGAGAGGGCAGATGTCACATCCAATAAAGAGAGAGAGAGAGATGCAAACACAAAGGAATGACTGCATATCATAGGGCAATATGCATTAGCCGTTGTGCATCGAAAGTGGTTTAGTAATAGATATAGCGTTTCTTATTACTAAGAAGAAGGCGTAATATCTAATTTTTAATGATATCAATGAAAAAGTTTTGACTAGGCAACTAATAAAGTTACGGTTCTATTTTAAATAAGTAAATATTTAAAGAATGCGTACATTTTGTGTGATGGTTCAAGATAACATTGAACAGTAGTTATTATGGAGACTTTCACTATTTTGTATTACGATCCTGCTAAACTGATATTTCATAGAGATTTTCACTATTTTTATATGACAGAGCTTTGATAATGTGTAATAATATCGTAATAAGAAATGGTAAAACATCTAAGAAAAAAAAGAGTCAGCTCAGATGGGTGCTTAATTCTTCTGATAGACATCAGACAGCTGTGATAGAACCCAAACAATCACGAAGCACATTTCCTCATCGCTGGGGCTCGAACTCTCTACTTTTGTGTTGCTCAGAAGGAGTGAGACTGCGTCGCTAGCCCACTGCGACACACCCCGGAGCTGGGATATTTTTAATCTATAACATTTAAATAGTCAAAACTTTCCCTACAACCAAATTCCAACCAAACAGGAAGAAACTTCTTAAAATATTAAAAAAAAAAAAGGCTCATTAATCCTTTATTCCAGACAAAATCACAAACATTCCCAATTCTTGTTGGTTGCATCCAATCCTCAACTTTAAAATTGTTGGTGGCACTAATTAGGATCGTAGTTCCGGGAGGATGGAGGAGTGGAGACAGACCAACCAAATATGGCTTGAGGCAGTTAAAAAGGACATGATGTCTGTGAATTTATCTAAGAACTGTCTTTTCGAAATAAGGGTGAGTATCGGTCGGTTCAATTTTGGGAGAAAAAACTCTTACCAAAAACCGAACCGAACTAGTAGAATCGAAACCGACCGAACTTCCAAAAAAACCGAAACCGAAACCGAATTTTCGGTTCGGTTCGGTCGGTTTTTAGTTATTTGAATTTGAAACTAAATATGTGATAAACACTTATATTTTATAGGAAAGATAATAATTTTTTTCTATGTTTTTCTTTTTCTACCTATTAAAATAACAATAACATGTTTTTTATTAAAAATTTAAAAGAAAAATATATTGAAAATAAAAAAAGAATAAACTACAATTGTAAATTTTGATTTTTTCGGTCGATTTCGGTTGGAGCTAAAACCATCAAAATCCGATCTGAAATTCGAAATTAATTTTGGTTTTTAAACCGAACTGAACCAAAAATTGAGTAAACTGATTCGGTTCGATTTACAGTTCGATTCGGTTTTCTCAGTTTTCCTGCTCAGTCCTATTTTGAAACTTGTTAGCCAATAGAGACAAAAAAGACAAGGGATTTGGAGACAAAAATAAGATTGGGGCTTTGGGGACAAAAAGGTTAGAGAACAGAAGAATTTTTTTTTTTTTAAGGCAAGTTGATGAGAAAGGTATTTATTGATTTATCATAATAGAGAGGCAGATAAGAGAGAGAAGATGGAAAGGGGTTCGGGGAGGAGAGGGAGGCATATTTGAGAGGGCCGATGTCACAGTCAATAAAGAGAGAGAGAGAGATGCAAACACAAAGGAATGACTACATATCATAGGGCAATATGCATTAGCCGTTGTGCATCGAAAGTGGTTTAGTAATTAATAGCGTTTCTTATTACCAAGAAGAAGGCATCATATCTAATTTTTAATGATATCAATAAAAAAGTTTTGACTAGGTAACTAATAAATTTACAGTTCTACTTTAAATAAATAAATATTTAACGAATGCATAGATTTTGTGTGATGGTTCAAGATAACATTGAACAGTAGTTATTATGGAGACTTTCACTATTTTATATTACGATCCTGCTAAACTGATAATTCGTAGAGATTTTCACTATTTTTACATGACAGAGCTTTGATAATGTGTAATAATATCGTAATAAGAAATGGTGAAACATCTAAAAAAAATTAAAATAGTCAACTCAGATGGGTGCTTAATTCATTTGATAGACATCAGATAGCTGTGATAGAACCCAATCAATCACAAAGCACATTTCCTCATCGCTGGGGCTCGAACTCTCGACCTCGGTGTTGCTCAGATGGTGTGAGACTGCGGCACTAGCCCACTGCAACACACTCTGGAGATGTGTGTTTTATTCTCTAAAATATTTAGAAAGTCAAAAATTTCCCTACGACTACAGCTACTATAATCGCACATTTCCAAATTCCAACCAAACAAGAAGAAACTTCTAAAAATATTCCAAAAAAAAAAAAAAAAAAAAATTAGAAACATCTAATTAGCTGAGGGTTGGCTGGACAATTTGCACTCCCTAACTTGCAAGTAAATCTCACATTATCCAATTATATATACACACGCAATCTCCATCACCTCTCACTACCCCTATCCACTCTCTCTCATCATCAATCCATGGCCAACACTGAGCCAAATCATGACAAGAGAAATGACGGAGTTTGTACGTTCATGCTGCTTACAAATGCTAACAACAACACTACCAAATCGATGAGGTCCCTTATACTGCCAGTTTTGCTAAGGTCAGTGGCCATGCTGGCTACAATATCAGCAGCACTCGTGATGGGACTCAACAAGCAGACCAAGAGCACTGCAGTTGCCATTGTTGGCACTACTACTCTCTACCAAACTCTCACTGCCAAGCTCACCAACACCCCTGCATTTCTGTAAGCTCCTCGATTCGATCAAGCGCTAATCGCAATTAAATTCTTAAGATGCCAAATTGTTCATTTTATATATGTGCAGGTATTTTGTGATAGCCAACGCTGTTGCCAGTGCCTACAATCTCTTTGTGCTCTCCTTAGGATTTCTCTTCTCTCAGTACAAGGGATATGCCGTTGTGTTGCACCTCACTGACATGGTAATGGGCGGACAGTTTTTTGCATAATGGGCCTTGCGCCTTTCTAGTGTGATATGGGATTTCTAACTATTTGATAGTTTCCAAGCGGGTCCTGTATTCTCGACCCACTATTTGTTAAAAAGACTCAAAAAAAAAATTCTTTCTCCAAATCCAGTCATTAGTTAAGGCCCAATGGGCCTAATTATATAAATTTTTAATTTTAATTCAATGTCGGTCTCCAATCTAATTTGTCCCAATCCTCTCCGAAATTTCTTTTACCATCTTTTTTATTCTCCTTCTCGAAACTCAATCTTTCGCTGTTTTAGAATTCTCAACCCAATTATCAATATTTAATCTTTTTAGTTCTTAATTTAGTATTTGTCAATTTTCAAATATTATATTTTTAATTTCTCGCATTACCTCTCTAAGACTCTCTTTTTCTCTCACTAGTAATTAAATTTTAGAAAAATAATATTTACAAATAATTAGATATGGCTCAAAGTTTTGTATAAGATCCTAACTTCTTAGGATATGTCCTGATTGTTACAGGTGATGATGGCTCTGGTGGCAACGGGTGCGGCCGCTGCGACATCCATCGCGGAGCTGAGCAAGAATGGGAACCTGCACACGAGGTGGAGCCCAATATGCGACAGGTTCGACGAGTACTGCCACCGCGGTGGCCTGGCCCTCGTTGCCGCCTTCGTCGGAGCTGGCCTCCTTGTTATTCTCAATGCTCACTCAATCATCAAACTCCACAGGAATGCACCTGGCCAGCTCCCTAGCTAGTTAGTAACTTAGTTACTTGTACAGTTAACAGCTAGCTATTGTTCCTCTTGCCCCTGTTCCAATGATTTTGTGTGTCGTGCCTCTTGGATCTCTCTTGGGCCCATTGCACCAAATTAAGATACCTTTTGTGAATTGGCCCCTGTTGTGAGCTTTTATGCATATTAGGTCTGTAATATGTGTGCATTTTGTGAGATGGAAACACATGTAATCATCTTATTCTATGGCGAGCATTGCATGAGACTAATTATCATTACCTGACCGCTTGCGACGGTCTCGAAAGGTTTTTGCTAATTCTTGCAAAATTGAACTGAACCAGCTAGAAATGGAAACAGAAATCAAACCAAACTAATTTAGTCCAATCTAATTAGATTATTCAAATTACACACACAACACATGTGTGCGCGCACGCTCGTGTGTGTGTATATATATATATATATATATATATATATATATATATATATATATAAATAAAGGGATTACTATAGGTGAGCCGCCAGCTCAGAAAAAATTACGTGAGCTAGCGGCAAAACTATAATGATCCAATAATTTTTCTTCAATTTTTTTTTATAATTACTATCCTACCTCCTTAACTTCTTTCGAATTAAATTTCATAAATTTTGGAGTCCATTTATCCTTTTATCAAGTACATACAAAATATTTTATTCATTGAAAACTGTTAATTTTATATTAACCTGATGGAGGACTAAATCAAAACTAAAACCCAAGAAATTGGGTATGAGTGAATCCTAGGGGGTCGAGATTATAATCCAAAATAAATTTTTTAAAAAAAGATTATTGAAGATAGTGAAAATAAACTGCAGCTCAGGTAATTTGCATGTCAGCTCATTTCCATTTTTCTCATATATAAATATAAAATAATATACACATACATACATACAACATATGTATATTTGTGTGTATATGCAAATGCACAAACACATGCATACATACATATACACATACATATACATACAGTAGCATACCTTGTGTGTGTGTGTCTATGTATGTGTATGTGTATGCACAAGGTATGCTACTGTATGTACGTACGTGTATGTATGTGCATGTGTATGTATGCGTTTGGATATACACACAAATATACATATGTAGCAGTTTAGTTTTATAGTAAGATTAGCAATTTTCTTTTCTTTACCTATTCTTATGAAGAAATGCACTTATAGAAACAAAAAAGATTGCATATGGATTGGTTAGAGATAAGAAATATAATTTCTGTTTGCAGTCTATCAATCAACTTAGATGAGGCATTACATTTGATTTTGATGGCCTTTGAATGGGTAGCTATGATTGTAGATTTTCTTTTTGAATCAATGCCCAACCATTACATTATTTATCACAAAAAAAATATTAAAAAAATATATAAAAAAAACTTGTCGATAAGATGGGTACAGTGTTACCGTCAAGAATCTCAGTTAATTAATTATTAAAACGCAAGTAGGATTTAAAACACTAATTAGCTCAACATATCAACCTAACTATGCTGGCCTTGTGCTTGTGTGAGCTTACATACACACAAATAATAATAATAATAATAACAATTACATTATAATTAAATAAAAATATGATTTTGCTATACCAAATATGTTGAGACCATGCCACCTGTCAATTTGTTTAAGTCAGCAAATCTAGTGCTCATCACATAATTATTGAGTTTAAATACCTAATAATAAAACTATAATTGTGAGAACATTGTGATGATATAAGGATATCATGGATATCTTGCAATATCTAATTTTTAATTTGCATTAACATACAAACATTAGGATATCTTCATTACTACTACATTATTAGTACTTAGAATACTGCTTGATTATTCTGTTTGATACCTATAAATAATTTCTCTTAGAAATTTAGAATTGAATAGAGGTTTATCTTAGTGCCAGATGGCTAATGAGTGTTTAATTAAATCCTGACTGTATTATATTGTTGTAACATTAACTCCAAACATTTCAATTCTATATGATTTCAGATATTCATATTGTTGGTTGGTTTGAGTTGTCTTTTAGAATAAGGTGTTCCTCTATTTTTTTCCCCCTATAAAATAAAAAATATTTATCATCTAGCAAACTACTCAACATTTTGACTGATATTTTTATTCAAGCCATTGAGGGAATTAAATTAGAAGTAGATATGAAAAAAAATTCACAAATATAGATGAGACATATTTTTATGGTAGTGTTGTTTCTCTAAGAAACCTAATTGAAGCAAAAATGAAATGAGTCAAGTAATTGGTTTCTAAAGTTTCGTTATATATATCAGAAGACAGTGATATTTTCCTTTTTTTTTTTTTTCTTTCTTTTGGCGGAAGTTCACTATTAATTGAACTTTCTAAAAAAAATGTAAGTAAAAATAAGCGAAAGTATTTTAAAACTCGCTAAACATTCCATTCATAGGTAATATGATCTGAAATATTATAATTTCTTTTAGCAAAATTCCCAGCAATGGAAATAAAAACTACCAAAGATAATGCTAGAAACTTTCACTATAGGATCAGCAAGTATATTCAACAAATCAAACTATTTCTAGCTTAAAAGATCAATTTGATTTACGATAACTAATTGTTACTGATGATAATTCTTCATGCAATTTACTAAAAAACAATTATGAGAAATTTGTTTAATACCTTTATATATTATTATTTGCAATGTCCAATCCAATACAAGTACAATATCGATCGAGAATCCTTCTCTTCTTCCTCTCTTACTGCACTCTTAACAAAAACCATAAACAGAATCACACACTATTATATATATATATATATATATATATATAATACTCAAACCTATGTATAAATATAATTTAATTATGTACAACATATCAATCAACTCGAAGCTCTAACTTTGAAAAGGGTACCACATTGAGGATGAGAGGGCAGTTTCAGTCAAGTAGCTCTCAGAGCTTGGAGACACCTCATCCCTCTTGCTCTTCTGGTTGCCTTCGAACTTGCTCAACTGATCGAAAACCGACCTCAACGCCTTGTTCCTCTCCATTAGAGGAACGTACAGTTGAGGAGGAGCAGTAGTAGTAGTAGTTGTGGTACTAAGTTGAGGGTGTAGATAATTGGAGAAGCAGGGCACTTGCTCAAGCGAAGCAGTACTGCTGATAAAGTTTCCGGCTATTGTGCTTATAGGCGGAGGAGGCGTTGACGGTGGCAGCTGGGGCGGCGGTGCGAAGGTCTGGTGGTCGAAGGCAATGTAGGACTCACTGAGTGCAGGGAGAGTGGAGGAGCCCGTGTCGTCGCAGCAGCTCTCTGCAGGGTTTGCTGCCACCTTGTTTCCCATTCCCAGCCCTCTGCTCTTGTAGAACACTCTGCATAGGACCCAGTCCTCCTGTATTTTTTCAAAAAAATACTAACAAAAATTACATCTCCTGTATTATCGGTAAGTAATTTTATCTGAATTATGTTCAATTTGTCAAAAAAAAAAAAAAATGTGACTCAAGATAATAAAGATAAGGGTTAATTGCATTGACACCCCAGTACCTTGTTAGTCCCTGAAATCTTTAACGTTGATCAACAGTTTGTTATTTTTATCCCTGTTTAACTTAAATTGTATTTTTCTTATAAAATCCCCAAATTAACTTTCTCTGGACATATGGGCATGTTTTGTGTTAGTTCTTACTGAGATAGAGGAGAGTAATTTGAGAATTTTATAAAAAAAATATGCAGTTTAAATTAAACAGACGTGAGAATAACAAACCGTTAACCAACAGTAGTTTGGAGACTAAACTAAGAGTTTTAAAGTTAAGTAATAATAAGTTATATTCTCACTGCAGTTAACCTAAAATAAGAATAAAACTAAGCCACATAAATCATGTTACAAGAAGAAAACAATTCAAAGGTGTGGATTAAGATAGAGTGAGGAGTTGTTCGATAAAATGTTCGATTAAGATATGATTGTTTCAAGCTAAGATATGATTGTCCAATATGAAGAACAAACTAAATTAGAAGATATCAAGTTGTTGGAGACTTGACTCAAATTGGCAAGAAAGTTTGTTAAGTAATGAAATGATTAGGCAGATAGGGAGCAAGTAGGGTGTGGGCAAGATTAAGAACTAATGCCTAATTAATCCATAATTCTAGTTATGGGCAAGGCAAGCTGGCGACATTGTTCCTTAATTTAATCTGACTTGATCAAAAAACAATAGTTCAAAAAGTTTGCAACTAACTTCATGAGAAGCTAACACACGACTAGGCCAACCAAGATTGAGTTATGGTATTAAATTCAACTCAATGCAAGTTGTACTTTCCTAGCTAGTTTGTGCCATTATACAATATATTCTTAATATTTTCTAGTAACAATTTCTATGGTGACATCTTATTTGTCTCGAATAATTCTATGCATGACAACATTGTAAAAGAAAAGAAAAAAAAAATCCATAATTTCTAGTATTGAAGGGTTCAAGGTCATGAGTGGGCTAAAAATGTATTTGAAGTCGTATTATATGACTAAGTAGTTGTAGAAAATTGATTATTAGCCGGCAAGTACATATGTTTTGTCGTGACATAACATAAATAATATGTTGGTCATTGTACTTAGAAAAGATATATTTTGGAACTAGTCATTTTCGAAAAAATATCGATCCAAAAGAAGCTTATAGTTGACAAAATTTTGATTGGCTTCAAATTACAATTAAGGTGGGCGGCTATGCGAGACATTTGAAGATCAAATAATTTCGAATGGCAAAAATCATTGAAGAAGGTCAGGAAAGAAAGAAATATTGTCGAAATTTTTACTTATTATACTCAAGTTTTTAACCATGCGAAGTAATTATTAATGCCAGTGATAAGAATATATATATATATATATATATATATATATATATATATATATATATATATATATATATATATATATATATATATATATATAGAAACTTGAGAAAAAAGCAGCATGATTAATTGATCAATTAATCATCACTCTAGATTTAAAATAGTTATAAATAATTAGTCTTTTCATAAGTATATTATGTTAATAATAATTCATAGCATTATTCAGTTAGTGAATTTTTTTTTTTTTTAAATTTGATACCTCTTGCATGTGGTTTTCTTATCTTTTTCCTTTTTCTTTCTTGTTAAGGGTATAACGCCAATGCGAATGGTTCATGATGATGACTAGAAATACAATGCCGTAAGTTTTATCTATATTTAGATAATTGTCGCTAAAATATATACTTTAAACAATCTGCAATTCTTCATTAAACATGTGAAAATATGTTATGAATTTGACTGCCCAAAAGTTTACCAAGGGACCCTAAGTAGGTGTTATTATTATTCAATATATATCTACTCATTCAAATGGTTAACTATATATATTAACCAGATTCGAATGTTGAAAATATTTATATTGATATTTATCATGGCGTGACTTATTATTTCATTTTCCATTTTTCAGCAAAATGGTATAAATATATATTCACTACCTTGCCAGAATATCTGGGCGGAGGATCACCACGGCCTTCCATCCGAAATTCATGCATGACCCAATCAGTCTTCTTCCCCTTGGGAGCTCTCCCTTGGTAGAACACTAGGGTTTTTCTCATCCCTATCAGTGTCCCCTTCCGAACCACCTGGCGGTCCTTACCAGTGGCCTTCCAGTATCCTGATACCGTTGCCCGGTTCGTCCTTTGCCCCGTCGCATACTTTCGGTCCCTGAGATTGAAGAAGTACCACTCCTTTCCCCCTACACATGCCATATCTGGTCCAAGCAAGTGGACATAAAACATAAATAGCTACATAACTTAACACATACAATATAATCTAAATTTTCCTATTTATACATGATTTTCACAAAATTCACTCATATCCAATAGAAGAAAGAAAAAAAAATATTGTGTATCGTCTTGGCTAACTTTGTATGATTCGTTTGGTTACCTATGGTGACAAACATCGTGATGTATATTATTTGGGACGACGTTTGAATTGTGACCCACAAAAGAAAGTTGTGTAGTAGATATGAACACGAGAGTTGGTGAGAAATGAGAGAAGATTGATCAACCTTTTTTTTTTTTTAATGCAAATTTTGTTAACGTCAATGTCTAACTAACCCACCATTGATGCCGATAGAGATCGAGCACTACCTTTTGGTGTGTCGATGCATGCTGCATCTGCACGTCCATATCGGTCCCCTAACCGATAATTTCGTCACCTTTGCATTTGGCATCAATCTATTGTCTACTCATAGTATATTTTTTCTCTTTTTATAATGTACTCTTGCTAGCACTTCGGATATATTTTTGGTGCATAACACGCGTATTTTGTTTGATTTCACTTATATTTTAAATGTATTGCAAAATTACATGGGACAGAGAACTTATTCGTAATTTCTTTCATAATATGTTTTACAATGATTTATATATTTTTTTTGTCAAGGTAAGAAAAATATGTGCGCAGTTATGCAAGATAACTATGATCTTTTGCAAATTAACAATAAATATATATATATATATATATATATATATATATATATATATATATATATATATATATATATATATATATATATATATATATATATATATATATATATATATATATATATATTAGTAATTATTTGCCCTTAAATAAAATTTATCATTTTTTTTATTTTTTTCAAATATAGTTATGAAAAGGAAAATAAAAATGTTTACACCTGATTTTTCTCGCTCTATCTCCTTTGCCCTAAATAATATTAATTTTTCTTTTAATACAAAAATAAAAAAAAATGTACATTATCGTTGCTATTATTTATTTAATAAATGAGAGAAATGGGCAAAAGGAGATGTGACGTATAAAGTAAGGTGAGAAAATATAGACCGGATTAGGATGCGGATGAGATGTTGAAAGGGAAGGGGAAAAACAAACTTAATTTTGGACAGCAGAATAATTTCCGTTACGGGAAGGAGAGAAGCCCCTTCACGGATCCACCTTTATTAATCAACCAATCGGAACAAATAAAAAGCAAAAAGAATTCTATAGCAGATATACTCATAGTTATAGCTATGATAATAGAAGAACCAATATTTAGTCTGTCCTAATTAAAATTTTAAATTAAAAAATAAAATTTATCATCATCTCAATAGCAATCAAAATGATAGAATCTTTGTATAAAAAAAAAAAAAAAAAAAAAAAAAGAAATTTCCACTCATTTCTTCTCTCACAAAAATTCCTCTTAAGAAAATATGTTAATGCAAGAGTTAAATTGGCATCGTTCTGATGGAACTATTGGAATTATACCTCACAAATTTATCTTTAAAAAAAAAATGAACTATTATTGTTCAATTAGAAGTACAAAGGAAGGATCCTATCTATCAGCCTCTAATTAATCTCTAAATCACATTAAGCCTTATCATTGACTTTAGGACCACCAAAAGATCCAAAGATAACAACAAACATAATTATAGAAATAAATTCAAAGGCCAAAGAGGAACAGCTAGGGGTTGAAGATCGATAAATCTTCGTAATGCTCACAAGAAAAATAAGGAAACAAAATAAATAATTTGGATAACAGTATGAATGATTGAGGTGCATGTGTATAAAATTGTGTTGTAAATGAGTTAGTTTAATAAATTATTCGTTGTTTCTCACCAGGGAGGTCCCAAGGCTCGCACTTGTTGAGGTCGATATCGATCAACATCGGGAATGATCCGTTGGCAGCGCCGGCGCCGGCGCCGGCGGAGGCTACTTTGGGAGCGAGGTAGTCACAGATGAGCTCATCGTCCCTTGGATGGAATCGGAAGCCCGGAGGCAGTTCGGCCTCCACCATGCTCAGGTAACTCATCAAGAAGTATTGACAAGAGAAACGAGAGAAGAAAGTTTAGGAAGGAGGAGGATTTAGAAGAGTTGGATGCTTAATATTTGTATTGATAATTTAAAGGGTACTAAGTCAAGTAAATATATATATATAGAGAGAGAGAGAGATAAATATGAAGAGATGGAGACGGGAGGGGTCACGTTTTTTCTCCTTCGCTCGGAGGGGAGAGGGGAGGTTGTAAAGGGGCCTGGCCACCGCCGGATGCTGACGTGGCAGGGCGGGTCCCCCAGTTCTCTCTCTTCGAACAGCAGAGGAGATAACAGATTGGCTTCCTTCCTCTCTTTCCGCGTTGATAAAATAAAAATAAATGGTTGGAAAATCTTTTGTGTTGGATGGGGGCCCACCTTCGAGAGGCGACGTTAGGTGGGCTGGAGTTTTATCTGTCCTTTGTGGGAGGGGGTCGTCACCAAATTTCTAATGGCATATATATATATATATATATATATATATATATATATATATATATATATATATATATATATATATATATATATATATATATATATATATATGAGTAAACGGAAAAATACACCGGCGGTGAAGGGAGTTCCTTCACCGCCGCTTAGGTGGCCCAATAAAATTATTACACGTGGCGCCACTTAAAGTGATAAATAAAAGAACTCTCTTAAATACCCCTTGAATGGCGCCACATGTAATAATTTTATTAGGCCATCTAAACCGCGGTGAAGGAACTCGCTTCACCGCCAGTGTATTTCCCGTTTACTATATATATATATATATATATATATATATATATATATATATATATATATATATATATAATTAGGGAAATTCTAAATGCGCACGACTTATGACTTAGTGAGCACCATTTGCCCCTATGTTGTAAATCACTTTACTATAGGATGTAAGTAAAATGTGGTGCGCAGTTAGAATTTCCCACATAATTAGCATATCAAAATGCTCCGTTCATTTATTTATCTCTTCACATAAAACTTATGTATTTGTTGATTATATTATTGCCCAGTGGCGGAGCCAGCAACCGGGACGCAAGCTGTGTTTACAGTATAGAAACGTTACCGGAGGTTGCAAGACGCAAGCTGTGTTTACAGTATAGAAACGTTACCGGAGGTTGCAAAACTTCCAGAGGTAAATTATGAGGGGTTGCAAAATTTTGGAGAAGCAACTGATCCCCTCAAGCTCAACGCGTCTCCGCCTACACTTAACGCCTTCCGAGTAGTAGCTTAAGCTTATATCACGAGGAAGAAAAAAAAAAAAAAAAACCTACCGATCGATAATAAAAAACAACGCTAACAGTGTCAACCTCAAAGTTAGCTACTTAGCTATATGAATACTCAATTAAATTAAAAATCCATTGCCTCCTAAAAAATTAAACAACTTGACGTCCCCTTACAATTACTGTTCAAGTCCTAATTATCACTGTTCAAGTTCGACTAGGAATGTCTCTAGCCAAACTCCTCTGATGAATATATTCAAACAATCATAATCAATCTTTTTTCACTTTATCCTCGATAAAAAGCATCACAGCATGATCATAATAGGAAGTCTCTATGAATCGATGATAGACTTGGTGCACCAGTTGCAAAGAGCCAAATTGGTCACTGCTTAACAAACACAACTTATCGGGGCTCCTCACTAGTTAACTTGTGCACATACAAGAGGTTGGGAGGGTATCTACTCACTTATAAATACACATATTCAACACATGGAGCACAACTGCTGCGTCCATGAATAACAGACCATAATCTTTCTTCAGCAAGCCAATGCTCGATAGGATCCCGTACCCTTTGGGTAAGCAAGCAAAATCTTTTCCAACATAACATGTGTCTGCACTTCAACATTCTCTGGCCAATATGCACAAGTTCAGATACTTGGTAGATATTGGAACCAAATGAATCATAATATAACAACCCGCTTCATTTTGCCCATTCCTGAACGATAACATTGATATACATACTGCGAGATCAATGATGATTCTCAAAGCAGTCCCAAGTATCAACAATAAACAAGAAGAAACTGGCATCATAACCATGGGCTGTAGCTAAATGCATATTAGAACCAAACATGCTAGCCAATTCTAGTTCTGAGCACTAAAAGGACTCACCTTATCAGCATCCCTACATCCTGGCATCGAGGCCATCATGAATCTTCAACTTGAAATGCTTTTGTTAAAGTCCACATGATGCCACGTCCACTGTGACATGGAAGTAGCAGCAGCATGGGCATGCAAGTTGCGGCACCAACTCATCCATCACTCCTGTTCATCCATGTGGCTTGGATAAGACAACCAGTCACGATCATGGCCATCTGATTGATAGGAAAAGAATGCCAAACTGCATTTCTAACAATTGATCTTTCAACTGAAGCACAATGATAAGATAGCTACAACTGAGACAGCACACATAATTCAATTGAAAACAACAGTAGTATTGACGTATCTTGGTGGTTAGATCACCCTCTAAAAAGTCACAGAGAAAGATACAACACTTTAAGATGTCATCCGGTGCACAATAAAAGGATAGAGATTTTTCAGGTAGAAAGCCAAGGCACGATCCAACTCACTCCATTTTGAAAGGCTCATTGTGAAGCATCTCCAATGCTACAGGATACATCCTTTTCCCCCATGCTTCTGATGACTGTGTTCCTTGTCAGCTTGTTGAGAAGCCACTGAGGCCAATTCAGAAATATCTCATCACAGAACTGGGGAAGTTAGCCAACAGTCTTGCCAGCTGGTAACTATCCATACACATCAGAGCACCACACTATGACAAATGAGGCCACAACTGCCATACCTGTGATACCTGGCACAAGTTATTTGTTAGGGAAGAACAGTTCTCAATATCACATTATCATGCACTAAATAGAATCATTCAGCCTGCGATAACCTTCATTCAGCCACTGCGACATCATTAAAATGCACTGAATAGAATCATTCATAATCAAATCAATCATGAATCATCTCTTTATTTTCCCTTGGCAACCGCTCGCTAGTCACGTAAAAAATTTAGGCCTCAAACCACATCAAAACATATTTGCGCTAGTACTGAGCCCAGCCTACTTAAACCTAAATCATATCACTGAAAAAAGTCACTCATAGTAAGCCCCACATGCAAGAGATGCCCATCGCCTTCAAAAATACACATGCCATGACCACCTAATCTTGCTTAAAACATCACAGTGCAATACAGGGTAACCATCCAATAATCTAAAGAGAAGAACATATACATAGATTTATGTCAACCTTCAAATTCTTCAACCTCCAATAGATGAAAAAATAATGATGATGAGATTCCTCATGGTTGTGTGGTCCGAAGTTGTTGCTGCTTTTAGGGTAAACCTATGGGATCCAATACCTGCGAAGAAGAGTCAATGCAGTTAGGCATAACCCCAAGTACATTGTCACATAGAACTATCACTCTCACAAGAAGCTTTAAGCTTTTAATACTCTATTTGGTAAACCTAATGGGGTAGGCCCTTGATTCCATCTCTGGAGGGGGCTGAATCTAGGCCGCATTCACATGAGGTATCAATCTCACATTTCATAGTGTTGTTGCTTTCTTAAAAAAATTTCAACTTCGTAATACAAAGTTTTGAATTTGGAACGCAATACCATTTGATCCCTTGTCAGTCACTGTGCTCTACAAGTGACTAGTTATAGAAAATTCTAGGATCTTAGCTCTTTATCCACACTGTTTCGTGCTGAACAATTTCAGCACTGTTCAACATTCTCTGTGCCTCACCCACCCTCAAAAAAATTTCTATTATGAAGCCATGTCTTCACTGCAGATGATAGTGTAGAGGAGTTCACGTGAAAAAATAGCTTGATGCCAGAATTATAAAAGGCTTAACATCTCTTATTTTACTTTTAAAATATAAAAAAGAGAAAAATAAAAAATGTGAAGGTCCTCTTATTCAAAGCCCCAATTAGAATTATGCATCTCGTCACTTACCCTTCACACCTCGGAACGCATTGTTCTTGTAGAGCGAAACACCCTTACATATCTTACTAACCCGAAACAAAATGAAATAGTAATGATGTTAAGTTTACAACCAGCCCCATAACCTTGATTAATTCTCAATTATGAGTTTTGCTCCACGGCCAAGCCGCAAAATCGGAAAGGAAGAGGACAGTGATAGACAGTAGTGGAGATGACTGCATTTGAATTGTGTCTGTAAACTTTCTTTTACTTTGCAACAAATTTCTATTAGTCCTGAGGTGGGCATCAGCAAACGAGTTATACATCTATTAATTGAAGGTGTCAGCAATAGATTTGCAACTTGATGTAGAATGAACAACTTGTTGTAGAATGAACAGGTGACTGTCATTCAACTTACAATGGGAAACCTGTTTATTTGATGAATGAATTACACTCAATAGGTAAAAATTTATTAAAACTAAACTGCCCTATGGTGATTTCTGTTAAAAAGAGTCCATGAGAATATTTCAAATGTTGGCTTCAGTTTAAGGGCAAACATGAGACAGCGTAAACATATTAATTAACTTATTATACAAGAATAATGTCATTTCATTATTTTTTGCTTTTTAACAAAAGAAAAACTTTAGACCAGGTAAACATATATTAAACTAACTTTTCATTCTACAAGATCTCAAGACCCTGTTTATTTTCCCTTTACATACAAATCACTGCTATTCACAAAATGAAATTCTAGGCAGGTAGACAAGTATGATCAACGTTTTTTTTTTTTTTTTAATTTTATACCATATAATTATGCTGCTCAACTGCATACAAGATGCAACACTGCTCATGTTACGGGATAGCAAGTTAGATTAATTATAAGTCAAGGAATACACATATATATGTATCCCAACACCACATGAATAGACCCATAAGCAATGTGGGACTAAATACAAATAATGATTTAACATTCCCCCTCAAGTTGGAGTATATATATCAATCATGCTCAACTTGTTACACAGAATATAGAACATAATCGATAATACAACTTTTGTTAGATTATCTACTAATTATTCTGACAGGATAAACGGAATACATATCAACTTCATCCCATCATCTCGAACTAAATGATAATCTATTTATGAAATATGAGGTTTTGAGTAATACAAATGGCTAACTGATTATCACAGTACATGGACACAAAACTTTTCAACTTGAAAAATTTACATGTAGAATGCACTTAGTCTCGCAAAAGATCGAAACACTATATCTTTTTCCATACTCCTCCACGTGACTTGATTACCTTCAACAAACGTAAGGTATCCAATAATAAACTTTATATCATCTTTGTCCCCTACATATCCAACATATGAAAAGGCAAAGATATAAACATATCCATATTTCTTTTAGAATAACCAATTTCCAGGAGAATTCTTAATATATACTAGAACTCTCAGAGCAGCTTTCTAGTGAATGTCCATGTTCTATACATTAATTGACTTAGTAATCCAACAAACAAATGAAATTTCAGGCCTGGTGACCAGATAGATAATTTTATCAACCATCTTCCTATACTACTTAACATCTCATAAAAAGTACAGTTTTCACTCCATACGTCTAAATCTAACTCACTCCATACATCTAAATCTAACTCCACTAGAGTATTAATATGTTTGCATCCATAGAAACCGATCTCTTCCAAGAGATCTAACACATATTTCCTCTAAGATAAAATGAGTCCATGTTTCTAATATGTTATCTCAATTCTAAGAAAGTTTCTCAGTCTTTACATATTTTAGTTACAAAGTGTCGTTTGAGAGTCATTTATCTCGATCAAAGCTGCTTTATTACTTTCAGTTAGCATAACTTCATCTACATATATAACAAGAGTAAAATACCAGAGGTAGTATACTGGATAAAGAGAATGATTATAGTGACAATACTGAACACCAATACCAACAATTACGGTAGAAAACTTTCCAAACCAGACTCGAGTACTCTACTTCATAAATCGTTTTCTTGAGTTTATAGACCATATTCTCCGCCAAAGCAACATATCCAGAAGATTGCTCTATATAAACATTAACATATCCTGAAGATTGCTCTATATAAACATTTTCATATAGATCATTACATAAGAAAGCATTTTTAATATCCAACTGAGATATCTGCAGATTGAGATTTGCGACAAAAGTGAAAACGATCGAATGAAGTTTAGGCGAGCTATAGGAGAGAGTCTCAAAGTAATCAAAGCCGTAAGTTTGGAGAAAAAAAATATTTCGCAACAACACAAGGTTTATATCAATCTACCAATCCATCCAGCTTGTATTTGACAGTGTATATACCCATTGACAACTAACAATAGAAGCTTCCGATCGAGCACTAACCAAATCCCAGGTCATGAGAGGTTAAGGCATGCATCTCCTCATCCATAGCCTTCTATTAAGCAGAGTCTAACACAACTTCCTCAAATGCTGAGAACAGAAATTGAAGATAGAGAAAGGGCAAACTAGCGAAGAAGGGAATAAGCGTATAATAGGAAACAAATAAAAAAATAGGATAAGCAATAATAGAAAGATCAAAGCAAGAATAGATGACGATTGTAGATACGGAGGACCTACAACTAGAGATGGTAGAACAATTGGTAGCGAGCTTGGAGAAGATACTTTCAGACAATAAGAGAATACCAACAGTGATTTGGATGAAGGCACCTTCTCAATTCTTGTACGAGGCATGGACACTTTCTCAACTTTGTAGGAGACACAAGGATAGAAGAAGAGAAGAAAACATATAGTTAGTCGATATAGAAGTGAAATACAAATCGGCTAGATACAAAATACTTTCAAGATATTAGATTATAGCACTATACCCTTTATAAGTCTTAGAGTAGCCAACAAATACACATTTGATAACACAGGGAGATAGCTTGTCCAAATCAGGAGTCAAAGCCTAAACAAAATATGTATACCTAAATACGCAAGGTAGGAGAGGAAATATTATTGTATCGGGATAAAGACAATAAACGAGAGTTTACTTTGCAATACAGAAGATGAAAACCTATTAACCAAGTGATATGCACATAGAACAAATCATACATATCTTGAAACATGCAGATAAATCAACAAGGTGCGAATCACATCTAGAAAATGTTTATATTTTCTTTCAGCAATACCATCTTGTTAGAATGTATGAGAACAAAATATTTGATGAATAATTCAATTATTAGCACAAAAAAGAAAAATATCAACTTTCATGTACTCCATAATATTATTAGCACACAAAACATGAATACATGTAGAAAACCAATTCTTTATTTCATTATAAAATAGTTCAATCATACAAGAGACGACGGACCTTTCTTTAACAAATACATCCATATAATGTGAGAAATATTATCTACAAAGTTAAGAAAAAATCGAAAGCCCTTAAAATAGGGAAAACAAAAATAATGAACTGACTCAAATGGGAACTACGTGCATTAACTTTGCAAGGATATGAGGTAGGGTGATGCTTACCGAGCTCATAAAACTCACAGTCTAACCTAGATACAACAAACACAGCAAACATAATGAGACGAAGATGTCGGAGAGAAGGATGGCCAAGGCATTGATGTCATTGTAAAGGGGCATCAGAGGAGCTAGCAGAAAACTCTGTAGGTAAAGTCTCAACATCTAAATAGTACATTCTCCATTGCTCACGACCCATACAATTTTCGTCCCAGCCTGAAGGTCCAGAAAATTATACTATATAAGAAAGAATGTCACGGAACAGTTGTTATGTTTGGTAATTTAGTTTATGATAACAAACTATCAGAAAACTTAGAAACAAACGGAACATTATTAAAAATTATTGAAGTGGTAGCGCAAACTATTCCATCACCACCCATCGGAAAAGATGAACCATCAACAATATGGACTGGATAATATTTATCTGAAAAATATAGTGAGGAAAATTTGTCCTTTATACCCGTTATATGGAAGAAAGTTGCAGAGCATGTAACTCATGATCAACTTAAAAAGGAGATGTAAGCACCATTACCTAACAAAGTTGCACGAGGACCAACTAAGATAGACTAGAGATGCAAGAGTCTGTCAATATCAGCCTATCGAATCTGAACCATTTGAGAAGATAATGCAGGAGTGGAGTAGTAACAGGAGTTGCTATAGATGTAGAACCAAAAGGAGCAGCAGTAGAGTCGTTTGCTATAAACTGAGCCCGTTTAGATTTCTCGTAATTCTTCCAATAACGATTAGACGTATGATTTTGTTAGTCACGATGGCCACCTTGACAGAATCCTCGACCATCACCTGAGTCTCGGCCACTACGACAATGGCCCTCCTAAATCACGACCACCGCCACGTCCATGACCAGAAAATAGAGCAAAATTCTCATTGGCACTAGACGATGAAGCAAATAACATAGTAGATTTAGTAGAGACACGAAGGACTCTAGAATATGTAGCAGTCCGAGAAGGAACACTATCAATGCAAGGATTTACCCTTGCACATATGCCAATAAGGAAGAGTTTAGACCAAAGAAGAACTTGGCAACGGTGAGATCCTATTGATACTCCTTTAGGATCTTTAGATCAGCTACCGGAAACTGGTGAACCTCCAGTTCGTCAATGATACCACGAAGAATTGAATAATAAGTCCACAACAAACATCTCTCATGTTTGAGAGTTGAAAAAAACACACTCGTATAACTCAAAAACCCTAAAAATATTCCTCTCATTGTCATTTACTCCTTTAAGTGTCATATTTTTTTGAGGTTTTAAGGAACATAATTCCTAAGCTGACTTTCTTCTTCATGATATTGAGAAGCCAGGTAATAACATAACGTAACGATCATTTTATAAGCCAATTAGAAAAGGAGAAATCCTTCATATCTAACAGTCCATCAAGAAAGTGTTCAATTTTCCTTTTATGCTTCAATAAATACACAAAAAAGATTAAGACTATAACACATAATTAATACCATTAAGTTTAATGGTGGCAGCAGTAAGTGTGCATAAAAACATATGATCAGAACCATTAGATATGGCAGTAGATGTAGCGGTACTAGTATTAGAGTTAGTAGTAGAATTACTAAATATTGAAGCCATGATAAAAGATCCAGATCCAACTTAATATAAGGATAATCTTAGCAGTAGTAGTAGCAGAAAGGGGCTGTTTTGGCATCAAGATGCATCAAAGGTACAACCTTAACATCAGCAGCAGCATTACTAGACCAAGAACGGCACCAATCGTGCATCAAGGGTTGGAGAAGAGTGGATTCAACGCTTTGGAGGCCAGCAGATGGGTCCCACAGTAGGCAGCAGCCTTGTTGGGGACTGTAGGGGTTGTTGCTTGAGTTTTCAAAGTGAAGCAGAAGAAGAAGCAGTAGAAACAGAAACGAAGAAGTTGGAGGTAAGAAGAAGCTGGAGTGAAGAAGCAGCAGAAGAAACAGCAGAAGCAGAGAAGTAGCATAAGTAGACGTAAGGCAGAAGCTAAAGGAGCTGAAGCAAGGAAGCAGAGCTAGAGTGTAAGTAGCAAAGAGAAGCATAAGCATAAGGTGAAGCAGAAGCAAATACAGGTAAAGCAAAGGCTAGAGCAGGAGCAGGAGAAGAAACATATGCGGGAACGGCAGCGGTAGGGTTAAGGTTTTTCTTCTTTTTTTTTTTTTTTGTTTTTGGCGGATAGTGGCTACTTGAAAAAGGTTGAGATATATTTCACAACCCAGCTCTGATACCATGTTCAGCAATAGCAAGTTAGATTAATAATAAGTCAAGGAATATGTATATGTGTGTGTCCCAACACCATAACTGCAACAATTTTATATCTTTTCCCTAAAATTTATGACAGTATTTGACATATCGACAGTTTTAATTGGAAAATAAAATACATACTGTGGTGATTTGTTTTTTTTTTTTCCCCAAGCTAAACAGCTTACTCTTGATACTTTCATGAATAACTTTGAGAATTTGTAGGTAGGTTCTAGTATCAGGTTGGCTTGTTTAACAAAGAAAAATATATGTGTGAAATTGCCTCTTAATACTTTAGTCCATATAGTTATATAATTTTTATAATTTTGTTTAGTCTTTCATAGGGTACTCAATGAGATTCTTAATTCTTTTGCCTTTTCATATTAGTCTTGATTTTTTTTAATAGGTCACTGCAATTCATATACTTGTGTGTGCACAAACACACCTTTCTTTTATTTTTGACATCTTTTCCAACTAGAATCAAAACCGAATAAATGCATAGGTGATGTGGGACTAAATACCAAGAGTATAATCTAACAGCTCAATACATGCTGGAATTACAGACTTGAAAGTAAGTTCATATGGCAAACCTTTGCATCCTACAGTTGCAACACAATGAAGTTAATAATCTAATTATCTTCTGACAAGAAGCCAGTTTGTACTCGTGGAAAAAGTCTTCACAATTCCGCTTGCAGAAATATGCATGGTAGACTATAGTCAATGAATAGGACTCAATTCCACGAGCACATTATGTGATGAATCCTCAGCAAGAGCATTTCTAGTAGAAGATTCAAAAGTTGTATGTGCAGCAGGCACTGGAAATTGATGTGTATATTACAATAACTAGATGGGATGCTTACAAATTGAAACATGTGTTAAGCAGCCAGCATGACCAGAATTTGACGTGTGAAGCCTATGCAAATGCAACAGATCATTATTCTCCTTTTTAAGATGTTGAAGGAAAAGGAAGCTTGTTTCAATTACGGTTGAAATGCTAAGAAGATATTTTCAGTGAACATATCATTGAGCCGTTACAGAGCAAAACAAGGTAAGATAAATTCCTGTCAGCATATCATTGTAATCATTATCTAAATCATCTTACCATCAAAATGAAGTTGGCTATAGAGCCAAGGCCAAGATTTTGACAAATATTTTACAACCAGCCATCAACCTATTTCAACCTCCTCTTAAGTAGTACCAACTTCCTGCCCAAGGAAACGATAGATGAAAGACTTTCCATAAATCATAAGTCAAGTTGGCTTTTCCCAAATTCTCATAGAAGGTAGAGGAGGAAAAAGGACCAGAAGAGGGAAAAGAAGATGGATTTGTGATAGGGAACCACATTCCAAATGAAGGGATAAAGTCAAATGAGAGAGCCATAAAAAAACGTGTTCCCACAAGACAAACTCCAATGCATACACCTAAAATCTTCAATGAGACTACAAGATTATAGATTTGTGAAATAGCACTATAAAACATGCCACCATCAACTGAGATCAGTGGTATCTTTCATATATGCTTTTTTTTTTTGCAGACTGGTCCGTGATGAAGCTGATAATATCACTCATTTTTTTATGGGAAAGCATCAGGAAGATATTTGTGGTTTATGGAGGATCGTAACCGGAGTTTGATGCGATCATAACAATACGATATGGCTAAAGGAAAAAATTTATAAAACTACTATTACGCCGGCTTTGTTATATGGCACATAATGCTAGGTTGAACGTCATTTACAGAAAATAAGTGTAGCAGAGATATGCATGTTTCGTTGAATGTGAGGTAATACTAAAAGAGATAAAGTGAAAAATGATATTTTTGCTAAGGTAGGTATAGTCTCCACAAAAGAGAAGATGAGAGAAAATTGATTACGATTGCTTGGTCATGCGCAGCGTACACCAACAGATGCAAAAGTTCGATGAGTGGAGTTTATCCATATAGGACAAATTAAAAAAGCAAGGGGTCAACCAAAAAAAAATATGGATGGAGGTGATACGAAAAGATATGAATACTAAAGGCTTAAAGACATATTGCTCGATAGGAATGAGCAGAGGAGTGGAGGAGCGAAGAAGGATCATCCCTGTGAGCTATCCGGCATGATTTTATTTTGGTTCATGTAGCCTACTCTAAGTACTTGGGATAAAAGACTTTGTTGTTATTGTTGTATAGGTTTCTTGATGATCATTCTTTGTGCTACTTGCCAGAGATCATCTTCCATAAGGTTCAATGGGCTTGAGAAAGAAGAGTAGAAATATGAATATACAGCTATAGAAAATTATAGCAAAGTATACATGTAAGCTTTGACACTTTCTGGCGAAAGGGTAATTTTTGAAATTCAAGAAAACCATCATTAAATAAAATTGTTATCATGCTAAATGTTCATTATTTTGGTTCTTGTACATTATAAGCATAAAATAACAATCCATATCACAAGCTCCATGACCAAGGGGCCTGAATTACTTAATGATCATGGCTCTCACGATTTCTGGTTTTAATTTTCAAGCGTGCTACTTTAGGAAGAGAATAGAGATCACAGATAAAGCACAAAAACTGCTTTCTAGGAGTCATCAATCTCTTATTAGTCATCTTAAATATGGTATAAGACTAAACATTAAATAAAAATAAAAACAAGAAAGGAAAAAAATAATGGACTAGTTTCATGTTGAGAGAACTTTACACATCCATATTAATATTGTGATAAAATTTTGCATTTGGGATTTTTAATTAAAAGGACAGTAATTTGCTAAGAATAACCATACATTTAATGTACACCACAGAACAGAAATCCACTACTAGAATAAACAAGGACAAATTAGAGGGTAATATAGGAAGGAACATTTACCAGATTCATGAACCTATACCAGTTTTTTGAGCAATTATTGCAATATTCCTTGGTGAAACATTAGGATTAAAAATTGGGAATAGACATGCTTGTACTGAGTTGCCCTTCTCTTGAAGGAATAATAACCTATCAAGCAAGATATATGTCTCTACTAGCTGTCCAAGAGCAGCCCGAAGAGACCAGTAAGGACCAACAAGTTCCTGCATATAGAAGATATGAATGGCGTAAGCGAAGAAAAAAATTTAGCTGGAGTATAAAATAAATAAATCTAAATATACTATACTGAAATCAATTGAGCATCAAACCAAAGTTACTGTCCCTCTAAGAAGTCTAAATTATCTAACAAAGTTCAAAAGAACCTGGTCAGTTGTTGGCAGAAGCTTATTGTCAAATTGCAGTCAAATTTGACCGCAAAATAGTTGGGATATTTCTTGTTTGAGCTGGAGTATGGTTTATTTTTTATGCTTTTCTAGGGTCAACATTTGCTTATATGCTCATTAGGAATGATGTGGAATGCTCAAGGACATGGGACTAATAACCGGAATTGGCAGTGTGCACTAAAAAATCTCCTAATTCCTGGTTCTTAAAGCCAAGCAAATACAATAGAGCAAAAGTGCACACGAGATTTTTCTTATACATACAACATCAACACAATAATTATCACAACATTTTGGGGTCAGCTACGGGAATCCCTTTCTTCCATTCTAGTTGACTAAGTGTCATCTCCATAGTTAAATTCACCACTCCTATCGTTGTTGATTGCTTCACCCATATTCATTTAGGCATTACCTCTAGTCCTCCTAGCTCCATGGACTACTATTCCATCAATTTTCCTCATTGGTGCACATAAAGGTCTTTGTTGCACATATCCAAACCATTTCAATTGGTTCCCAAAACAGAGGATTTTGAGTACTATTCGAAATTCGGAAGAATTACGTAGAGGGCCATTGAACAGCTTGAAAGAGCCCGGGCTCATTTGCGGATTTTATCCTTAATCAAAGTAACTTCTACCTTCTCATGGGTGCACTCATTTCTTATTTTATCTCTTAGTGTATTACTACTCATCCATTTTAGCATTATTATTTTTACCACAATCGTTTTTCAAATATGTTGTTTCTTAATTCTCCAACATTCGGAACCATAAAGCATTGCTAGCCCGGTCATCCTACAGAATTTTCCCTTCAACTTAAATGATAATTTACGATAGATTTTTCTTATAGGTGCACCCTAAAATATATCTATACTAATCCTGAAGACCTTCTCCTCAAAAAGCTTCCTAAAATCCAAGGTAATCTCCAAAAGCACTATAACGGGTAGGGAGTCCTGATGAAGATCTTACAAAATATATTTACCTGCTGTTAACAAGTAAACCCATGTGAATTGCATGAACAGGAAAAGGAAGGAGAAAGAGCAGAAACAGGCGAAATAAGGTTTACAACAACAACTTAAAACATGATCATCCTGTTACATCTTATCTTTTCTTCAATAAATTTATAATTTGCACAAGAGAAATAAGAATCCAGAAAGGTTCAAGAGGCAGAAAGTGACAAGATTTCTTTTCATTTTTTCCTTCCATACATTTCCTTTTCAGTATTAAATTACTAAACATTATAAACTTTGGGAATTATTAAAAATCTAGGAATGGTCTAAATAGGTTATAAGAATGCAAATGATTGTGGTAGAGGATTTGCGCGCTAAATGGCCAGATTTGAGCACAAGGAAGATTTATAAGCCAGCCTGCAATTTTTCAGCTTACTGAAATCTACAACCTATTTGCTGTAAAGCTGAGGTACAGATTGGAATGGAGGAGATTATGGCATGTTGGAAATTACTGTGAGTTCTTAATATATTAAAGAGTTTCCTTCAATTTGCTTCAAACTTAAGACAGTCAATAAACTTACGATGCACACAATTCTTTTATAAACAGATCAAATCATCAGTAGAAGTGCATGAATATGCCTGCTAGTTAAAATTATGAACTTAACACATGATACTCCAGTAATAAAACTTTAAAAACTGACATCATTACATTACAAATACAACGGCACAGTTAAGTGCTCATATGCATCTAGAATGAAAATGGATCTACCAAGGAAAAAGTGTGGCTGCATCAAACCAAAATAAGGACATAATGAATTTCAAACAAATAAAAATATATCTCAGGAGGAGAGCGTTAAACTGACATACAGTGAATGGTTGAGCTTCCCTCCATATTTCTAGCATATCAATGTCTTGTAAATGTCTCAAACTAAGACGACTTAGTCCCAGTTCACAGAACTTTTTGAAAAGAACATATGTATTGGGTCTTTGGACAGACCGAGCTTCTTTGCTTTCCATATCATAGTGAATCTTGGACTCCAAAGAGCTGCTGCTGTTATCATCTGAAGCAGAAATAAAATAGAAAAAATGGATTAAAAACATTTGCATTACCCAGATATAGAAAATAAAATGCTTCATTAACCAACTGTTCATTATCCCAGAAAGTTAGAAATCACTACTTCAAGGAAGGAAGATATTTGACGTTGAAACCTCTTGCAAATGTCCACGTTACATAATTGTAACATACATGGATCAACTGACCTTTAGAAAAATTCATGGCCGTTGAAGTGACATTTATCATATACTCGTCCTTGGAATTTGATGCAGGTATAATATTTCCTCCAGGACACAACTGAGATTCAATTGATCTCCTCAATTGTTGCCGGCGCAAAGCTTTCCCTTGTCGACCAATTGTAGGACTTGAAGTTATGAGACTAGGATAGTATTTATCTATTACCTTCACCGAGTAGAAATATCAGCCAGCAAACCACGTAAAAGTTCAAGTAGCAACCAGAGCTTAAATTTCAGGGAAGCATCAACTTGCATCTTACTCAACTATGAGAATATAAGTAAAACCTCATTCATCAGAACTAATGGTATTCCATTCAGGAGCTGCTTTCACAGATTTGCCAGTGAAAGCATGAGAAACTAACAGAAAATAGGTAAACAGTGAATCACAGAGTGGTTAGATGCATGCATTGTACAGTCGTCTATGTGAATTTATTAGATGAGATTTTTAAAAAACAAGGGACAAACAAAAACAAAGCAAAGAATCACAAGAAATATTGGAGATAGAAGGGGTATAAAGAGCATCAAGATAACAAAGACAGATATCATGCCTAGCAAGATTACGACAAAACCATACCAAAAACATCAAAATAGAAGAAATTATACCATTAGATAAATATTGCAAGTTGATTGGCTAATGCAAATAAAGTTTTGTAGAAAGAGAGAGAATCTACCATTTGAAAGGCAGCACGAAATGCATGCAATTCAAAATTCTGAAGAGCAGCGTCTTTAGTAAGTCTTCTCCATCGCTCAGCACTCTAAACAAGGAACCAAGGTCAATACACCTATTTATTATCTAAACTAAATAACCTCCAGTACCAAAAACATTGAAAAGGCATGAAAGTAAACAGAGATAAAGAAAACCTAACGAAATTATTTGCCTCAATGCACATAAAGAATCAATTACAGTTAATAACATGTTCAAACATTTTAGTACTCGCGCAGAAATCAAAATGACATTCTTTATAACTGCTCTAACAGAAGTATTCCATCTCACAGTGCCACATGACTTCCCCATTACCACAGGGCCATCTGACTAAGATGGTAGCTAAGAGGAATGTAGCTTTGAAGTAAATACATCACATTTGCATCTATGAACTCAAAATTCACACTAAATTCAAACGTATCTTGCAGAAAGCCATAAGAATCGGGATCAAACTATAATTTAAAGAGATGTTATTGTAATCATTGTTATGATCGAGATATTGGCAAATATCTGTAGATGGTGTTCATCTCAGTGGCATCCGAACTATATGTAGACCATACAAACAGATGGTAAATAATTGTTCCTTTTTCTATTAAATTTGGGAGTAGAAGTTGGATTTAACAAACAATAGATGGTAGATGACCTCAGAATTTATAAAGGCTTTGTTGTTGTTCTAAATTCCCTCAAGCAAACACTTATAGTTATCCAGATAATTCCAAGCTGCTTAAAATTCCTCTATACCTTTATTCCTAAGGAACTTTGAGTTACTTGTGATATCTTATATTTGCTAATTGCAATTTTTTATTCTTGATCATTCCATCCTTTACCAACACGACTACTACAGATCTTAACACTGAACCACCTGCAAAAGTACCACACTAAAAGATTCAAGTTGTCTCCCCAACATGACTTCCAGTATTAGCTCATATAAGACTTGTAATAACCTCAGTAACCTTTTCAATTTGTATCACAACTAACAACAGGAGCATATTTTAATAACTTGATAAGAAAAAATTTGCCAATGGACATCAGAAAGAGAAGGTATTATCATCCTGTAACTGCTGGTGTTGCTACCAATACGTTCAACGGTAAACACATTAAACAGTAATACAGGGATGTAACACTGTTAAAAACTTTGTTTGTGTATCTATAGTAATTTTTGGATGATAATTTTACAATTTTACTGGTTTCAATGTTCTGTTTTACAATTTTACTCGGTCCATGAGTACTGGCCATGAATTTAGGTATGACACTGAAATAAAAAATTCCCCATTTCAAAAAATAATATATGTAAGGCAAAAGAAATTGCCATACAAATCCTCAATATATTTTATGGCTTCAAGGACACTTTAGAAGGAAAACACTAAAAGAGAGCTTTTCCCAGCTCTCTAGATAGACACTTAATCCATGATTCAGGCCAACCACAAGGAAATAATAAGGATCTCTTTCCACTCTGAAGAAAAGACTCTTTCAGTATTAAGGCACAATGCAATATATACAAAAGGTATGAATTGCTAAAAATTCCATAGAAAATTGTAGGATAACATTAAATATGTCAAACATGTTCACATGTGGCTCACCAGAAAATTATGCTCTCCCCAACTATTTCAATCATGGTCAAGCAATAAAGAGAATTTGCTTTAAGCCTTTGACAAAGGCACATATCCAATAATACACCAATCTTACTTGTGTCAAATTGATGATAGTTATCAACAATAAATAACAAGGTGATTAGGACTATTGAAAGTCCCCGCTACTGCACCAAAACTCCGAAGTTTATAGCGATGGTTGAGGAAAATTGTTTTGTATTTTAACACGCCCCCGCATGTTAAAAACCCATTTTTAGCTCAAAAACCTAGGCTTTATGAAACGGTATATATTTTTTTTAATTCGCAATTACATACGCGCCCGGCAGGATTTAAACCTTGGTTATTTTAATACCATATTGAAAGTCCTGCGCTGCACCAAAACTTCGAAGTTTATGATGAGAGTTGAAGGAAATTGTTTTGTATTTTAACAATGAACATCATCAAACTCATTCTTAATGTAATCTACCTCTTATTTCTTGATTGTATAATCATAAGTATTGTGGAACCTTCTATGACAACTTATATGACATTGTAGACTTTTTCCCCTTGTTATGTTCCCTTGTTGAAAATCATCCATGGAGAAAAAGCAGAGGTTGTGATACGTTGAATCTTCAAGAAGCTCCCTAGATTGGTTCTACCATAATTTTCATGGCTAAAGAAGACAAGTTAAAGTTTATACATAAAAAAAAAAGAAAAAAGAATACAAGCTAAATATATTTTCTCCTCCACATAATACTAAGAGTTATAGACAGCCCCCATATGACAATAACCAGAAATACGAAGAGAATTACAAATCATAAAATAATATTTGCACTTGACTAAGTACCTGACAAGCAAGATCACGGGCATTTTTTCCAAGGTTGAAGCTGGATAACTTAGGCGCATTGCTCATTGGAAAACCACATGGGGTGTTGTCATTTTCAAAACTCTCTTCAGATAGCAAGTTGTAACAGCACCCAATGCCAACTAGTGCTTTTACTTGTTCACAGTCAACAAAAGTCCTGAGTTGAACATATTATGAGAATTCAACAACTAAAGTAGAAAAATAAGATTATGCTGTGTAAAGATTTACACAAAGACATCATATACCAGCTTGGAAAAGGAAAGCCTGTAGGACAAAACTACACGCAAGAATAAAGCCAGTTGATAATATTTGAATAGTAGGATAAATGTTGACACAAACCTAAGCATGCTCACTGAAAGATCTCCACAAGCATGAAGGCCTGCGAGGACCAATGAAGAAACATTTTGTTTTTCATATGAAGAACGTCCTTTCCTTTGTAATTTTGAACTTCCACAAGAATCAACTTGTTCGGTGTCATCCTTATATGATGAAGTACTTAAATCTATGAGAGTGTCACTCGAAAGAACATGGCAAGTGATGACCTGTGGCACCTTCAGATGTAGATTTCCTATAGGGATAAAAGATAATATAATTAATATAAAGTAAATATAAAATAAACAAATAAATAAATAGGCACAACCATTTCCCGATTTACGCAATTTAGCCACATAATGCTTCTTAATTCTCTCTGCGCGAGCAGCTGTAACTGTAGAATGGTGCAGAGAAGCATCTATTGCAATTACAGAAAGTTGATACTCAAAGGACAGTGTTTGTGCAAGATAACCCTGATAGCATAATTTAGTCAAGCCATAGATTAGTTAAATAATCCAGAAAGTGCCAACGATTATTTCCACAACTATTTTGGTCTATGATAAGCATGGCTGGAACATAAATAGCAAGAGTGAAAATGCAAGATAAAATGAGATCTTAAACGCACTTGAATACCCAGCTAGCAAGATAGAAAATGTGTAGTTTAACTTTATTACCTGTCCAGAACCAACATCTATAATGGTCTGAGCATCAGCATCATGTGCAATAGAATTAACAACTGCAGCAAGGATTTCCACCTGTTTCAATGCAAGTTGATTTGTTTAGCATTTTGATGATAACCTTCTTTAAGGTCTGGACAAGAAAAAGAAGGATAAGCTACCACTAAATCTGAGATGGTTTCTTAACAATCTGGTAGGAAGAGGTATGCACGTGAAACAGGAGACAAAAGAATAAATAAGGAAAGAAAAAGCACATTTTGGACATCAAACACTTCATTTACCCACTTCATGTTTCTTCTTTGAGTTCATGCCTTGAGATAGAACAGCACCAAGTGATACCACATGCAAATTAGCTAGCATCTGAAAGAAAATGGGGGGGGGGGGGGGGGGGGGGTTAAACAACATGAGCAGCAAGAAGCAACTTTTGCCATTTTTCAAAATCATGTGCCTTAGTGCATATAAGACAACCATGATGAGAGCCATGAGAAAAACATAGGAAAGAATAAGAAGCTTGAAAGCCGTATAATAGCATAAACTGGCCAATAACCAACAAAAATGAGTAGCACTTAAAAATGTGCCTGGCCTCCATACTTGTCAGGGTGCACAGTCTAGAACAGATTTTCATTTACTTGGAGGGTATAAAGCATATGGGAGCATTTGGATAAGCATTACACTTTCACTAATTTACCTATACCCCTCCTCCCCTGACCGGGTGTACAAGAACAATTCTATAACTAATACATGAAAATGGGATAAAATTTTAATAATTAGAGTAGTAATATCACAATATAAAACTTTTACGTAGACTTTCCTGCATTAACTGATGAGGCCTGTTAAAGGGCTAGATTGTGAGGGATAGAAACCCAGGGAGTTTTTCCTTAAGTTGTTATTATACATATTCTGATAAGACTAGAGTTGAGAATAACAGAATGATATGAAAGTATCCAATGTTAATAAGATTAGAGATGAGAATAACCGAACGATACGGGAGTACTAACAACATGTAGGATTTTGGATCAACTTGGAACATGAATCAGTGTTGATCCAAAAGTCTAAATTTTACAAGCAATATATGGAATTAAAGATACATGAGTCTACTTTATATTTAAAGTACTCAGCAAACGGCCATTCCTTCCGAGGACGTAGGCCCGAGATTATCTCGACCAATTCTCGTAAAATCATGCTTGGCTCTCTATTTGTTTGATTTTTTTTACTTTTCTCTAGCATATTAGTTTTATGCCGAGTTCTATCAAGTCAATCTAGTCAAACGATTTTTCGCACAAACGCTACCTGTTGAGGGTTCTATCAGATAACCAAGAATATGGAGAGTGATTGCCACATCATTCAGCAACAAGTGAAAGATAAAGAGAATAGTGGGACCAAACATGGATTTGGAAATCAATTAACAAGGAAATTTTTCAACAATACATTGTTCACAAAATCCGTTGTGAAGTCATGAGTTGAATTTCTCTAACAGGTTGAACCTCTAGCTTGAATGACTAGGTTATAAAGATTATAAAATAAAGGAGTTTTTTTTAAACCGATATTATATGTATTTTAATAAGCTAAGGGCTGAGATTGACCTAATTAAACTCTAATCCTTCTCTCCACTGATTTCAGTGCCAAGTAAATTAAATATTACCAGTTACTGAAAACCTCTTTGCCTCCTAATCAATTAGGTAAAGTTCTCAAAAATTCAATTTTCCTCCTTAGGAAAGCTACCAGAGCAGCTCATCTATTTGTATTTTCACAAAACAAAACAAATGCAGGTTTCTAAAAATGTTTTGTTATCAATCTAAAATTCAAACATTTTTTAAACTGATGTGATTCATACCTAAAAAATCAAACATCATATTACATAATTTAAAAAATTTTCTTCTATTTTTGCTTTTTTTGGATATGACTGTTCTTTTGTTTTGATTTAACATAACCATATTAAAACTCTTTCTCTAATCTGGCCAACCATACATTGTCTACTGAAATTAAATTCTGTTAAAATCCTCCTAAGTTATAAATAGCATAGATCACTAAATGCCTATGACCCAATTACTAGAATGCAAAAAATTGAATAAGCTAAATTCTCTACATGTTGAAATTTCTAGGTTAGTTGATATGCATTATCTGTTGTAGAGTATCTTATGATAATTTAAATTTTTTTAATAAATTCTTTTGCAGTAAACATTCAAATGAGAATTATACAAGCATATAGAGCTTTTCTATAACACCCCCCCAACCCAAACACCCGCCCCCGCTCCCAATAGCACCAAAAAACACAACCAAAAAAAACCCACATGTTTGATGAGCCAGCATAAAATACTAGTTTTCATAGTACTGTGGGTGGACATAATCATTTTAGATGTAATTAAAGACACAAGTAGATGTCGCGGTCCTCAATAAATTTCAAATGGAATTCATTTACATTGGTTAGGAATTCAGAGAATGGTGAATTTTGTACCGGACCTAACTGAAAGAGCTTAGGCACATTAAATGTCTCTAATCCCTGCCATGTATAGCTTGATGTCCTACATGATCTTTTGTCCTCCTTACCAAAACCATGACCATGGGCATCCCAAAAAGAAGATATCTCAGACTTGGTAAAACCTATCACCTATCCCAATTCTGCTTTATCAAATTTCATACGAGCACCTTAATGTTTGTTCAAGTGGATGTATCTTACATGAGTTACATAATCAGGAACCAAGTTAGAAACCACAGTCTCAACTGAAATAAAACGACCTTATGCTTTCTTAACAATTGACCACTCTCGTCATTCAAAACCTAAGCAATCAATACATTAACAACCAAACAGAAAGCATTTAACTCGTGTGGTCAATATGCATTTCGGCATTGTATCAAGCAATTAAAAGCATCAAGAATCTACATACTTTAGGGAACGACTTCTGCTCCCGAGGCAGCGCAAGCGACCTCAAGGTGAGTATAAATTCTTGAAGTGAAGCAGGCCAGTAGTCCTACAACATTAACAGCAGCAAATTTACAGTAAAATACAAATTTTTTCAATCAATAAAAAACACAACTTTAACATAATACCAATTTTGATTCAGTACAGATCAAAACCTGAATCAATCCACAAGGTATGCCAAGCAGATTTTCCACAGACTCATTGCGAAGGCATTCAATCCACATCTCATCCACCAATTCCCACAATCTATCCTGCAAAGGGGACAAAGATTCTGAGCCAAAAACCCTAGAATTTCTTTTTTAAATAGATTAGGGTTTCGGGATGACCTTGAAGAAATTGACGACGTGGGAATCGATTAAGGGTTTGTAAGGCCGGAGGAAATCCGCAATGGCGTTCATCCATTCTAGGGTTTCGGCCGCGCTGTCGCACGAGTAGTTTCTATCGGAGGTTACCATTTCTCCCAGGAGCACGTCGCCAGGAGAGTGAGCTCGAGGGTTCTTGCGGTTAATTTGGGGAAACCCTGGGCCGCCCCGTTTACCAAATTTTTTGTTTCGCCACAGATTGGATACTTTTGGTTTCTTTTATTTTTCTTTTTCCCTTTTTCTAGTAATTAAGGTGAATTTCTAGATGGGCACAGTTTTTTTTCCCAAGTGAGCCCATTTTTCCTGGTACGCACACCCTTCCTTTTAAAAAACCTTAGTTTTTCCTAGTGAGTACACCTATATACCCGAATTACCCTCACCAACTCCTCCTCTCTAAATTCATTTCTCGTCTCCGCTCTAAATCCCTTTCTCCCTCTAATTCAACATCCCCTCTCTCTCCTCCGCCGTCATCCTCCACCTCCTGCGCCATCCCTCCATCTTCCCCTCCACCAAGCTCTCCCTCTTCTTCAATGCCACGTCACTATTATCTCCCTCCCCCTCCCCTCCTCAGCCCCCTCCGTCCTCCTCCGATCACTTGCCCGCTCCAACTATATCGACCACCTCCTCTCCGCCTTTTGGCTCGCCATCCCCTCCCGCTCCCTCGACCCCATCACATTCGCCGTCGTCCTCAACTCCCTCCTCCGCCGCTCCCGCTTCGACGACGCCCTCGCCGTCCTCGACCTTGCGCAGCAAAACTCCGGCGCCGTTCTCACTCCCCAAACCTACAGCTCCGTCGTCCTCGCGCTTATCGACAAGTCCCAGCTCCCCCTCGCCCTCTCCATATTCATGAAAACGCTCCAGTCGTCGACAAATCACCACCCGGACGCTACCACGTGCACCCGCCTGCTCGTCGTGCTCCGCAGAGCCGGCATGCACAAGGACTTCCGCGACCTGTTCGACGAATTGTCCAAGAGAAACTTTCGGTTTGATCGCCACGGTTACAACATGCTGATACATGCGTTTGGGTGCTAGGGGATGCTGCGCTGCACTAGGACTGTTCTGGACGCTGATCCAGGGGTGTGCGAAGACGTACTTGGTGGAGGAAGCGAGCCGGGTGTTTCGGGAGATGGAGTATAATGGTGTTCGGGCTGATACCGGGTGTTTCACTTACAAATGTATCTGCATCCAACTTGGGAGCTATCTGCATATTCTTAGTTTAAACAGCATTCTGCATTATGGAGAGTTGGGAGCTATTTGATTTAATTTGACATTGTCACTGTTGGATAGTGCATATAGTTTCTCGTGGTGTCATATATGCTAATAAGAAGCTGTTATGTTGGAGAAATTATAAAATAGCTGATTAATTGTTTGATATAATCATCAACTGAATGCTTTCTTTATTTATACTTCGACTCCATCCATGTCTAATTAAAATTTGTTAAATTAAAGTTAAGTATAAATCCATATCAGATCTGTATTAAAAAAAAAAGAAACAGAGAGTAAATGAGTATGTTTAATAGCTAATTTCAAATTAAAAGTAACTCACGTTGAATTAGAGTTTATTAAATTAAAATTAAACATGAATCTATGTGAAATTAGATTTCTCATTAATTTGGAGGTAAAAAAGCAAAAAAATAAAAAAGTGCAGAAAAAAAGACAAGCATTCCAACCCACAAGAAGAAATGACAACGTGTTAAGTTATTTTTCCAACAAGATTATGGCCAAAAGTTGCACGAAACCATTGATTTCAGAAGCTCTTTGACATTTCTTTTCAGCTTCACGGTGCATGTTTTAGACATGACTCTTCCTTCTCCTCCTCTTCGTGCTCTTCTTCTCTTCCCACCTCTGCATCAAACTCAATGGCCCGTAATCAAATTCTCTCCGGAATGCAGAAGCTGACCTCTGATGGTGGTTTCTTTGACCTGGGCTTCTTCCAGCCAGGTAACTCATCGTACAGCTACTTTGGCATTTGCTACAGCCTAAACAAGGTCTCCCAGCACACCTCAGTTTGGATTGCCAATAGAGAGACACCGTTAGCTGATCACACCAAGAACGTACTCAAAATCTCTAGTGACGGCAATCTAGTGCTCCCAAACCTATCCAATCCCTTCATTTGGTCCACCAACATAACCATATATAGCCTCTAAGCCCACCATTGCTGTCCTCCTCGACACTGGAAACCTTGTGTTGGGAGATGGGTCAAACCCAAACATCACTTTGTGGCAGAGCTTTGATCACCCGATGAACACATGGCTCCGGGTGGGAAGCTTGGATTGAATAACAAGCAGTGGTGATAAAAGAGAAGAAATAAAAATTGCGCTTCTAGGGGGAATCGAACTCTGGCCAATATCATGGGAAGGTATTATGATAACCACTACACCAGATGCACATGTTACGATGTGAGAGTTTAATCTTTTTTACTTATTCATATGTTTACAAGTACCGTTTATCACTCACCCTTTGATCTGGGCTAACCAGCCCGGACCTGTGCTTCTTGTCCGGGGCTGCTAGCCCGGATGGGAAGGCTTAATCCGGGCTGGCTAGTCCGGATGAGGGTTCCAGATTTCTGGCTCCCTGATCCGTACTAGCCAGCCCGGATCTTATTGGTTGATCCGGGCTATCAGCCCCGAATCAACCAAACTGATCCGGGTTGGCTAGCCCGGATCAGGAGGCCAGAGATTCTAATTTTTAGGGTATTTTTGACCAAAAAAATAATGGCAAAGTGGTAAATAAAACGATCTTTTAAGTGGGCTCACTAGGAAATATGCTGTGCCCATCTAGAAACTCCCTAATTAAGCCACCTATATACTAGGAATCAAAAGTTAACCCATTGAGTGATAGTAACATTTTTATAGCCAAATAAATAAAAAAGAGTATACAGACTGGAGAGTACATAAAAGGATGCATACATATTGTTAAGTGGCCTTCTCCCCTTTAGTCCCACATCGCCAAGACTAAGAAATGAAGGGGGGGAGAGGGCTATAAATTGAGCCCCCCTCTCATCCAACCTCACACCCAAAATCTATTCAAATACCCAAAAATACTTTTGTATTTTGTATTTGTATTCTCCACAAATAGTGAAATTTTGATCCTTCTCCGGCCGTGGACGTAGGTCACATTGACCGAACCACGTAAGTTCTGTGCCTCTTGTCTTATTCAGTTATTTTCTTTATTGTCTTTATTATATTGTAGTAGTGGCTATTAGTTCTTGTGGGGTCTGTCGCCCAACAAACTGGTATCAGAGCCAGATTTTTGTTTTGGTGCTTATTGTATGCTCTGTGGCTGCCACTAAATGTGGATCCTCCACATCAGAAAATAAGTACCTTCTGTTAGCGGGGCCCAGCGTCACTATTCTCTTGTGGGGCCCATTGAAGTGCTTATTGTATGCTCTGTGACTGCCACTAAACGTGGATCCTCCACATCAGAAAATAAGTACCTTCTGTTAGCGGGGCCCAGCGTCACTATTCTCTTGTGGGGCCCATTATCACTATTCACCTCTTGTGGGGCCCACGTCACTATTTATCAAGTGTCATATTTCATGGCCATCATGACAGTAACAAAGATCTCAATTGAAAAGTTTGATCGGAGTGTCAACTTCGGTATGTGGCAACTCAAAATGGAAGTCATCCTTATACAGGATGGATGTGAGTTAGCACTTGAAGGAGAGGAGAATAAGGCACCGGAGATGACGGCGAAAGAATTTGCAGATCTAAATAAAAGGACTAGATCTGCTATTATTTTGAATCTCTCTAACGAGGTTTTGCAGGAAGTCGCCAATGAGAGGACAGCCAAAGGTATGTGGGATCGGTTGAAAACCATGTACATGAAGAAGACGGAGGAGAATCGATTTTATTTGAAACAAAAGTTGTATATGTTGAGGATGATAGAAGGTACATCTATACTCTCTCATCTTGATAAATTTGATTCCATTATTATGGATTTGGAGAATGTAGATGCTAAGATTGAAGATGAAGATCAAGCCATTTTATTGTTATGTTCCCTTCCCCAGTCCTTTAAATATTTTCGGGATACTATGATTTATGGGAAAGATTCAGTCTCATATGATAGTATTAAATCTGCATTAAAATCTAAAGAGCAGATTGATAGGGACATCACAGGGGAGACTAGTGGTAGTCAAGCAGAGGGATTATTTGTTCGGGATAGATCTGAAAATAGAGACCCTAGTAGTAGCAAATCCAAAGGAAGGTCAAAATCCAGACATTACAATTTGATTTGTAATTATTGTAAGAAAAAGGGACACATTAAGGCTAACTGCTATAAATTGAAAAATAAAGAGAAAAATGTACAAAATAGCAGTGTCACCGCTGAAGCTAGTATAGCAGCAGATGAGAATGAAGGAACTATATTTGTAGCAACAGATAATAAAGTCAGGTCTAATAATGAGTGGATCTTAGATTCGAGTTGTTCTTACCACATGAGTCCCAGTAAAGAATGCTTCTCCACATATGAACCTGTTGATGGTGGAGTTGTTTTGATGGGCAACCATGCTGCCTGTAAAGTTGTTGGTAGAGGTACAGTTCGAATCAAGATGTATGATGGTATTGTCCGAACACTCACTGATGTTAGACATGTTCCAAATTTGAAGAAAAATCTCATCTCTTTAGGCACTCTCGATATTTTTGGGTGTAAATATTCAGCTGAAGGTGGAGTTTTGAAAATTTGTAAAGGTGCCCTTGTACTGATGAAAACTAAAAGGTCTGGAAGTTTGTATATTTTGCAGGGATCTACTGTCACAGGTACTGCAGAGGTCTCTACATCCTCAGATGTTGACATTACCAGATTGTGGCACATACGGTTGGGACATATGGGTGAGAAAGACTTAACGCTGTTAAGCAAGAAAGGCCTACTTTGTGGTCAAAGTACTGATAAGATGGACTTTTGTGAGCATTGTATTTTTGGGAAGCAGAAAAGGGTTAGCTTCAATTCTCCCGCTGTCCATAAAACAAAAGGTACTTTGGACTATATTCATTCTGATCTTTGGGGGCCATCTCGTGTTCCTTCTAAGGGTGGTGCCAGGTATATGTTAATTTTTATTGATGATTATTCAAGAAAGGTTTGGGTGTATTTTGTTAAGAATAAAAGTGATGTTTTCCTAACCTTTAAACAATGGAAGGTTTTGATTGAAAAGCAGACAGGAAAACACATTAAGCGGCTGCGGACAGATAATGGCTTGGAATTCTGTAGTACAGATTTCAATGAGTTTTGCAAGAGTGAAGGAATTGTCCGGCATTACACTGTCAGAATGACGCCTCAACAGAATGGTGTGGCCGAGCGCATGAACCGAACTCTTTTGGAACGAGCTCGGTGTATGATCTCAAATGCTGGGTTGACAAATGATTTCTGGGCAGAAGCCATTGCTACGGCGTGCTACATTGTCAACCGTGCTCCAAGTGCTTCTATTGATTTCAAGACTCCAGAGGAAGTTTGGTCAGGTACTCCTGCTAATTACTCTAATTTAAGAATTTTTGGGTGTTCTGCTTATATGCATGTTAATGAGGGAAAGTTAGAGCCTAGGGCTAAGAAATGTATTTTCCTCGGTTATGCTTCTGGAGTAAAAGGATACAGATTATGGTGTTCTGATCCCAAATCACCTAAATTTGTAATTAGCAGAGATGTTACATTTGATGAATCATCTATGTTGTATCATAGAAAAGGGTCTTATAATTCAGAAAAGGATGATAGTACTCATAAGCAGGTGGAGTTGGAGATTGGAAATGCAAGTTCTTCACAAAGAGTCTCTACGAGTCAAAGAGATCAAGTTGATGAACCAGATCTTGATGAACCAGTAGAGAAATATTCCATAGCCAGAGACAGACCAAGAAGAGAGATTCGACCACCACAAAGGTATGAAGATGTTGTTGCATATGCTTTAACAGTGGCACAGGAAACAGGTGGAGACGGTGAACCTTCCACCTATTTGGAGGCAATTCAGAGTGCTGATTCAGAAAAGTGGCTGGTGGCTATGAATGAAGAAATGGAATCTCTTCACAAGAATTGTACTTGGGATCTTGTGAAGCCGCCGAAGGGAAAGAAAACAGTTGGTTGCAAATGGGTCTTCAAAAGAAAAGAAGAAACTTCAGGTGTTGAAGATGCAAGGTATAAGGCACGATTGGTTGCAAAGGGCTACAGTCAGGTACAAGGTGTTGACTTTAATGATGTTTTCTCACCCGTTGTAAAACATAGCTCTATTCGTGTATTACTTGCATTGGTTGCCATGTTTGATTTCGAGTTAGAACAGCTTGACGTCAAAACAGCTTTTCTACATGGCGATTTAGATGAACAGATCTATATGAAGCAGCCTGAAGGTTTTGAAGTTGAAGGTAAGACAGACCATGTATGTTGGTTGAAGAATCCTTGTACGGACTGAAGCAGTCTCCAAGACAGTGGTATAAGAGGTTTGATTCTTTTATATTGGGTCATGGTTTCTCCAGGAGCATGTATGATAGTTGCGTATACTTTCGGAAGTTAAATGATGGTTCATTCATTTATTTGCTATTATATGTTGATGACATGCTCATTGCGGCTAAGAATCTTGCAGAAATTCACCAGTTGAAGGCCTTATTAAATGGTGAATTTGAAATGAAAGATCTGGGAGCAGCTAAGAAGATTCTTGGAATGGAGATAAGACGTGATAGAGGAGTTGGAAAATTGTTCCTGACCCAGAAGAATTATATCAATAAGGTTTTGGAGAGGTTTGGCATGCGAGACGCTAAACCAGTAAGTACTCCTCTTGCTAGTCATTTTAGACTATGTGCTGCTCAATCACCACAGTCAGAGGAAGAGATTGATTATATGGCACGAGTTCCTTATTCTAGTGCCGTTGGGAGTATCATGTATGAATGGTTTGTATTCGTCCAGATATTTCACAAGCAGTTAGTGTTGTTAGCAGGTATATGGCAAATCCAGGCAAGGAACACTGGCAGGCTGTGAAGTGGATCCTCAGATACTTGAAGGGTACTTCAAGCAATTGTTTGGAGTTTGGATGTTCTAATAACACCTTGGTTGGTTTTGTAGATTCAAACTATGCTGGTGATCTCGACAAACGAAGGTCTCTCACAGATTATATATTTTGCATTGGAGGTTGTGCTATCAGCTGGAAAGCTACTCTACAACATGTAGTGGCTTTGTCCACTACTGAGGTAGAATATATGGCAGTTACAGAGGCTATTAAAGAAGCTTTGTGGTTGAGAGGTTTGTTCGGCGAGTTATCTCTACAGCAAGGGGTTATTACCATTTACTGTGATAGTCAAAGTGCAATTCACTTGACTAAACATCAGATGTATCATGAGAGGACGAAGCATATTGATGTGAAGTATCACTTCATTCGTGATATCATTACTGAGAAGAAAGTCCTTATTCAGAAAATCAGTACTAAGAACAATCCTGCCGATATGTTTACAAAGGCTCTCCCTGTTTATAAGTTCAAACAGTGCTTGGACTTGATTGGCATTCAGATGTGGTGATTCAGCCCGTTGGGGCATTGCCGGAGAAGATGGAGTAAGCCATTAATTGTTCGGGTCAAGGCCAAGGTGGATATTTGTTAAGTGGCCTTCTCCCCTTTAGTCCCACATCGCCAAGACTAAGAAATGAAGGGGGGGAGAGGGCTATAAATTGAGCCCCCCTCTCATCCAACCTCACACCCAAAACCTATTCAAATACCCAAAAATACTTTTGTATTTTGTATTTGTATTCTCCACAAATAGTAAAATTTTGATCCTTCTCCGGCCGTGGACGTAGGTCACATTGACCGAACCACGTAAGTTCTGTGCCTCTTGTCTTATTCAGTTATTTTCTTTATTGTTTTTGTTATATTGTAGTAGTGGCTATTAGTTCTTGTGGGGCCTGTTGCCCAACACATATAGTATAATCAGAGCCCACTTTTATACCAGAGTAGATAGCCGAAAAAATAAATAATTTAGTATTTATATTAAATTTTTCATGTCTATCCCTCTAAAATTAATGAGTCTTTTCCTTCATTTGATTGGAAGGATTGGTACTAAAGTTGAAAAGAGATTTGCAACTCACGGTAATCTTGAATTTCAGATATAAATTTTATGGCCTTTTCAAATTCTCAGCGTGATAAGCTGCTCTTAATCCTATATTTACAAAATTACGATTAGTTGCATTGGCAGATAATTTTCTCTCTTTACATCTAAAATATTTTTAAAACACATTAGCTATCATCAAGGTTTTAAAGACACTTATTTTAATTATGTATTGATTTGTAAAATTATAATTGGGGGCTCATTGAATCGATCCTTGCCATAATTCCTTCTAATTCCTAACTTTTCGGCCATAAATCACGGTACCAATTGGGAGTAACCAAGGAGCAGGTGCCTGATATTCTCTTCAATGCTACACACAGTACATTGATTCGGAGCTTGTCATTTCCCCTTCCTAAGGTTATCCTAATATTCTGTTGTACATGAGAAACTAAAAGTACCAACTAAAGTGCAGGTATTTCTATGGCTGGTGATTAAGAATACGATTCTAACTGGGACAATATACAGCAGAGAGAATAAAAAGGTCCGGAAATATGTCCCTTATGCAACCAATCGGAAAAAAAAACATACAATACTTGCACATAGAGTGTAATTATGCAATAGAGGTTATTTCAATGTTAAAAAACAAATATCAAAAAGAAACATGGGGAATGTCAAAGAAATAACATATGGGAAACATGTAAAAACAAAAGATAAGGGGGTAGTGGTTTTCAGGATTGTTATGGCATGTCTGACTTGAAAAAAATAATCGTATATTCGTATAAAAAACAGAATATTACAAGCATCTTTGTTAATATTGACATCCTGCTGGTGCTAACCTGCTCTTGGTTCTACTTCTTGTAATGTCTATATAGGAGGCTGGACCTAACTATGCTAGCAGCACAGGAGGAGGAGGAGGAACGAGAGAAAGGATGCCAACACGAAGAGCGACATAATGAAGACCCGCTAGCAGAATGAGATGAAGCAAGGGAAGGTGAACGCCCAAATGAGGAACAGTTGACAATGAAGGGCGAATTCGGAGTTTTTAGCAATAGTGTCACGGGTGAGAAACAAACATTATAATGGCATTTATATGTAATATTAGCCTTTGATGCAAGGGCTCAGTAGAACTCTTAACTATGTACTAATTATGTAGCCTATTTCGTTAAAGTCTATTTAATAAAAGACGAAGGGATTGCCTACCAGATTTGCTTTTAAAAAAAGAAAAAAAAAAGAAAAAAAAAAGTGGCTGAAACACATAAGTTACTACTCACCGCTAATGCTCAAAGGTACTGCGTTTAAGCACATCATATATATACGCACACCTCACACGTTTTCAGCATTTTTAGAGGAGATACTACTAAAAATTAAGAGTTTCTGCAAACACTACAGTGTCAAATAAGAATCAAAGAAAAATGAGACGCTTAAGATATCTGCATTGTCCTCCCTTCTATATTGTAGCATCTCACACTAGCCAGTTAGCAGAGAAGTTGTGGATGCTTAAGAACATAAGCTGTGATATTAAATTTGCTTTTCTGATCATGATGTTGACTGACATTGTCCTACTAAACATGACCTTCAACTTCAAGGCTTGTGAACTCTTGCAGATAGGAAACAAACATTGCAACCAAAGTTCCAGCGCATGGATTGCTGCTGCTTATTCAAACGCATATGCCAATTTAGTAAATTTCGGTGTTATCAATCCTCCAGTGGCGGTGATTCCATTGTCTCAGTTCTTTTAGAAGGCACAAACATATGGCGTGACTAATGATCCAGAAAGCAAGCAGACTGATCAGTTGCCTTTTTAGACTACAAGAAGTAAATAGGACAGCATGTCAATGTCAGAGTCATGAATCTAAAGAATAACTTTCAGGGGGAAATAATGTCGCTGAAACCTTTGTTCGCATAGTATTATGGCAAAGGATAGGTTAAACTGTCACCTGATGATAACTGTGTGGAACAGCTAAATTCTGCTTGTTACTTCCAGAATACCTGCTGATTCGTCAATTACTTGTGCATCAGCCCATCACCGCTGCTACAGAATCGAACGATTTGACTTCCCCAGACCTTAAGATGCATCCTTTGATTTGTAGGAAACTTCTGTTCAAAAAATAAATTATATACATCATGGAAAACAATTCTACCCATGCTGTTGCTGATAACTGAATCAAATACAAGCCCTGCAGTTTCTCCCACGGGAAGCTTATTGATGTGTCAGGAAAAGAAAAAACATAGGTATATTTACACTTTTAAGTAACATATGACTGCGGGATAACAGCAGATGATGAATCGAGGCCATACCAGGACTACACGCCCTCCAAGAGATCCCTGAGCTATGAGCATGCTCTTGTGCCATGAGCAGTCCCACCACAAGACAAGCATGTTGCAACTTTTGGAAGCTTTGGATTTCTAAGGATATCCAGCTTTTTTGCAAAAGTAGAGAGTACAGGTTCCATTTTCTGAAACTTGGGTGAAGGTAATATAGGATTCAAGTTAGACTCGTGCTTCTGATTCCCCGTCTTCAAACTCTCCAGTGTTTTGGCTTCAACGCCGCTCATTTGGCTTTGTACTGGAGGCAGACAGCTGTCCTCTGAAAATCCTTGATCCTTGCTAATTGCAGCGTTATTTTGAAATTGAGGATCTAAGATTTCAACTGATAAATCCATACCTTGCATGTTTTGTGATGAGTTTGCCTTGTTTGAAGAAACTCTTGGAGAAAATCGAGTAATCCATGAGTTTTGGAGAAGCGCACTTCTGTTATGGGATGCCAACTCTGAAGAGCTCTCGACAGCCAAAAGTGCACCAGCTCCTTTGCCGCCAAAAGGAGCTTGGCAATTATTTCTGGGAGAAGGTGATGTAGACCCAGCATTGCTGTGGTTACAGGTCTGACCAAAATCACACTTTGGATTTTCGGGAAGGCTTGAATCACCAGGAGACACATTACCATTAGTTGAGGGGATTTCTTTAATTTGATGAACATTTTTGTTAAGCCTCACCACAGGCGTAGAAACTTCATTGTGTAACTCATCATGACCAACTATATTTAGGTTTCTGGCATTAATCTGCTCATTGCGAGAATGATATTTAGAAAAACAGTTATGCACATCGCCTCCTACAGGAAGTATTCTGTGCAAATTAAACTCCATCCTCTTGCAGTGTATTTGGCTGCTCCTATAACCAAATTGCTCATTTTCAACCAGTTGCTCTTTTGCTACGGCATCGGTAGGACGATAACCAGTCATATCCCTCCTGAAGCCGGGTGCATAGAGGGATTGAAAGAGAGACTTAAACCCTGTATTTCTGCAGGTAATGCCTATATCTTTGTCCTCAACATGGGATAAAGAGAGAAAGTTCTGATTTCCTTCAGCACTGACAGAGGGCGGAGGCACAAATGCCAAAGGAGTGGCTCCAGCAAATCGGGAAAATCCATTGGTTATAGCTGATACCCAGTTCATGAACGAACCTGAGCTGGAGCCTTCACAGATTTGCTTCCTTAACTTTTTATTCACTACAGACATCTCCAAGTCGTAACTCCTTGCTCGTTTTCCTGGTGACATGAGCCTCTTGCTATTACAGCTTTCAACACTATCATGGCTATCTTCACTGGCCTTTGAACTCGAGCTCTCCTCTGAATCGTCCATAACTCGTTGTTTACCTTTCCCCATATTTGAATAGCTCAAATTGCCAACTGATGATATAGGAACAAACTTTCCCTCGTGAGTCGCAGAACATTTTCTTTCAACCGGATTCAGTCTGGTTAGGTTCCGAGTCTTCCAACCATTTGTGTTCTCTACAGCCTCTACTGTGCTATTTAAATCCAAATCATACCTACATTCTGCAGTATTTGGACATGATGATGCCTTTAGATTTCCAGGCTTTGTAAATAAACAACCTTGGTCAGCAGGTTGTATTGCCAAGCTGGAGGTGTGACAGGTTTCCATTTGATCTGATTCTTTTATATGGTTGTGTGCGGGGCGTCTAGTGTTGGATTCACTTGCTAGTAATATATCAGACCTGAACTCCTTCCAGTATCCAGCATTTTGATCCAGATCATCTGGGCCTACACATTTATAAAGTACAGTGTGTCTGATATTGACCAACACGTAGATGATAGTAGGACTCGATTTACACAAGCAAAATACCTGGAAACATATCCTTGTGCAGCCTTAGATCAACTTTATGCGTATTCTTCCTGAGAGTATCCACAGAACTGGTATTGTTTTCAACTTCTTTTTCAGCGGACTGATTATTTCTCGAGATTTCTTTATCTATACCAACCTTCTATTTTGTTTAATGTTTTCAAGTCTCTGAAATTTCCTGGCAAAGAAGACCTTAATAAGCAATTGATTCATAACATTCAGAAAGATAGGGTCAGCAAACATAACGACGAAAGCTCATAACCGTAAAATTAAATTAGATTATAAACTGGATGCCTAACTAGGAATATATATTTGATTGTCGAAACTTACTTGATTCATGTTCATCAATCCTAATCAGAGATCCTTCCTTTTTAGGGCTAGTGTTTCTAGGAAAACAAGGTAAAACAATGTCAAAAATGTTTCCCCCAGAACTTGGTTTCAACCTCAAATGATTAAAATCACCCAGCGAGATCTTCAGAATTGCTACTTTCACCACAATCAGCACATTTTGGTGATGAGATGACAATTCTGAAGGACTCTGTATTCCATAAAAGAGAGGCTTGCTTTCCACCTATACTGGAAGCAACAACTTGAAGACTCAAACCTTCGCGTTGGGACCAAACCATTTCCGAGAGAGGAGAGGTTGTAACTGGTAGCAGATCATTCCCTCCACATGCATTTGGATCTGCAGCAGAATCTTGACCCAAATAATCCTTAGGACAATGTCTGCAGAATCCAAGGCATGTTCTATTTCTGCCATGACTTCCTAATGGCAAGACCTTGGGATGTTTTCTGCAATTTGCTAGTTTCTTTCTCGAAAATATGACAAAGCCAATATAGACTAATCCGTACCTCTAGCCTCAAGGCATGCATGTCATGACTACATGAGAAAAAAGAATAGACCATAAACGAAATATAACTAGAAAGACAGATAAGAAACCACTTAAACATCTGAAAGAAGCAGAAGCATGAAAGAGTTTAGACTTGTAGCATAGCTCTTTAGCTGTTCAAACATCAATTATGGGTTAATAATGGCGAAATAAAGATAAAAACAAAAGCATTAATTAAAACATCTAAATTAGAAAAAGAAATAGACATATCTAAATAGCTTAACCTTGTTCTCTTCCAACTTGCACCACCTTCGCAAAGCCTTGCATGGAGCCATAATGATTCTTCCACACCAGTGGGCTAGGGTTGGTGATTAGAGTTTGAGAAGCGAGTTAAATTTAAATGGTAATCCTCGTAAGGATAGAATTGACAAGAGGGAATAAGAGGTGGCTGATAGACTCCTGCTTTACTATGATTAAATTATTAATTATGGTTTGCACCTAGAAATCACGGATACAGATTTAGATATGGAAATCGGACATGTCATTTTTGGAAAAAAAAATAATAATAAGGACATGGCCACAACAGTGACATAGAAAAAGTATAAATATAACTATATATTCTTCAATTATTAACATAAAAATTTTCCTACTCAAATATCTTTAAAAAAAAAAAAACACTAGCAATATGTGGTTCATGTCTCTTTATTCTTTTACGAAGTATAAGTCTCACGAGCAATTATATATTTATCTCACTCCATCTCTCTATAGGTAGAGACAAGAAGAATAGGTTGTGATGACAACGGGTCACAGATCAAATTAGAGTGTAAATGCAAAAAATCATTTTTTAGACATTGAATGCAAACAAGATTCAAGTGTACAAGAAAATATTGAAGTATAAATTCATAAAACTAAGTAGGTATAAACAAATATTACCAATTTAGTATTATATATTTTCAAAATTTTTAAACCATTTAACTCTTCTTTTTCAAGTTAAGATGTAACCTACAACAAGTATGGATATGACAATGACGAGGCAATAGGACACACCATATAGCATGTCCGACAAAGTTTTTACGGTGTTTGTGGCATGTTCACATCAGACATGTGCACGACAGACCTAGGTTGAACAAGGGGGACAGACTTATTAAAGGGTCGATTTGCTGGGATAGCTCATCGAGTGTGCAGGTAGCATAGCACTCCTGTCGAGGATGTGATGGTGGAGGCCTCTATCAAAGTTCTTATATTATAGTAACTTGAATCCGACGTTAAAATTATAATCTTGCAAAGCAATACATGATCAAGGTATAATTTGATGAATTATTTCAGAGCCTAAATATTTATTAATACACTCTTAATTTTTTTTAAAAATGATGAGAGATAAAATATTTGCAAGATATAGAAATAACTAACCGCTATCCAGCAGGATAAGAGATGAATACCCAGTTTCTTCTAGTAAATTAGAGAAAATAATTTCTAGAGAAGGTGTTCAGAAAAATACAGTATTGGAGAGCCAAAAAGGGATTTTAATCTTGACTCTATGGAGTTTAGGAGTGGCAGACTCATAAAAATTGTAACTATTAAGTTAAAGAAAAAATTGAGAGGGGATATCTGCACACCTGGCATAAAGTTGTGTCTGTTCCTAGACACGTGTCAGACATGGACATGGCATGTCCAGCTGTGTGACCATCCTTACTTAGGTTAGCGCGAAGCATGGATTGAACTAGGATGGCGAAAAAGGCTTAAAAAAACCATAACCAAGGGTTCAAGGCAGTAACGTTTAGGTAACAAGTACCAAAAGGGGTCATAGCCAGAATATGAACCTAGGACTTACATTTCCAATCCCAAACTTTCTTCGACGTATGAACAAGGCCTAGAGGCCGGAAGGCAAACTAAACAGACATCAATGCTGAAGATATATAATATTTCCCTATCCAAGTGATTCTTATCTCTTTATGCATATAAAAAGGTGATAATAAATTTGGCCTAACATTTAATCAAGGTTATAGGTAATCAAATTCTATTAGTACGACTAAAATATGCAGATGTTTCTCTAAGTTTAATACCAATATGGATTTAACTCTTTAATATCATAAACTTGTGTACTTATCTTGTCCTCATATCAAATTAATATTCAAGCATGTCCAAGTTTATAAACAATTCTATTTAGCTCAACAGATAACACCCCATGCTCTAGTTCGATTGTCATCTATAATGGAGAATTTAATTCAGATAATTAATCAGTTTAAGGTAAATACCACACAAATATCAACCCCCGAATCCAATCCAACACATGAACGCCAAGAAAAAAAGGAGATTTCTAGTTTCATCGTAGTGCAAATTATAAGAGTTTCTTCATGAATATATTTCATGATAAGGAACCCATCTTTGCACATTTTAGTAAAATAACTTGTCAAATTAATAGAGGGTTTCTATCCACCAGGCTTTTTGCATGTCTATAAGGAAAAGTTTATAGCATAAGCATAAGGATTTGGCTAAAATTGATGGTCAGGACTCAGCAGTTAGCCTGTAAATAACACCCCTTCATAACACTCCTTGCTTTTGGTTAGGAATAAAAATGGATGGGTCCAAAGATTAATTTTTCGCCTGACCTATTCAAAATTTTTAACTAAAACTAAAAAATGTTGGGTTTGTATATAACATCCGTTGAGTATTCAGATGTGATCAAGAGCACAAAGAGTTCAGTTAGACTTGGATCAGCTGGTGACATCCTAATTGAATTGGAACACTAATTAGATTATTATAGTGTTATTCTAATATGATTAAGATAGGAACACTATATATATATATATTGTATGTAATATGAGAGAGGAGAGCAATGAATGAGAGAGAAGAGAGAGGTAAAGAGATGATTGGATCTCTTCTTGTAACTTTTTTTTTTTTTATAATGAATCTCTCTTATTATTTATGTAAACGTAGGTCGAAGCTGGTCGCTCACATCATGTTAAATTTCTTTGTGTTCTTCTTGTATTATTTTCTATCTCTATGATCTCGATGAGGGTTTTGATTCCCAACAAAAATTTTATATTTCTAATTAAAAAATTTGAATAGATCGGATCAAGAATTAGCCTTTAGATCCGTCGATTCTCATCCCCCTACTTTAGATTCTCATTATCACGATATTTAACTTGGGTTCAACTTGGGTGATTAATCAAGAACAGCAAAATCTAAAAACAAATGGAAAGAATTTGTACTCGAGGTATAAGATATTGTCACGATTCATAAAATCTATAAAATGTGTGTGAAGACAAACGCAAAAGATACTAATAAGAAATGCATGAGATTGTAGATTTAAAGTAACACGCCAATCAAAACATCTTGAATGGCACCAATCAGGGCAAACAAGAACGAAACAACCTTTACAAACATCATATCTAAATAAATTTTGCATAAAATTATTAAAAAAAAACAATAATAGAAATAAGATTGTAAATGGCACAAACCTTAGATCTAATCGATATCGCCTCCGAAAGTTTACAACAATCAATAGTGAGCACGGAGAAGGGAGAGATAGAAAGTGTGAGGGTGTTCTAATTTTACGAAGCCCAAGCTTTTGATTGAACAATTTGACGCGTCGTGCAAACATGTGGTCGATAAAAATTCCCGAGATCTTTCGGCGAGATACTCGTATTTTGACTCTGGTGGCCAAAATTCGGCCACGTGACGCTATTGGCGAACACCTGTTTTTATACAGTGCGTGAGGGAATCAAATGCTGGCTTTGTGTGGGTGTGAGTTTGTAGGGTTATCAGTCGGTTCGGTTTTTTAAAGAAAAATCTAATCGAAAATCGAACCGAAGTTATAAAATCGAAACCGAACCGATTGAAAAAAAAGTGAAAATCGAACTTAATTTTCGGTTCGGTTCGGTTTTCAATTTTTAGGGTTTGAAACTAATTATGTGATAAATGCATGTTTTTTATAAGAAAAATAATAATTTTCTTTCTATTTTTTTCTTTTTCTACTTATTAAAATAACAATCACATGTTTTTCATTAAAAATTTAAAAGAAAAACACATTGAAAATAAATCAAAGAAAAAAAATAAGTTATAATTCCAAATGTTCGGTTTTTTCGGTCTGTTTCGGTTGGAGCTAAAACCACCGAAACCCGTAAATAATTTCGGTTTTTAAACCGAACCGAACCGAAAACCGAATAAACCGAACCGATCGGTTCGGTTCGGTTTTACAATTCGGTTCGGTTTTTTCGGTTTTATGCTCACCCATGTGAGTTTGTGTGGCTACAGCGTCATCAGGTCTGCAATTTGCATTGTTTTTCTGGTGGGATAAGCAATATATTCATCACTAATAAAAGGGAGGATGCGTCTATAGACCCATTTTTGGTATGTATATTTAAAATTTTGAGTAGAACAAGGACAAAATATTAACTAAATTCTCATCTATGATTTTATCCCATACAGTTTATTTATTTAGAATTTTACATCAAAATAAAAATAATATAGATAATCATCAAGCGAGTATCTATACTGATGACGAAATGAAAGCATGATCTGCAAAGATTAATCGCAATCACACGGCCCAATCATTGGTCTTCGAGATAATCGTGTTGGGCCTTTATATGGGACCATGTCTTGTATTATCTTGTTCAATCATATTTTAGTAATACTAGTCTTTGTCTTATGCTGTATTTAATGTTGTTAGCACTTGGAAAACATGTTTAGGTTCACTTGCAAATATTTAGGTTCATCGTCCATAGCTGTGGCTAAAAGAAAGTGAACGCATCAACTGCCAATTGTTGAAAAACTGGACAATAACGGTGACAACGGGAAAATAAAAGTTATTGTTATATAATAATACTAGTAGAATAACAAAATGTAGGAAATAGTAGACAAGAGGTAGAGTGAAGAGATAATTCTTTCATTAAATCTAAAATATTCAAATAAGTTACAAGATATATTGGATAAGCTCTATTTATAGAGGAACTAATCTCAGAAAATTAAAAGTCTCCTCGAGGAGCTAAAAACTCATCCACATTCACCACATTCATTCAATTCAATGGCGGGAGAGCATTCATTCCATTCTTTTGTCCTTCCATATTCTATGGAAACTCATAGAGAACTCAATGAACCTCCATCTTTTAAATGTTTCATAACACTCCCCCTTGGATGTCCATTACACAAAAAATATGCCTCGTTAAAACCTTACTAAGTAAAAAAAAGAAAAAAAAACCCAGTGGAAAAAAAAAACTTAGCGAAGGAAGAAGAGTACACTATTCTTGTGTATTAATTTCTCCCCCTGATTTAAACATTATTTGAGATCCTTTAGCCGACGCATTCCAATATTTTTCACTAATTTTTCAAATGTTGCAGTCGGCAATGCCTTGGTAAACAAATCTGCCAAATTATTTTTTGATCGGATTTGTTGCACATCAATTTCACCATTCTTTTGCAAATCATGAATAAAGAAAAATTTAGGTGAAATATATTTCGTCCTATCTCCCTTAATATATCCTCCTTTCAATTAAGCTATACACACTGTATTATCTTCATACAGTATAGTCAGAAGATTTTCTTTCTCAGTTGATAACCCACAATTCTTCAGGATTGTAACAACCTAATTTCAACATAACTTATATTCTTGATATCAGATTAAATCCAGATTGAGTGTGTTATATTAGTCTCATTTTTTTTTCATATTTTTGGTGATTTTCTTAAAATTTTCTAGATAGTCACTTAAAATAATATTATTTTAATCACCGGTGGGTTCTACACATATTTTGACAGTCTCTCTTCTTTTGACTTGTAAAGATGAAATTTAACTTTATTTGGCTTAGTTTAATTTGAAATTATAACCCTAAACAACTCTAATAACCTATTATTACTAGTTATTTGTCCTATGCCTATTTTGTCTTTATTCACTTATACCTTACCTTCACCATACTTGTCATTTGGCCAAGCATAACAAGCCATCATTTTACCCCATATCTCTTCTTTGTCTATATCTTTTTCTTTCCTTTTTTTTAATTATTTTCTCTCCTTTATTTTTTATTCTTCTCTTCCTTTTATTTATTTTTTACTCCAACTCAAAAGAAGAAAAGAGAAGAAGAATAAGAAATGAGAAGAAGAAGAAGAAAAGGAGAAGAAGTTTTTTAACCTCAAAATAAGTTTATCTTCCTACCCATCAAGGCAAGTAAAATTACATTCACTCTCATGTTTTTTTTCTAACTCTAATTGTTTATGATTAATTTAGAATATTGATTTGTTAAAACTTAAAAAGATAATATTTTTATACAAAAAATCTCTATAATTATTCTAGAAAAATAAAAATATGATTTTTACACTTTACTCTATGTTTATGTATCAAATTTATCATTTTATTTATAATCTCTCATTCTTAAACTACAAGTTGTAAAGTTAAACTATATGCTTAATTTTTAAATTATAAAAATGCTACATTTATGAATGTTCATCATATTGGATATAAATTTGAAGTTTTCTACATAAGTTCTTCGTGTATAATATAATGATTTAAAAATTATTTTCCACTTGCCATTAGAAAATATGTGTGTGTGTGTGTGTGTGTGTGTGTGTGTATATACATTATCATGTTTTAAAGAAAGAGTTTCATATAAGTTTTACATTAAATCTACTAAAATATTTCTTTTATGCAAGCTATTGCATTAGCTCATGATTCCTTTATGTTAATCCATGTTCACTTTAAAAATATATACATTAATAAGCTTTAATAAATTTGCTATTTTTCATACCATGAAATTACACTAGAATTTGGAAAATTCATATGTTGTTAAAGTAATCATTATAATAGTGTTAAGCCTATTTAATTTCTATTTTTACACTTTAGTATCTACTTTCTAATATGTCTTTATATGCATAATTATATATGTGTGGTTTACATACATAATCATTATTTCTATAACACATTCTAGTATTCTATAACTATCATACTTACCTTGACATATACATATTAGTCACTTGTACAACATACATAAAATTATGCTGGATTTTCCTTTTTAGTACATACACATGTCTTGATAATGTCATGAATCCTGACTTGCCTGTTAACTTAATTTTGACATGGACCACATCTTGCTTATTACTAGACATGTGTATGTAGAAATCTTGACACGATTGGTGTATCATATTCCGGATTGATTTCCATAATATATAACTTGAAACCTTAGGTTATGAGAGAACTAAAGAGTGGACAAATATTGTATCGTGAAAGGTTTAGGATAGATTACGCAACCGAAATAGTGGCCCATCCGCGGGGGCACCCGGATGGTACTGAGTCATTATCTCTTATTTAGTCCATGTTGATGGGACAACCGATTACTCAGTATCGGTGTCTGCTTGAGTACTTAGCAGCACAGCTGGTTCAGTGTCAGCATCTTGGCCGGTCCCGGGTATGCACGGGTACTTTCACGATACGATTCTATTTTTTCACCATTTAGTTCAAAATATAAACTACAATAAAATATTAACTTAAACTTGATATGCATGTATATCCCTTCTTGATATTGTTATTTAATCATTATTATTTTTCATGCATGTACATATATTTTTTACATCAATTCATATTTTACTTATTAGTGCATATTGCATACTCCCTACGATACGAGTCTATTTGTTCACCACTTAGTTCAAAAAATAAACTAAAATAAGATATTAATTTAGACTTGATATGCATGTTTATCCCTACTTGATCATTACTATTTTCCATACATATACATATATTTTTTTACATCAATTCATATTGCTATTATCTCAGCATGATTTGAAGAAGTGGCGGCTATTGATTGTTTTATAGATCGCCATGAAATGACTGTACTGCCACTTGTAAATAAATAACTAGTTTGAGACTTTGCTTTGTGTGAGTCAGATAAATATCCAGCATTTACATAACTAAGTAATTCATGTCGAGATTTATTTAAATAAAATAGGCCAAAATCAACTGTTCCTTGGAGATAGCGAAAAATATGCTTAGTACCTGCAACGCCCCACTTCCCGTAGTGTGGAAAGCTGGAACGTTCGGCGTCGAATGATAACTCGACGAGCCTCAACAAAATTTTACAGTCGCTATTGTAATTTAATATGAATGACATACAGAGATAAATGAATATTTTTTTTTGAAAACAAAGAGATAATAAATTCCTTCAAATAAAATCTGCAATGTCACCATAGATAAATTCTTTCTGAAAAGGAAAGGACTGTCTCATATGAAACTAAATATAGCGCCATGTGCACTTATAACATTTCTCTAAAAAGAAAGCAGCTAATAAAAGGAAGTAATCACTCCTGCAGATCTGCTTGTTCCTGAAAGTACAATATATCATGTTCTGCCACTGGTGGATCTACCTCTTGATAGAATCCTGCGTCTGGTCATGCATAACCAGGATCGTCAGCAAAGCGATCCAATATTAAATAATAAGGAACAACAAAAGAAATAATGAATAATAATATCTCAATGTCAGGAACAATCATGCAATGGAGGACGGAAGGTTTTACGTATTTATACTTATCATTACTATTATTTTAATCGATATCTTTTAAATTTTTACAGTTAATGTCTTTTAGTTATGATATTTGAAAATTCAAGAAAATATGAATATAGCTGAGCTGAACGCATCCCCGTCTATCCCCGGAAAAATGGAACAGTAGTTGATCGGAGTCTATCCCGATCCTCCCAAAAATGGAAAACAATGGCGCAGTAAGTTGACCGGAGCCTATCCCGATCCTCCCACAAGTGGGAAACAGTGGCACAGTACAGTTACGTTCAGCCGTCTAATTCATATGAACCTAAATTTTTCCCAAATCCCTAGTGTATATCAGGTATTAACTGTCAAATTTTAGTATCAATTTGTGATTTCAGAAATTTCAGTTCAGTATGTAGATTGGTGATAATAATTAAAGTTTATGGTACAGTAACAATAACAGTGACATTTGAGAAACAGTATAACATTGCAGTGGTTGATTATCTATCACCAATCATATACAGTAGCAGTTTGCATTTAAACAGTGTCTTATCTTACTTCATATCAGTGTTATCTTTCTTTTCCTTTCAATATATAACAAAAATTTGAATTAAAACTTATAACATAACTTTCTGGATTATATGCATATTTCAAAAAAAATATAAATGTGTGGATTTTATTTAATCACTCTTAAAATAATATGTCTGTGGGTTCAGATAACAATAGTAGTTACATGTAAAAAGAAATCGGGATAGTTCTACATGCGCGCCACATAACACACAGTAAGGTGATTTACAACATAGGGAAAATAGTGCTCTCTAGGTCTGTGTGTGCGCACTTAGTCATCACCGAAACCAAATGCAGCCTTTCACTGGACTTAGGGTTGGTCTAAGTGCGCACACATGTTAAAGAGATTTACAACACAAGGAGGTGTTCACAAGTAAAAGTGTGTGCTTACTTAGCAATTAACCAAAACCATGGGCTGCAGCATTCTTGATTTGAGGTTGTTATAACTGCGCACCCACGTGAGATGGTCTACAACATAGGAAAATGGGTGTTCACGTAGAAGTGGGTGCGTTTTAGAATCCCCCCCCCCCAAAAACCAGTTTCCCCTTTTGAGAATTTCCCAAAAAGTTTCCCTTGCCCCTGCAACCCAACGAAGAGAGGAGAAGGGAAAGTGAAGAAATAGCCGAAGCACCAGCAGAAGCGGGAGAAGAAGAAGAAGCACAAGCGCAAGTGGAAAACGGGAGCGGACGGTGAAGTCCGACGAGGCGGTGGCAGGGATCAATGGAGTCGACATCGGCGACCACTATCGTTGGCTTCGGTCGGATCGCCTCGCCTAGCCGCGACCGACGGGGGCAGCGGCAGCACCGATGGAGTCGCGATCGTCGACTGCCGCCGGCGCATGGTCTCGACCGAGTTGTCTTGCCGACCCGCAACCACAACATAGAAAGGGAAAAGCCAGGATGAAGACGCGGAAGCAGACGCGGAAGGTGAAGACGCGGAAGCACAAGCAGACGCGGAAGGTGGAGAAGAAACACAAGCAGATGCGGAAGGTGGAGAAGAAACACAAGCAGATGCGGAAGCGAAAGCGGAAGAAGCCAATAATTTGATCATTATTTATGAATTATTAATTAACTTATAATTTGATTCAACAGCTAATTAAGTCAACGTAGCAGCATAATAACGAAAACTATTAAATGTGGTTAATACTATGAGTATAAAGTCATTCAACTAATCTACGCACTATGTCTTATAAGAAGTAAGTGTACGAAGTGTGCTAGTTTGAAATTAGATCGATAGAAACGAGTAGAACAATCAAAGCAGTAAACCGAAACTGAATACTTTGTATTAAATAAAGAAAAAAAGAATAGTGCAGTACCCGACGATTTGAATACTAAGTAGTGAGTTGTATCTACCTGCTTGTGTAGCTACTAAAAGAGACGTATCAGTATAGAAGTCAATAGAATTAACTTATTATTAATTTATTCTTTGTCAAATATACTTTCGCCTAAAATAAAATAATATGAATGTTCTAATCAATCACGATTGTAAAATTCATAGATCTATTTTTAACAAAATTCATAGACAATCTTTAACAAATATTAGAGGACTATTTTCGATTTAATATTTATGCATCTAAATAAAATAGGAACTATATAAAGAACAAACATAGCATGTTAAGTGAGTTTAAAAACTCACTTTTAATTGCGTCGCCTCCCCATTTCTTTTTCTTTTCTGACCTGCGTTCCTCTTCCTCTTCTCGTACGTCCTGAGATTTCCAGCGTTCCAGAAGAGAAGAGAGGTGAGAATGGATTTTTAGATCCTTATTTATCTTTAGGTTAGGATATAACCTATTTGGTTGAGATCCAATAAACGAATCTTTTCGGATGAGATTGATATCCCTCCAACTGTTTAGATTTTCCTCCAACAACCCCATTATATATATTTTATATTTAAATTATTATTATTTTTATTTTATTTTTTTTCCAGATTTTTAATTTAATTCAGTTAATTTTTTTTTTTTTTGAAGTGAAATGAACACAATGAAAAGTGGCCGTTACAGTACCATTCCAATGTCGTCGTGTAAGAGAGGAACTAAGGAACTAAATCTTGCTAATAAATTCACTGCAAATGATATATCAGGTCATGTACAATTAGCAAGATACATCAGTGCACCAATAACACTCAGATATATATGGTACTTCAGGACCAAGCATCTCATCATCTTCCTCTCTAGGTCTAAAATGATATTTAGCAGGATCAAGTGATCGAACGACCATTGGGGTACTTAATGAATGTGTTTTATCCATGTAAAACCGCTTTAATACCTTCTGGGTATAAGCAGTTTGGCGAAAAAAAATCACATTTTCCAAATGTTCAATTTGTAATCCAAGATAAAATCTAGTCTTTCCAAAATCTTTGATTTCAAATTCTTTCTTCAAATATTCAATCGCTTTTTGGAGCTCTTCAGGAGTTCCAATTAAATTAAGATAAACATATATTGCAATAATTACAAAATTTGACCCATTTTTCTTTATGAAAACACATGGACATATTGGGTCATTGATGTAGTCTTCATTAATTAAACATTCACTAAGACGGTTATACCACATACGTCCAGATTGTTTGAGTCCATACAAGAACCTTTGCAATTTGATGGAATAACTTTCTCTATGATTTGATTTACATGTTTCAAGCATGCTAAATCCTTCAGGGATTTTCATATAAATATCATTGTCAAGATTTCCATATAAATAAGCAGTGACTACGTCCATTAGACGCATATCAAGTTTTTCATGTACTACAAAACTCACAAGATATCTAAATGTAATCGCATCTACCACAGGTGAATATGTCTCATTATAATCAAATCCAAGTCTTTGTGAGAAACCTTGGACTACAAGACGTGCTTTATATCTCACAATTTCATTTTTCTCATTTCTTTTTTGTACGAATACCCATTTATATCCCACTGGCTTTACACCTTCTAATGTTTGGACTATAGGCCCAAAAACTTTTCATTTCGCCAATGAATCCAATTTAGATTGAATCGCATCTTTCCATTTTGGCCAATCGTTTCTACGCCAATATTCATCAATCGATCTAGATTCATGATCCTCATCTTCTTCCATAATATCAAGTGCTACATTATATGCAAAAGTATTATCAACAATTATTTTTTTGCGGTTCCAACTTTTTCTCGTAGTGACAAAATTTATTGAAGTTTGTATAGTTTCATTCTCTTCAGAATTATACTCTTTAGGAGGAACCTCTTCAGGATGTTGAATTTTGTCACTATCTGTACTTTGGAGTCCTTCATAATTTCTTGACTCCTTGATTTTATTATCATTATTTAATCCTTTTTTCTTTCGAGGATTTTTATCTTTGGAACCAAGAGGTCTTCCACGCTTCAGGCGTGCCTTATACTCATTAGCACTTGTATTTTGTCCTTCAGGAGCATTAATCCTGACCGGAGTATTTTCAGCAGGAATATGTGATTTAGTAACTCTTCTGGAGTCACCAAATGCATTCGTTAATTGATTCACAATTAATTGCAAATGTATAATTCTTTGAACTTCTAGTTCACATTCGTTTGTACGAGGATCAAGGAAATCTAATGATATTTTCCAAGTGATTTCCTTTTTCGGTTGATCTTTATCTCCCCCTAATGTTGGAAAATGTGATTAATCAAAATGACAATCTGCAAATCTCGCAGTAAATAAATTATCTATGAATGGTTCAATATATTTAATTATAGAAGGTGATTCATATCTGATATATATCCCCAATCTTCTTTGGAAGCCCAATTTGGTACGTTGAGGTGGTGTAGTAGGAACATAAACTGCACAACCAAAAATTCTCAAATGAGAAATATTGGGTTCATAACCAAATGCTAATTGTAAGGGGGAATAAGTATGATAACTTGTCGGCCTAATTCTTACAAGTGTTGCTGCATATAATATAGCATGTCCCCAAGCAGATAAGAGAGTTTAGACCTCATTAGCAATGGTCTAGCAATTAATTGTAGCCATTTAATAAATGTTTCGGCTAGACCATTTTGTGTGTGAATATAAGCTACAGGATGTTCAACAGTTATTCCTATGGACATACAATAATCATCAAAAGCATATGATGAATATTCACCAGCATTATTTAGACGAATTCTCTAAATTGCATAATCAGAAATTTGTGCTCGAAACTTAATTATCTGAGCAAGTAATCTCGCAAACGCCAAGTTACGAGTAGATGATAAATATACATATGACCATCTTGTTGATGCGTCAATTAGCACCATAAAATATAGAAATGGTCCACATGGTGGATCTACAGATCCACATATATCACCATGAATTCGTTCTAGAAATGCTGGGGATTTAGTCTCTACTTTAGTTGGTGAAGGTCTAACGATTAACTTCCCTTGAGAGCAAGCAACATATGAGAATTTATTTGAGTTTAACACCTTTTGATTTTTCAATGAATGGCTATGTGAGTTTTCAATTATTCGCCTCATCATTATAAAACCAGGATGTCCAAGGCGGTCATGCCAAACCATAAAATCATTGGGATTAGTAGACTTCTGGTCTACTAGGTGATGAGTTTCAGCTGCACTTATTTTTATATAATATAAGTCAGAAGAGAGTGTAGGTAGCTTTTCTAACACGCATTTCTTCCCAGGAGTAGTACTTGTAATTAATAAATATTCCACATTTGTCTCGTTTAGTGTCTCGATATGACATCCATTTCTGCGGATGTCTTTAAAACTCAACAAATTTTTTCGAGACTTGGGAGATAGTAGTGCATTATGTATAACAAATTTAGTTCCTTCAGGGAGAAATACAGTGGTTCTTCCGGAGCCTTCAATCAATTTAGCACTACCACTTATTGTATTAACATTAGTTTTTCCCATTTCTAAATGAGAACAATACTCTTTACTTTTAAGTATATTGTGCATAGTAGTACTATCAATGAGACAAATATTGTCATCACCATCAAATTTCAAGTATTTGACATCCATTTCTTTTTCAGGAAGAAATAACAAAGAAAATTACAAAAAAAAGACATTAATAAGGTGCATAAATTTCATAACTTATAAAGAAAATTACATAAAAGATGCGAAAATAATAACAAAATTCTAAGCAAATATAGGACATTTGACATCTGATTATTTTGCACCTTCAGGATGCTCAAAGAAATCGGCTACATCAAGGTATGTTATATCGGCATCACCATCATCATAATAAGTTCAGAATACTTCTTAAAATATTTTTCTCGATATTGCTGCTGCAGGAGCATATTCGAGACATGAAAAGTAAAGAATGTTTTCTCTAACATACCCTCATCAGTTATATTTTCACCACACAATCTTAATCGAGAAGTAATCCTGAACATGGCTGAATTATATTCATTAACAGATTTAAAATCTTGTAATTGTAGGTGATACCAATCATATCTGGCTTTTGGAAGGACGACCATATTCAGATGGTCAAATCTCTCTTTCAAATTATTCTACAAGACAAGTGGATCTTTCACAGTTAAATATTCAGTTTTCAATTCTTCATCTAAATAATGACGAAGAAAAATCATAGTTTTGGCACGGCCTTGGTTTGATGCATCATATTTTTCAATAATAATATTTCGAAGACCCATTGCCTCAAGGTAGATTTCAACATCTAATATCCATGATAAGTAGTCTTTCCAAAGATATCGAGAGGTACAAATTCCTGCTTTGTAATATTAGCCATAATAAAAGTGAAATGGATTGAAAAGAGAAATATTACATCAAAAGTTTACCCAAATGTATAGACACGTGCACAACAATCGATCCAAGATCTGGACTTCTACTCGATTGCTCCAATGGTAGATGCTCGTGCTGATAACGTGTTATATAATAATACTAGTGGAATAACAAAATGTAGGAAATAATAGACAAGAAGTAGAGTGAAGAGATAATTCTTTTATTAACTCTAAAATATTCAAGTAAGTTATAAGATATATTGGATAAGCTCTATTTATAGAGGACCTAATCTCAGAAAATTAAAAGACTCATCGAGGAGCTAAAAGGTCATCCATATTCACCACATTCATTCCATTCAATGATGGGGGAGTATTCTTTCCATTCTTTTGTCCTTCTATATTCTATAGAAACTCATAGAGAACTCAATGGACATCCATATTTTAAATATTTCGTAACAGTTATGAGTTATTAATTTTATCAGTATTTTTTTTTTCCATTTGATTATTCTAAATGTGAAGAAGGCTATTTGACCATCCATGTAGAGTATTTTTTGTGAACGTGACTGCGGGCAGAAATTCAACATTCCATCTCAAATTTAGTTGATGTCATTTACAAGAGTCTATGTTCTCAAATTTCTTATGCATGTAACAAATTTTTGGTGGGCACTTGGAAAAAATTTAAGTTCAGATGTTGGGACTTGGGAAATTTTGGTAACCATAATATCAGTAATCGAAAAAACTAGTAAACTTATTTATGAAGATCTTATGAAGAATAAGCATAAATCAATTTTTCCCCCCATATTTTCTATGTAGATATTCTAATACCGTAGCAATAATACCCTTATTTTACATTATTATTTTAGTTTCGGTAAGAAAGTCCATAATACTAACTCAAGTCTGATCCATTAAGGACAAAGTTGTACTAAATTCGGCCCGGTAGATCCAAGGCAAGGGGGGCGGATATGAGTACCTGAATCGCGGAGGCAAAATTGTTAGTGCAGTTTAAAACTGCATGTATTTATTTTAAATTCTTATAGCAAACTATGAAACATTACACAAAATCATTCAAGGAACAAATTATTCAAACATTTTATTGGGGGGTGCAGGAGAGTAGAGGGGGGAGAGTAGAGTCACAAACAAAAAAAATATCATGCTTTTTTTCTTCCAAATATAACTTATGTACAAATATATGACATTCTTATACTAATATACATATCAGTTCCGTTAATATATGAGTACAAGTACAATATTCTAGTGCAACTTTATATTTAGTTTTTAGGGATATTTACTGGTTTGTCTATCAAATCTTTATATATTATAATTTAGTCGTCCAAATCTTCATATTTAGAATTTAGTCCCCCAAATCTCCTAAATTACTACAATTTAGTCCATTTCCTTAACTTTCTTTAATTTTTGCTCCGATATTACAAATTTACCCTTCCTTATTCATTCTTTCTCTTCTTCTCTCTTCTCCTCCTCTCTTCTCTTTTTCTTCATTATTTCTCCTTTTCTTCCTTCTCTCTTCCTCCTCTTTTCCTTTCTCTTCCTTCTCTCTTCCTCCTCTTTTCTTCATTGGGAAAAGAGCGGAGGAAGAGAGAAGGAGAAGAGAGGAAGAATAATGAAGAAAATGAGAAGAGAGGAGGAGAAGAGAGGAGGAAGAGAAAAAATGAATAAAGATGGGTAAAATGGTAATATCAGGTCAAAAATTTTAAAAAGTTAGGGAAGATGACTAAATTGTAGTAACTTAAGAGATTTGAGTACTAAATCCTAAATATGAAGATTTGAAGAACCAAATCATAATATATAAAGATTTGAGAGACAAACTAGTAAATACCTCTAGTTTTTAATGATTCTCGATGCAATACAAGAAGGATAGGGCACCAATTCAATTTAAAAAAAAAAAAAATCTATTATAGTCATAATTTTCATAGCGAATTTGGAAGTTTAAGAGAGCGGATCCGAACTCGGAGAGCTGCGTTCCATTTTATTTTTTTTGGGAAATAGAAGAGACAACGCTGTTTTTTAGGTTTGGGCCGCCCACGTAGGGTACAGGGCGGGTCCGCCCTTGTCCAAGGCCCAGTCTAAGCATGCTTCTACAGAGTGCCCGGTCTTATCCAGGGCACTTTGCGTAATTTACCAATCCATAGACCAGGTCGCGCTCGACTTCCAGCCGAGTCTTCTCACAGAAGACAGCCGAGTTTGGTCCGGTCTCTCAAAACCAAAGCGCTTTTCCCCTCCATCGAGAGAGGCGGGAAAAAAAGAGCTGGGAGTTCGAACTCTATCAGCTAGGGTTTCGATATTCGATCGATCGCCATGGATTTGGACCCTGAGGGCATCTTCAGGGATGATTCCGACTCCGATAACGAATTCTTTCAGGTCGCCGCCCTCAATTTATTCGCTTTCTTTTTTCGATCAATTTCAAAGCATGACGATGATTGATTGGCTTGCAGGAGAGAGAGGCGACAAAGGAGTTCGTCGTCTATCTGATCGATGCCTCGCCCAAGATGTTCGCTCCAGCAGTAACTGATGTAAAATTTCATTTTTTTTTCTTTTGATATTCACATATAATCATTTCTGATCGTTTAGATTCTCAAAGAATTATTATAATAATAATAATTATTTGTTTTATGATGAGTTACAGGAAGATGAAAAAATGGAGACACATTTCCATATCGCGATTAATTGCATTTCTCAGGCCTTGAAGAGCCAGATCATCGGCAGAGCTAATGATGAAGTTGCCATATGTTTCTTTAACACTGTAAGCTTCCAAATCATCAAAGGGTTCAAGAAACTTTACTGAATATTAGGTCTTACACCAAGAAATACATGCCCATTTTATATAGTATCATCATCTTGATTTTCTCCAGTGATAAATTTCACTTTGTATCATGATAATTGGAATTATTTGTGCCAAATGCTTATCAGCCATTTGCGAAAAGAGGTTATACCTTGCTTTTTTGGGTCCTTGCTGTTAATTGTTATTGCAGAAAGAAAAGAAAAATGTACAAGATCTAAATGGCGTTTATGTCTTCAATGTTGCGGAGCGAGAATCTCTTGATAAGCCCACGGCAAGGTTAATTAAAGAGTTCTCATCTGTTGAAGGTAATATCTCGTCAAATGTATAGCCCTTCATCATAGATTATAAACTCGTGATGCATAAAGAGAAAGGACCATTTATGATAATTGATAAGCACTTCCATTTCAAGCATGGTTGTAGTTCAAATGCATAGCAGCATCTTTCCCTTTTCAGATAGGGTTAATTGCAAATTTGCAATAATGGCTCTTATATTATTGGGATGTATCACTATTATTCCATTAAGAAATTTTTTCGCATAGATATCTCCTAATAAGGATGTAATTGTAACAAAAAATAATAAAAATTTATTGCACTTATACTCCTTATTAGGATGTCTCTCTATGGTTTTTATTTTTATTTTTTTATTTTTTTATAAGGAGTATCTGAGATACATCCCAAAAATATATGTTAGCTTCTGGAATTAACCTTTCAGGTAACATATTGATCTAGCAACAAAATGTGTAAAATGTTGTAATAACTCTTCAATTTCATATACAACCTTCTAAATCAATTACCTTTTTATGAATATTTATTATTTGTTTTTGGGTTCTTGCCATTGTTAACTAAAGTTAAAGTTGACCTTCATAAATTGTAGAATTTTGTTACAAATAATCCTAATATTACAAACGAATTGATCATACATGAATTGCAAAAGCTTAGAATGTGAAGGGGACACAAAAAAGTGGTTCAGCCTTCTGAATTGTGTCCATAGGCAGAGAAGAAGATCTGCTTTTAGATGGTGTAAGGTAAGCATTTGGTGGAAAAACACTCAAATGCTAATCCAATTTCACCCAAATTATCACGCAATGTGGCAACCAAATCGCTTGCTAGAACCGTATATTAGAATGATGAATATTTGAAAAGGAGAAATAGAAAAGAGAATATGTTCAATCATAAGTTGCTACCTCTTATATATTGAGTCATGCCATCAGTTGGATCAGGGTCATGAATTCAAAACACACATAACATATGATAATAATCACCAATTCAACTGCCAGATGTTTCTAGAATGCATTTATTTGACACTTTAAGCGAAAGGGTTTTATATTTGGAAGGAGCCACGGAACAAAGCCATTAAAAATCTTGCATAGTGTATATTAAATTGGCAATTTTATGCAATTTCATTTTTGCAATTTGAAGCACCTAACTTGTTAATATGTGATTGCTTGATAATGGTTGAAATGGAAGGTTTTCCCATGGCGCTGAATATAGAATAAGTGTTTTAGGGATATAAATCACTAAGAAATAGTTTAATGTGCTAAAGTTTAATGCAAAATTTGTCTTTTTGGGCCAAAAGATTGAAACATACTATATTTTATGCAGTGTAAGCAACTCTTTTTTCTCTTCTTACTCCCTGTTCAGACTCCTACCTTTGCCATTTAGTTATTAAGCCATGATATTGTGAATTTGTATTTGGTCATGATTCTCCGTGTATGTGGCAATTAGGTTGTTTTCCATACATACCCTGCTACATGCTGATGTTGTGTGGCCAAATATCAACTCAAGTTAACTGTTTGCCTTCTTAGTTCGGGTGGATTATCTAGTTCTGAAGCTAGCATATGGTTATAGTTCAACTATCTCATTAATCTCACTACAGTACAAGTATCATAAGACAGAGCGAGAGAGCAATATTAATTAGGTGATGGTATTAGGGGTAAATGACAATGGTGTCTTTATGGATGGTCACGAGGCTCTCTATTTCAAAAATTTCCTTTTGCACATTCAAATAGAAATGTGACGTGAGAAAACTCCCCCATGGACCCTTTGCATGACTTTGAGTCACAAAGATTAACTTGATTTCATGATTCACTGAAGCATTGACTCGTATTCTCTAACCCAACAACCGTCCACTTAAGATCTTTATGATTGTTGTTGATGGGGTGAGGTAGTGGGTGGCTCCCTTAGTTGCATTAGGAGTTAATGACAAAGGCATATCTGCGTACACACCCTCCTCCCCTTTCCTCCTTGTGTGCATGCGTGCATCCAAGGGGGTGTGTGCGCATGCATCTTCCTTTCCTCTCCCTTGTTCTGGATATATTTCACACATGCCCACATCTTTTTTGATATATCTAGGCTTATATTCGGTTAAATCTATCGTTCTTCAATTTCTTAACATTCTAAAAATAATTCTTATTATCATCTTACTACTTTGGTCAAGTTTTGGGTTCTTCCTATTGCATCAGCATGACTTACATATTCGTTTCACCTGAAACTTGAAACCATGGTTTTGGAATATGCAACCTTTGTAGGGAATGTAAAGAGATCAATTTCTCTGGTGAGAAGATTGTTGTATTATTTCAATTTTCCAACTACACTAGATTCTGTTTTCAGATTTAAAAAGAACAGGCACGTGGGTTTTCAACTGCTATATTCATCACCTCTATGGCTTGGTGCTGAAAGAAGTGAAGAACATATGGTTTGTCCCTTATTAAGTGAAATCAATCAAAGAACTCAATTTTAGCGCTTTATAATAAATCCCTTTGTGTTAATTATTTATGAAAACATCATTCTTTTAAAACTTTCAGCAACATTAAAGTCCATTGCCTTAATTAGCATTTGAAATGGCAACGTCCTTTTTACAGAGTCTATTACCTTGCGCGTGAAAATGCATGCATATATACCTAAAGAACATCGTATTCATTAATATTTGTTTATATGGCAGAGACATTTTTGAGTAACATTGGGTCTCGGTTTGGCATCACATCTGGATCTGGAGAAAATTCATTATATAATGCTCTTTGGGTTGGACAGGCTCTGCTGCGCAAGGGGTATCATGTTTTGCACTGTTTCTGCTTGTTTTTTTGCTTCCGTAGATTGCCCTCGATCTTATGTTTCATTCATTTGTGCACCTCTGTTGAGTCTCACTGCCTGAATAATTTCTTTCAGTTCAGCAAAAAATGTAAGCAAGAGGATGCTTATATTTACCAATGAAGATGATCCCTTTGGAACTGTTACGGGGGTAACCAAGAAAGATATGATAAGGACAACCCTTCAACGTGCAAAAGTACTTTTTACTCAGTCAATACCTTAGAGATAACACTAAATGCTGCTTGTATTTTGATCCTTTCAAAATACGTTAGTAACATCTGCTCAATTTTATGTTTTCTAGGATGCTCAAGACCTTGGCATCTCAATTGAGCTTCTTCCCCTGAGTAGGCCTGATGAAAAATTCGATGTGTCTATGATTTATTCTGTATGTTTAACTAGTTATTGTGATACTGATCTGTCATTGAGCCCTTTATTAAGTCCTAGATCCATTTGAACTAGCCATTTCTTGTCTTTCTGCAACTTAGGAATTGATTGGTTTGGAAGGTGAAGAGGTAGCTCAGTTCTTACCATCTGTAGGGGAAAGGTATGAGCTACAACAAACAGAATCTTATTTCTTTATTGGGCATGAATAGTATTATTTACTGATTATTTACATATAGGCTAGATTGAACTCCTTCATTCACATTGAGAGTCTTCATAAATTCTTTGGAACCAGTTTATCGACAGTGCTCAGACATGATAATTGATGTTCACAAATTTCTATGCTAATGGATGTGTATCAGATTGGAAGATATGACTGATCAGCTGAAGAAACGGATATTAAAGAAGCGTAGAATTAGAATCATCAGGTTTTCCTTATCAAATGATGTCTGTATTGAAGTGAATACTTATGCTCTGATTCGCCCAACTTTACCAGGTTCAAGACCCAACAATTTCCCATCGAATCTTTAAGTTGATTATGAAGGTATCACCGAGAAAGGCATTCACTGATGCTATGACCCTATGACTTTCTTCTTTGCAGGGGCAATTTTGTGGCTTGATTCTGTCACTAACCTTCCATTAAAGGTGAGACCTGAGAGTAATATCACGCTAGTAGTGTCTTTTGGCATTGGACATCCTTAATTACGTAATTTTTTTTTTATTGCAGCTGGGTTGATTCTTTTCTTAATCCTGTGTTCATTCTCTTTGTTTTTTTTGAACTCTGTTATATGTTTCGTATGTTAATAAATTCTTTAATAATTGTGCTGCATAATTCAATGATTATTTATTTAGTTGGATTGATTACTTTTGTTCCATTAGTTTTTTTTTTTTTTTTTTTTTGTTTTTAAATATGATCTTACATTATTTCAACTTCTTGGTTGTTATAATATATCTGCATTTAGCATTAACTCACATATGTACATAAAATATTAAATATACATTTATATACACAATGTGTGGTGTATGCATGTTTCTCAAAGCATATGTTCTTGTAGCCTTGTACAAAATGGTTATTATGCTCTCACGATGCTATTAGATATGTTCTTCTCATGATCTCATAGGTAGATTTAGAGTACACTAATGTTTTGCAACACGCATGAAGAATAAGTTGGTGTCTACTGATTTTTTAATTACCCCGTTGAAATTGGGATGCACTTGCAAATATATATGACTTTTTGGATATTTTGAAAGACATTTGTGAATTAGACAAATAAGATAGGGACAAACCTAATTGCCAATCCTCTATGGTATTTCTCTTCCAGAGTAATACTTTATCCACACATATAGAATGTGAGGGGGAAGAAGGGGGGATCTTACACAGTGAATGACAGCAAGCCCCACTGCCTGCCTACCCATATCGGAAGCCAGCAGGGGGCCCATGCTGTCATTCATTGCATAGAAATCCTACACATGAATGTGTGTAGGTCAAGAATCTGTCTTCCTTTAAATAGAGCATGTATCTGTAAGGGGTGATCTGAACTGTAAGATCTTGATTCCACATAATAAAAAATACGGTTGGGTGGTTCAGTTTTCCATTTTTGTTTCTCTTGTTTTCTTAAATAAAGTTTTTCTTTTGGCTTCTCTATACAAATTGGTTTTGTTGTCTTTGCAGTCAGATAGGTCCTTCATTTGTGCGGATACTGGTGCTCTCCTTCAAGAACCATCTAAATATTTTCATCCATACAAGAGGTGATTATCCATTGATAGATACTTTACTTCATTAATATGCAATTATGAATTTAAAATGCTTTGTGCTCAAGGTTTTAAGTATTAGCAGATACCAAAATATACCACGAATATCACTTCAGATTCCAAGTTATCCAATACAATATGAACCCTATAGCATTGTACCCGTGTTGTGAATATTGCTAATATTTCTGATATTGATGATTTGATATTTTTGACACCATTTACCATCAATAAATACCGTACTAATTCTGAGATTTTATACCCTTGATTGTACTTTTATCTTCACTAACTTTGGGTTATGTAGTACTTTATTAGATTTTCCTTTCTTTTCATCACATTTATTGGTAGTATTAATTTGATTTGCAATTCGGTTTGCTCAGTCTTTATAAGCACATATCAGAATTCCAGACTTTAGATGTCATGTATATTTTTACACGTATTAGCAAGTCTACCTTAACTTTCAAACTATTCATTAATAAAATATGAAACCTTGCCACAAATATACACTCACCAAATTGTGCTTAATTCTCAATTTTCATTAGCATTGGCGTCCTACATACAACAGTTCTTATTATGACATATTTTCGCATATAGTTAGCAAATTTCTAGCATAACCTCCAAAATCATTCATCAATAAAATATGAAATTCTGTCACGCGTATACTTTCACTAAATGTGGCTTAATCCTCGATTTTCATAAGTATAAGAGTCTTGTGCTCTATTTTTCTTATTATGGCATATTTTTACATATATTTAACAAATTTCTAGCATAACTTCCATTCATTTATTAATATAATATGAAAGTTTGTCACATTATACACTCACCAAATGGGGCTTAACCCTCAACTTTCACAACTATAGGAGCCATATCGATCATTTTTCTTATTTTGTCATATTTTTACACGTATTTAGTAAATTCCAAGTGTAACTTCCAAACATTCCTTAATGAAATATGAAACTTTGCTGCGCATATATGTTAAGAAAACGTGACTTAACCCCCAAATTCATAACTAGAAGAGTCTTATGGTCTGCTTTTTTATTTTGGCATTATATTTATATGTATTTAGTAAACTTCTAGCATACTTTCTAACTATATAAGATAAAACCATGCCATGCGTATACACTAACTAAATGACATTTAGCTCTTACCTTTCATAAGGGAATCTTATGGACCACTTTCCATATTTTGGTATATTTATATAAGTATTTAGCAAATTTCTAGCACAACTTTTAAAAGTTTATTGATAAAATATGAAAATTCGTTATGCGTATGTACTCAGTCAATGTGGATTAACCCTCTATTTTCATAATTATAGAAGTTTGATAGACCCCTTCTCTTATTTTGACATATTTTTTTACATGTATCTATAAATATCTACCTTAGGTTCCAAATTATTCATTAATAAAAGATGAGTCCATAGATCTCCTCTTACTTTGACAAATGTTTTACATGTGTTTAGCAAATTTCGATTGTAACGTCCAATTTATTCATTAATAAAAAATTAAGCTTTGCCAAGCAGATAACAACAACAACTAAGCTTTTTATCCCAAGTATTTGGGGTAGGCTACATGAACCAAAAAAAAAATCACGCTGGATCGATCACTTTGATAGTCATTCTCCATTCATTTCTAAGTAATATCTCCTCATTTAAATCTCTAGAATCTATATCTTTTCGTATCACCTCCATCCATTTTTTTTTTGTCTTCCTTTCGTTCTTTTAATTTGTCCTATATTGATAAACTTCCCTTGTCGAACTGGTGCATTTGTAGGCCTACGTTGCGCATGACCAAACTATCGTAAGCGATTTTCTCGCATCTTCTCATCGATGTGAGCTACACCTATCTTAGCACGAATATCTTCATTTCTCACTTTATCTCTCATAGTGATGCCGCATATCTAGCGGAGCATGCTCATCTCTACTACACTTATTTTCTGTGAATGATGTTTCTTTATAACCCAACATTCCGTGCCATATAATAAAGCTGGCCTAATAGCAGTCCTATAAAATTTTCTTTTCAATCTTAATGGAATGTTACGATCGCATAAAACTCCCGTTGCTCTCCTCCATTTCAACCAGCCAGCTTGTATCCTATGATTAATATCATTATCGATCTCTCCATCATTCTGAATAATAAAATCCAAATACCTAAACTGACTGCTCATTTGTATCTCTTGCCCATCCAGTTTTACAGCATTATAGTCTTTGGTCCGTCGTTTACTAAATTTACAATCCATATACTCTGTTTTAGACCTACTCAATTTAAAACCTCTAGATTCTAATGTGTGCCTCCATAACTCTAACTTGACATTTATCCCTACTCTTATCTCATTAACTAAGATAATATCATCAGCAAATAACATACACCAAGGTATTTCATCCTGAATAGCTCTAGTAAGCTCATCCATCACTATACCAAATAAGAATGGGCTCAATGCAGATTCTTGATGTAATCCAATTGTGATAGAAAAATCACTTGTTAAACCACCACATGTTCTGACATTGGCCACTACTCCACATATACGTCCTTAATTATATCGATATACTTGATGAAAACTCTTTTATTCATTAATGTCCACCAAAATATCTCTCGTGATACCTTATTATAGGCTTTCTCTAAGTCAATGAATACCATATGCAAATCTCTATTTCTCTCTCAGAATCGCTCTATAAATTGATGAAATAAATGAATAGCTTCTGTCGTCGATCGCCCTGGCATAAATCCAAATTGGTTCTCCAATATTTTAACAGTTTGTCGCAATTTATGTTCAATTACCATTTTCCAAAGTTTCATAGTGTGACACATGAGTTTTATTCCCCGATAATTAGAACAACTCTGAATATCACTCTTATTCTTATACAGAGGTATTAGAGTACTTTTCCTCCATTCATTTAACATTTTCTTAATCTGCCAAATCTTATTAAAAAGATCTGTCAGCCACCTCACACCAATCCCTCCTAAATATCTCTATATCTCTATAGAAATCTCATCTGGACCAACAGTTTTTCTTGATTTCATCCTTTTCAAATCTCTTTTACTTTAGACTTTTGATTCTGCGCATAAAATTACGATTCATATCCTCACATTGAATAGTAAGATCTCCTAAATATTAAGTAAAACTACCATTATATAATCTATCAAAATAATCTTTCCATCTTTCTTTAATCTTTTCGTCTCGAACTAGAACCGTCTTATCATCATTTTTAATACGCTTTACAGTATATAAATCTCTAGACTTTCTCTCTTATTCGAGCAATTCTATATATATATCTTTTTCTGCCTCTTTATTATCCAACTTTTCGTACACTTATTTATATAATTTAGTTTTTGCATCCCGAACTGCTTTCTTAGCCTCCTTTTTCGCTAGTTTGTACTTCTCAAAACTTATTCCATCATTCTTCTTCTTCTTCAAATCTCTATAAAGGTCTCGCTTGATTTTAATAACATTTTTTACCTCTTCATTCCACCATAATGTATTCTTACATGGTGGAGCACCGTCTCTCGACTCACCAAATATATTTTTAGTTATTCTTTTAATGCAGCTAGTCATTTTGTTCCATGTTACATTAGAGTCATCATGGTTCTTCCAATCTGCTTCTTATACTACTCTATTTATAAATACTTTTGATTACCTTCTAATCGCCACCACTTAATCTTATGATCTAACTTATATTTAATTTTTTTAAGTCTCTTTCTAATCTGAATATTCAAAACTAAGATTTTATGTTGAGTAACTACACTCTCATCTGGCTCTACTTTACAATCGATACAACCAGCTCTATTTACCCTCCTAATTAAAAAGAAATCTATTTTGCTTGCATTCGATCCACTTTTAAAAATAATCAAGTGAGAAACTCTCTTTTTAAACCAAGTATTCACTAAAATCAAATCATAAGACCGAGCAAAATTTAGAATTGAATTACCTGCTTCATTTTTTTCTCCAAAACCAAATTCTCCATGTACACTATCAAACCCATTACGACTAGTTTCTATATGCCTATTGAGATCACCACCAATAAATAGTTTTTCCCTAGTGGGTATTCCTTGTATTATCTCATCTAGATCTTTCCAAAATTGATATTTACTGGATTCATCAAGTCCTACTTGTGGTGCATATGCACTAATGACATTAAAAATCTCTCTATCTAAAATAAATTTAACTAATAAAATTCTATCACCCTTCCTTCTAACCTCCACTGCAATCCCAAGTAATTGCTTTTCTATGATTACACGTACCCCATTAGGATTTCTATCTCTACCCGTATACCAAAGTTTATAATCCCAAGGCTCTATGATTTTAGCTTTCTCACCCACCCACTTAGTCTCCTACACGCACAAAAATATTAACCCCCTTCTAATCATAGCATTAACTAACTCTGCTAATCTAGCTGTAAGAGAACTTATATTCCACGATGCCAACCGAAATCTATATTTATGTTTATGAGTTAACTTCTTTACCGCCACCTACTTATTAAGATGTGGGAATTTTCTTACATTTGATACCATATCCGGACGTCGACGTGGCGCTTCGCTTCTGAGCGACGACGTAACAACCCTCACACATTTTTCACTACACCCGGACTCCGATGTAGTGCGTCGCTCAGTAAGGAACGCCCAAACGAAATTCATATTTTGGCTCATGTCATAATATGTGACAATATTTTAGTCTGGCTGTCACCGGTCTACTACAACCCTCCTCTTTTATTCTGGTTTGGGACAGACAGTAAAAAGATAAATTTTTAAGCACAGCATTGGCAGAGTTTTTGCCAAGCTGATACACTTACTAAATTGTGTATGACCCTCAATTTTCATAACTACAGGAAGCATATAATCGATTTTTCTTATTTTGACATTTTGTAAACGAACAAATTTTAGTAACTTCTATCTTATTCATTAATAAACTGTGAAACTTTATCATGTGTATACACTCACTAAATTGAGCTTAACTCTCAATTTGCATAACTATAGGAATCCTGTAACTATAGGAGTAGTATATGCTGCTTTTTTAAGTTTGATATATTTTTATACGTATTCAGCAAATTTTAGCTTAACTTTCAAACATTAATAAAATATAAAATTTTGCCATATGTATAAACTCACTAAATGGTGCTTAACACTCGATTATCGTAATTATAGGATTGCTTAGACCTCTTTTTTTAATTTGTTGTATTTTTATGCTTATTTAGCAAATTTTTAGCATAACCTCCAAACTATTCATTAATAAAAAATGGAACTTGCTTGCGTAAACTTTCATTGAATTCAGCTTAACCCTTAATTTTCATAACTATAGGAGTCCTTTCGACCATTTTTCTCATTTTGGCATATTTTTTTTGAAATATTTAGCATATTTCTGACATAACTTACAAACCATTTATGAATAACGTATGAAACTTTGCTACGAGTATAGACTCAAACCAAACGTTTGATTTTCATAACAATAGATGTTTGATAAACCCCTTTTCTTATTTTGGTGCATTCTTATATGTAGTTAGCAAATTTCTAATGTAATTTCCATAATACTCATTAATTAAACATATTTTTACCACCAATGGGGCTTAACCCTTGATTTTCATAGCTAGAATCATCTGATTGACTGTTTTTTATCATATTTTTGTACGTTTGTAGTAATTTTAGTGTAACTTTCAAACTATTTTTTATTAAAATATGATATTATGTCACATGTATACACTCACTAAATTTTGGTTAATCTTCAATTTACATGACTATATAAGTTTTATAGACCTTTTTTCTTATTTTGACATTATGAATACGTATTAACAAATTTCTAACATTACTTCTAAACTATTTATTAATAAAATATGAAAATTTTCAAGTATATATACTTACTAAATGGGGCTTAACCTTCAATTTTCATAACCATGGGAGTCCTATAAACCGCTTTTCTTACTTTTACATATTTTTACACGCATTTAAAAAATTTTTGGTGTAAATTCGAAACCCATTCATTAATAAAATGTGAAATTTGCTATGTGTTTATAGTCACTAACTAGGGTTTAATCAATCTTCTTAGTTGGAGTTCTGCATATAGCTTTTCCTATTTTGGTAACCTGTCCATAGTTTATCTCGTGCTGAAAATTTGATCACATTTATTTTTAAGAAATATTTTCCTTGCTATATTTTTTTCTTCAGTAGTAAATATGATAAACGCCATTAATAGAAAGAAGTTTGCCATTGATCATCATTTATAATATAACAAGTAGACAATAAATAATGTTTATGCCATTCACATTGTTCAGCGAGTTATCCTTTTCTATTCATGTAGCTAACAATTTTGCTTCTATAGAAGCTATTGTTATACTTGGTTCTGTATTTGAGGTTTCCTTTTTTGAAAGGGAATTCTTGTTTTTCCTACTAAGCTGTTTTCCTCAAACTCTGTTGCTTTTGCAGTGATATGGTTATGTTTTCTAAGGATGAGCTGTCTAAGATAAAGAAGGTCTCAAGTGTGCAACTTCGGCTTTTAGGATTCAAGCCATTAGATTGCTTAAAAGATTATCACAATTTGAGACCATCTACATTTATCTTTCCCACAGATGAGGTGATGATGCTGCTCTTCATGTGAAAACTGACAGTTAGCTAGCTCAGTTGTATATATTTTTTTTAGACAAAAAATTGTATTTATTGATACTGTGATACTAGTATTGATATGTTTGTTGATTCAAGAATAATACTTACGTTAATCAGTAGTGCAGTTGTCAGTTGTCAGATGAAATTCAACACATTCATCTTGTCCTTGTCCCTTTTTTTTAATTTATTTCAGGGACTAGGACTGCCCATCAGTAGTGTAGGTGTTGGGCATAAAAACGAGAAAGACATGTTACCGCACTATTTCCAATTATACTACCTTGCTAACCAGAGTAACGTCATGTTTATCAGAAGAGTGACTATACTTGATGCTGGCTGTATACTAATTAGGAATTTATCATTAATGAAATTTTGTTATTTTGTGATCTGGAAAGATATATTTGCCTGGACATTTGCTCACGTCATAATTACCATGTCGATATGTTGGTTCCCACATGAAAGGTCTTCCAAAAGTAACCTTCATGACTGATTTTCGTTGAAGAACTTACATAGAAAGCATCTCCTAGATGTCATGGTCTTCTTCCAAGAAATATACTAGGAGCTAAACTGATAAGGATGATGGTAGATTCCAGGATCCAAACGTAAATGAGAAATTTAACAGCAAATTGGTAGCCGTACTAGACCATGTGAAACAAAGTTCTGTATATCAGCCAAAATGTTAAAGTTATGATATTTCCTCTGCAATGGGTTAATTTATGGAGTGAGACTCTAATGTGATATATTAAAAAAATTAAACTGTGGTCACCAACAAGATATCATGCATAACACAAGTATATGTTGGTAGTTCCTCTTTGATACATTGATTTGCTATGAAACTTTTGTTGCTTCTCTTAAATTCATGACTTTGGATTCATGATATATTATTGTGCTTTTAACTTTGCATAGATCTTAGATCTCTCTTTTGCATCATTTTTGACAGCTTGTTTTTGTCCTTGGTATAATAAGTCTATCTTTTGTGTCATGCAGGAGATTGTTGGCAGTACTCGTATTTTCATTTCTTTACACAGATCAATGTTACGCCTCAAGCGGTTAGTAGCTCATAGCCAGTCCACCCAACTATTTAATCCAAGTGTAAACTACTATCCAATCTATGAGACATGCTTATATGGAATTCTTTAGTGGTTATTTGTTTTTTTAATATTTTATGTATGGCTTGATCCTTGAATTCTTCTTTTTATCAGTTTACTCTCTGAAGTCTAGTTGTATAATTTTACCTTGCATCAAACTTGATGTGTACTTAAACCCAGTCTTTGTTTTGATGGCTTTGCTTTATGGGGAATCACCACACTTTCAAAAAGCCAACATAATTATTGTTGCGTCCTTCCTGAACCTTGGAGTGCTTCAATGGACATAATTAAAATTTTACAATAACTTCCATTAAACAAATAATTTGGTTCCCTTACAGAAGGATGAATGGACAATAAGGAGGGCTAATCATGGTAAAAGAAATTGTGAAATTGATTCTTTGTCTTTCAGAAGCTGGCCACATCTTGATAAATGCTAGACCATGGTCTGAATAGCTTTATACAAGTTTGGGAAGTTCTTGATGTTCTATTTACCATTCTGGATTCAGATTACTCGGCTTTAAACGTGCTGGAATGCAAAATAACCAAGTTAATAGCTGCATTGTGTTAGCAATAGAGAGTGAAGATTCACCGTTTGTTATGTGAATCAGATCTTGATAATTTTTGGTCCTTTTATGTACCATTCACGTAATTGGATTGGTGAGGTGCTCTTATTTGACATATTATGATGATAATACCCCCATTTCATTGTTCATGATGGTCCCACATAATTTAATAAGAGTGTTTTTCTTTGTTGTGAATAATTAAGGAATGGACTTAGGTTAGGGAGTCTTATCTATCTATCTATCTATAATACTAAGCAAGAGGGACTTTTTCTCTTTCCTCTTTTTTTTAGTGCCAAATGGCACCCTCTTAACAAGGAATTTCGTAGTTTTTAACTTTTTTTATACTTAAATTCTTTTTAAAAGTTAAAAATATTTTATCTTCTAGGAAAGAAGAACAAAGAAGAATCGTAGTACTTGGTTATTCCCTTTTATATATTGTCAAATCACTTTCAAATTTCAACTCTCTCTCTCTCTCTCTGATCTCTCTCTCTCTCTCTCTCATCTGTATCTTTTTACTTCTACATCTAGATTTTTATTCTTCTTTTTTATTATAGTTTTAACTCTAAATTTTTTTATCCTTCAACAAGATATTGTCATTTATTTTTAGTATGATTAGCAAATTTTCTTTAAGACTTTGCAATTAAGGTTATATATATATATCCTTTCCTAAACATAACTTTTATCAATTTCTTCCAATTCCTTGAAGAAAATTGGACTTTTATTATCTATGAATTTTCCTAAATAGAACTTCTATAGTCAAAGTCACCCTAAACTCTCTGAATTTTCTCTTAAGCACATTTTAGAAATTAGACATAAGAATTATGTTGAGCTGAAGACAAGTAAATATCTAGATAATATATCCTTTGCCAATTCAACAATATTCTTCATTTGCTCTAGACTTATTGGATTCTTTTAGTCTATCTTCAGTTTCATTACTTATTTGAAATGTGTTCAGCATTACAATTTTCAAGCAAACCAGGCCTAATTTAGTAATGCATTATGTTGATTAATGTATGGCATCCTTTATTCTTTTTTTTTCTTCTTCATGTCCAGTCTTAAGAACTTATTTAATAAACTAATAGCTGTTGGAATTTAAATATTAATTCTCCAAGATCAAAATATAGAAATATGAGAAAATTTTGAGTAGTTGTCTAATAAATTGAGAGGAGCATGGGCCTTGAATGTTTTATTTGAGTAATAAAATATCAAAATACTAACATAGATTGTTTTCAAATTTGAATGTATAAAAATTTGCTTCTTCATACACAAAATCTGCAAGATCCATATGAAGATCCATTAAAAATTTATTATTCACTTGAAGATTTTTTTGTGCAATTATAAATAAAGTTTGCAAGTCCCACTTGGAGACTGACAAATTTTGTAAAAAAGTTTAGTGCAGTCAAACAAAATTTTTGCATGATCGACAAATGTTACAATATCAAAATATTAACATTGTCATGCTCATTCACATATACAAATTTTGTGCTCTTAAAGAAGCTTCCATGTTTAATATTTGTTATCTTATCTCAACATATAAATTAAATAAGTTTTTAATATAAGATTTGTGTTTAAATTTTGTAAAATTATATATATATATATATATATATATATATATATATATATATATATATATATATATATATATATATATATATATATATAAATTTGGAAAAGAATTTCTAAGTTTCCATTAGCACGGTGTATGTAGCTTTTAGCTTCATGCTGGACAAGAAATCGAGGATATAAAATTTGTATGTTAAACATGAGAATGAGTTTCATGTGCTCGGGAAAAAGTCAGATGCATATGTAATGACAGTGAAAACTGAAGAAGTAATAAACTTATAAGAGGTAGAATGTTAGAAGGATATAAGGAAGGAGCATTATCAACTTATAATAGACATAGAGCAAAAAATAGTTGTGGTTAATATGAAAGACGAGAGAATTATTAAGTCAAAAGCTCTATTGTTGTCGAGTCGTAAAACGACTTAGCGGTGGGCAAATGGTCTAGGATTCAAAATTTACTAGTGGGCAAGTGAGACATTTAAAAATTTCTCACATCAGGAAACAATCATTCTCAAGCCCATGGATCTTAGTTTGCTGAGGTAGTAGGATGTTAATGATGAGATAACTTAGATTTGAGGCAGAGCTAAAGAAACTTAAAAAGCTACTTACATGTATTTCTTATCTTAATCAACCATCATGTTCAACCTTAACCCAACTCAATCAACTTAGTTGGGAGTCAAATCTTAAAAACATCAAAATTATTTTACATTCTTATTTTCACCTTGATTTTCTTTCTAAGCCCACTCCAAATGCTAGTGGGCTTAATTTTTTTTTCTTTTTTTGAATAGCGAGATTTGATTAATCATTAGATAGGTCAATATAAATAGGAATATAGACAAAACTACAATTTCTAGAAGGAGCTCTCTTGGTCAAATAGGAAGGTTACTCTAAATTTACATTTCCATAAACAAGCCATCTCTGAAATAATTGGATCTAGTGATTAATTTTTAATTGTAATAATAATTTTTGAGCCATGCATTACTGCATGGGCTAATAGACTAGTATAATCAATGTATATCCATGGTTCCCTGCATTACTGCATGGGCTAATAGACTAGTATGATCAATGTGTATCCGTGGCTATATGTAATTAACTGACATTCTGCATATTTATGGAGACAGCATAGCTCGAGTATGTGAAATGAATCTGCTATGCAGTAATAGTTATGATTGCATTCAGTATATTATGCTTTACTAAGACCCACTTTGGTCTTTCAGGTATGCAGTTGCATTTTATGGAAGCTCTGCTCATCCTCAACTCGTTGCCTTAGTTGCACAAGTAAAATTTCCTATTCCTTGAACAAAAAGACAGAGATGCATCTGTAATATTATACTATGATGGCAAAATGTCTGATTAAAAGCATGTGCGCATTGTCCTTCAATGTATCCTATGACTAAATGTGTGCAGGTGGTGCACAATCAAGCACAACTCGTACGGAAATCTATAAGAACATTATAATAAATTTTCATTCTAAAGATTACTTGTGTAAACAGAATTTGTAAAATCTGAACTGTCCTGTTACAGATCATGCTATTAAGCATGATCTCTTTGAAATGTGTATATGTACATTTTCTGACATGAAAGTTTGTACTATCAAACCTTCGAGGATTGAAATGTTATCATACAGTCTCAAATCAAGTCGTGTTCATGGATGTATGGACAAGATGCATTATGGTCATCTAAATATAATTGCTTTTATAAAATTATGAAGTACAGACACGGGTACATATACAAGTAAAAATACGGATACGGGTACGAGACATAGCATCTTTGTAAAACATAGGGTGTGGAGATAGCTACACACAGAAAATGACATGTACTACAATCTTAAGATATAAACAATCTACGTTAGATTGTTGTTTTGTCATCCATTAGCTATTAAGATTCTCACTCTATATTATATATAAATGAAACTAAACTAACTCAAACTTATATAGTAAATAGAAAGTGTGAGAAATGTTTGTGCAAGAAATTTCTGAGAAGTATCTAACGTATCTTTATATTTTAAAATCAAGGGCATGGGAAAATGTGCTTGTCCAAGAAATGTCTGAGAACAAGAGGTGGCTTCACTTAAAAATACATTCTAAAATTAAGGATGTAGTTTAGAAGTATTGATGTCTCGTCCTAGGAATGTCCAATAAGTGTTGGTGTTTGATAAATTTCCTGTACTGGTTGACTACTTTAGATGTCTTTGTGCTACATAGTATAAAAAATGTTATAGCTAGATAATCATACGAAATTTTGGTTTTTTTGCTTTCTTTCCTAGCTATTCTGTTTAAAATATGTGGTAAACTTGGTTTGTACAAGTGTGTTTCTGATGTGTCATTGGAGTTCCTGCTGCTGTACACAAAAATTCTGGCGTCACAGTCAAGGAGTAAAATTTTAGTATTTTCTGGCACTGGTATATTTCAAATGATATTTTTAAATCTTTCTGAACACATGCTGGTCATTCTTGCAGCCCTAGTCCAAATACTTGCTTTTTGTGAATTGATGGAGAAGATTATGCAAAGAAAGTTGGGAGTCTTTTTATGATAGAAGTTACAAATTTGATGCTTTTTGGATTGATTGGTGATGCCTATACTAATCAATTCCATTAAGGCATTATTATTTTCATTATTCTTGAATTATATTATACTAACGGACGACAGCCTGGTGGGTTAATATCAGGTTTCAAATATCACGTGTACCATATGTATCATAGATATTATATCATATTTTGAGGTACCTGGTATAGTAGAGACCCTCGAATTCGGAATACATACTGCCAGTATTTCTGGATATTGCTGATCTGACATGTCTGGTATTGCCGGTTTCTTTACCATTAACTATAGGTCTATACCTACACAAACCGTGACATTTTAAACCCTGGTTAATTGTTACATTGGCTTAGTTTATTAGTAAAATTTGATCACCACCTTGCAAAAATAAATATAAGGAGTGCGTTGTATAGTTTTGAGACTGCAGCATCCTAGCCACTCATTACTTTTCCTTTGATTTCCCCATTTAATGTAACTTCATTCATCTTTTTTTGTTCTTCGTACACTTCTATTTCTGCTGCCAAATGGTCCTAGCCTATGAGTATTTGTATGTTGAAATTGTAACCTATCAACCTTAAGTCAGAGACCCGGTGATGATGGATGTGATTGATATGAACTTTATTCAAGTAGTGCACTATAGGTACCCTTTTAAGCCTTGTGGCAAGCCTGTCTGCTCTCCTAGACAATGCTTGGTGTCAGGATGAGAGTTAAGGCTGTAAACTATGGCAATGTGGTCTATGAGTTCTTGTCCTGCGGATTCATTTGTCCCCTATAAGAAACTTCTTAATGGAGATGGTTGATGACATGCTCAAGCACACCCCTCTCAAATTTTATTTTTTCCCTAGGTCATTGTTCCTTTGAGCATAGGAAATATGAGTTCGAGTGTCTTTGTTAGCTAATAATCACTCCATGTTTCCATTTGTATAATCTAATTTTTGTTGCTGAGTTCATCTAAATATGTATGGAGCTGTTCCTGGTTACCTTGCTAATACTCTATTTTATACAGGATGAGATAATGAGTTCAAGTGGTCAAATTGAGCCTCCTGGTATGCATATGATTTATCTTCCTTATTCTGATGATATTAGACACGTCGAAGAGGTAAGAAGAGCATTCTTTTTAAGGATTCTTTTTACATTTTTATTCAGGCTGCTTATGCAAGGTAACATGCAGCTTCATAGGACCACAGATTCTGTCGCACCTCGTGCAACAGATGAACAAATTCAGAAAGCCTCTAATTTGTTGCGGCGCATGGAGTTGAAAGATTTCGCAGTTTCCCAGTTCTCAAATCCAGGTGCATTTCAATGTTCACTAGCTTAGCTTTTTAACATGCAGTTCCTCTGCATATGTTAAAGTAATACTTCAGATTTATAGTTTATTACTAGTACATAAAAATGGTCCCTGTTAAATATTAATGCTTGCAAGAGTTAGATAACTGGAAAAGCAAAATAAACGAAATAACATATAGTAGAATAGGTATATACTTCTGAGTCTTGGAGAAAGAAAGAATTAATGTATAGCTGCTCTATCTAACATTATTATCACATGGAGTTTTTGGAGGGACCATCGTTCTGAAGATTGGCTATCGATATGTCATTTTGAAGGATCTGTTGATATGGCATGAAAGCCCGATATTTGCTCATATTCCTGATATATCGTCTAATGCCCGATATTCGATATGAAAATACCACATCCGAAACGAACTGATATTTAGAAGCTTTGGGGTGACTCCTAGAATGTATGTGAAAAAAGAACTGAAAAGAAATACTAAGGTCCACCACAAACCCCAAACAACCCACCCAATTCAAACACAAGCACACACATACAAACCTTGTGTGCCCTGCATACACACCCCACCCCATCCCCAAGCCCAGATTGGTTAGGGTCACTTCAACTGTAGCCCATTGAGGATGACAGTGTAAAGGGTGAGAAGCGTTATCAGGGACTTGAATACAAGTTTGGACGATAACTGGTTGGTGAAGGCTTGAGGGTTGATTGGAACATAGAATAAGGTTTGAGGGGGGCATTATGAAACTAACGAGACCTTTCTTATGAGGGATTGTGAAGAATTCATCAACCAAATGAAGCTTTATTACATTGGTCAATAGATACTTGAGAGGTAGTACTCTAACAATTATCAAAACTTAACTAGTATTTTAAATAACGAATATCAGCAATACACCGGTTATCAAAATTATAGATCGAATACCGGGTGAGATATCGCGATATGACACTAAATACCAGATGTCATATCGGTATTATACTGATTGGTGAATATACATATTATTACATACATATAATATTTTAAACTATTTAAAACAAGTGTAGAATTTTAAAGGACACTTACCTTGGTAAATTTGCTTGAGGGAGGTGATCAGTTTGAGAGTTGAGAGAAGGGGTTTGCTCGAGAAAGGGAAGGGGTGATCTATTTGAAAGAGGTAAGCGGGGCTGAACTATTTGCGAGAGAGGGGTTGTTATTAGGGCTCATGCGTTGTCATGGTTGCGGTGCTCGGTAGTCAGAGCTGGGAATGGAGAGAGAGAGGTGCGGAGCTTCCTATCATGGCCTTTTGTTCTATGTGTTTGCTCCATCGAGAGAGAGCAGAGATGAATAAGAAGCAAGATATCGAATTGTCAATCAATTGGTGAGTTGTCAGGATTATTGTTGGGGTTGGAGCTCTCGATAGTCGGTCCTGGGAGTGGAGAGAGACAGGTGCGAGGCTCTACTGCGACCTTGTCTATATAATCGCTTGATTAATTGGGAGAGAATAGAGAGGAAGAGGAAGAAGTAAAGTGTCAAATCATAAATCATTGATCAATTAGATGTAGGAGAGAATGAGAAACTAGAGATTTAGTAATATTTATATAAACGGGTTTGTGTAAAAAGTTTGGCTTAATAGGTCTAAATCCAAAAAAACGAAAAAAAGGGTAATATGTTAATTTCGCCGATATTTTCTATCTCGTTTATCAAGTGATATATAACCACATGGCTGATATTATCGCCCTATATCAGCCCCAAACGAGATCCGAAAACAATAGGGCTTACTGTATTGTTTTGGTTTCAAAACTGGTATATCGGCTGGTATTACTGGTATATGACCGATATTTAAAACATCGAGTCTTAACAGAATTCTCAAGTCTCTCTCTTGAACTGGACGTTTGCAAAAAATATTATGATTAAAGATATTGGATGATGATTTATAGGTCAAGGATAATGTAGAAACTACTATATTGTGTGATGTAATATTGCCTTTACTTGAAGTAGCAATCATGTACAAACTTTCAAGTGTTCATATGCAAATTTAACCAGTATAAATGTTTAAATACTGTTATATACACTTCAGCACTTGCAGTCTTGCATTATCATGTGTACACTACCTTTTTTTTTGGGTGAAGGTAACATGTAAGGTTTTTTGTGTGTTTGTTAAGGTTGATCTATAATATTTTATGACTACTTTTATTGAGCAAAGTTTCAGTAGTTATGTCTATTAGCATTTGAAGATTAATGAATATTTAAGAATTTAAATGGTTTCTTTATGTTAAACTCATTAATTCAAATCATATCCAGATTATAATAGAGTTATAATTTTTATATAAAGATCAGAAAAAAAAAAAAATATATATATATATAACTGTATTATTTCTAAAACAATTTTTGTGTACATTTGCCATAGCTTTCCCTCCCGGAAACAACACCTTCCAATGTCTAATGTTTGATCCTACATGTATTGATGTACATGTAAGTGCAGCGAAGTTTGGTTAAGATGTGGCAATAGGGGTTGAAAATTGAGAAAAAATATTAAAGAATGGTTTCAGAGAACATATTCCATCACTTTTTATGCCCGTATAGTCAGCTATTTAATATATACTCTGAATTTGATATATACCCTTTAAAATTCTATACTTTAAGATAAATGTTTATTTCTATTTCGTGTGCATTACGACATCCATTAAATCAAGTCATTTAGTAATTCTAATTGGTTATCCTGCTTGCATATATAGATAATAACGAGAATGTATAATGTCTATCAACCAACATTCAAAATAGCAGAATCGGGTGATCAATCAGTTGCAGTATCAGATTCGGCAATATCAAATATATATTATATCACCAATAAGGGAAAAATTAGTAATCACAGCCGATAATATATGGTATATCACATATTGGATACCTATATTGGATACCTAAGTACCTGATAACATATATGATGGCATAGATATCGGTACCGGCCGATATTTAAAACCTTGCAATAGACTTTCTTTATTAAAAAAAGAGAAGAAAGTAATGCCTTCTGTATGTCATGAAGAGTTGTCGCATAATGAGTATGTACTAGAGTTCTGCACTTTAAAATTGAAAATCTCCTTGCCACTGCAATTGGGAAAAATTGAACTAGCAAATATTTACAAGTGAGCCAAGTGTCATAATGACTCAGCTAAGCTCATTTGGTTACTGTTATTTTAATTTTTTATATTATCTAATGGATTATCAAAACTAAACTGAACATAATTTTGGTTTCCATAATTTTGAATTATAGTGATTCTTACTTTTATTACCTGTCTTGGTTGTTATTGGGAGAAATGTCGGAAAAATGTAATGTCATACATCATGTCATCGTTAGGTCTCATCTGATCTTTGAGGTTCCTATTAAAAAATTATCCTATTATTTGATAGATTTTAACTGGGCAGCTGGACAATGAAATTTTATACTCAAGGAAGAGCTTTTTTCATGAACTGGATGAGGCTGTTGTTGAATCTGTGGGGAAGGGTGCACGCCTCCGGAAAAGTAACCGTTCCTCCGGGATGTGAGCGTTATGTGCGCTCCACTTCGCTTGCAAAAGTGGTTATAATGATCCGGAGGATCAGACTCTCACGCTTTTATCTCAGAGATTTGAGGGGGAACGATTACTTTTCTAACCCTATAAAAGACTGCTTCCTCAATTAAAAAAAGGGGGAGAGACGGAAAGAGGGAGGGAAGAGAGATCTCTCTCAACAGAGAGGAGAAAATCCTTCGTCAGATGAGAGATCTACAGAGATCCAGAGATCCAAAAAGAAGAGATCCAGAGATCCGGATAAGCAAAAATTACGGCGCTTCAAAACTTCGTCTGTTCCTCCGGCCAGAGCTTGGTGCTGGAGAAATCATTCGACGCAACATTCGGATCGAACGCCTTAGATATACGAAATAAGCAAAGGATCTCCAAATCACTACTTAGGAATGAGTTAACTACTTCTCTAGCCAGTTAAAATTAAAGAATATAAAAACCATTAAAAAGATGACAAAATCTGAACCAAATAATAGATCAAGCTTCACTGAGACCAATTTTTTTATATGATGCACTTGCGGTTTGAGTCAGCATGAATACAAATTGATGATGTTGGGACACACACACATATGTGATTACTGTATATAAGCCACCAGTTTAGATACGTTACATGAGCTAGTGGCAAAAAGTTAGGTATCCAATTATTTTTTAAATTGTTTTGAAATCATGATCTTTACCTTCTTAGTTTCTTTAAGATCAAATTTCATAGGTTTTGAAGTTTATTTATCCTATCATCAAGTGGATATAAAGCGTTGTATTCATCAAAAACCATTGATTTTATATCTACTTGATGTAAGACCAAATCAAAAATAAAATTTAAGAAATTGTGTATGAGCGAACTCTAGTAGATTGAGATCATAATCTAAAGAAAATATTTTTAGAAAATTATTGGAGGTAGTGAAAATGGATTATAGCTCAGACAATTTAAATGAGCTATCAACTCATTTTTGTTTTTTTAATATCTATAATATGGAAATGAGCCGCCGGCTCAAGTAAGTTACCTAAGCTAGCAACAAAAAAAAAGTAGTGATTCCATTATTAATTTTTATAGCATTTTTGGTTGATGGTCTTAACCTCTTAGGTTTCACTCATACGAAATTGGGTTTTAGTTTTGATATGAGCTTCCTTTAAGTAGATACAAAAATAATGAGTTCGATGGATATAACATCGTGGATAATGAAGTCCAAAATTCATGACATTTGATTCTTAAGAAGGTGGAGATTATAATCTCATAAAAATGAAAAGAGATTTTGAGATCACTATTTTTTGTCGCTAGCTCATGTAAGTTTCCTGAGTTACATTTCATTTACAGGAATCCTATATATTATATAAAAGCAGCTTCTTTTGAAACATACTCCTTTATTATTGTCCTTGTAAATATTAATTTGAGATAGGTATGGGCCCTTCCTAAAGGATTTGGACCATAATTCCAAATTCAAAATCTATGTTAGGACATTGATGTCGAAGATCCATTTCGTTAAAATTGATCTAGATATTCTTAAGTATCCAAAACAAAGATTCAAATGTTTTAACCCATGCATCAAATAGGTACAACATGAATGGTTATAGAGAGTGAGTTGGTTAGTTTAAAGGTGTAAAATCTTCAAACTTGAACAAAATATTTTTATGATAGGGTTTTTAAGTATTTATGTTATGATAAAATTTTCGGATCGATAATTCACAATCTAAGGTGTGTGAATCGAACTAAATATTATTTCCGCTTGTCCATTTAATGCTTACTTGATGCATTGGTAATTTTTTTTCAAGAAAATATTTTTGGTTTGAGAAGACTTGAAATGATATTAGATCAATTTCATAGATGTTCCATCGTCGAAATCCAATGGGAAGGATTTGACACTGAATTCTTCCAGAAGTACCCAAGTCTATCTCATATTAAATTTATTTATTTATTCTTTTTTAGCTCAACATTCCATTTCGTGGCTTGTCACCTAGCATTTTATCACTTTGAAATTTTACTTCTTGCCTGGTACTATAAATATTGTTGAGAGTAGAACTCTGCAGCATAATAGTCCACCTACGCAAGGTTAACTCTAATTCCTTAATTATGCTACAAGGCTGGATTGTTATATCTCATCATTTAGACTTTTGTTATTTGATTTCTTCCAGTCCCACCTCTTTTTTCCTTTTCTATAGTTTTTTTTTCTTTTTTCCCCTTGAAATGTACGCCATCGGAAAAGAACTTTTTTGTGTTTCAATTTTTTCATGACATGGTTCATTGTTCAGTCCCTTCATTTTTGTAGTGAACTACCTCTTTCACTGTAATTATTGGGTTTGGCTCCAGCTAAATCCATGGCCAAACTAATTTATCTAAGTGGAAACTCACCAAACTAATATAAAGGTCTTCAGCTGGCAATTTTTGGCATTAGGTATTTACTTTACGGTTCTACAGCATTGCAGAGGCACTATGGGATATTGGAGGCCTTAGCCTTGGGTGAAGATGAGATGCCAGACATCAAAGATGAAACCTTGCCTGATGAAGAAGGCCTAGCCAGGTAATATTCCAGTCACTTCGAGTTGTTTGCTTGCATATATTGAACTAGACTTTTAGTAGTTCTCCAATTTTGTTTCTGATCAGGGGTTAATTTCATTCATGAGATCTTAAAATCATCAATCTAATTTCTTTTGCAGGCCTAAAGTAGCATCTGCACTTGAAGATTTTAAAATTGCCGTGTATGGAGAAAATCATGACCAGGAAGAAGCAGACTCTCTGGCTGCAAAAAGTTCTGCTGGTGAGGCTGCCAAGAAACGGAAAGCAGTTGCTGAAGCAGCTGCGGGAAGTTACAACTGGGCTGAGCTTGCAGATGAAGGAAAGGTGAGTCATGTTTAAATTTCACCTTGATGACCATTATAAAAACTTGCTATGCACGAGGAACTCGAAGGAGAGATGGCAAGTGCACTCGCTTATGGTGAAAGGTGGTTATAAGTTCGTGATCTGTTTTTTGCTCTGGAGGGGAAAGTGTGGATGTTATCGATCCTCACAGGAGCAATGTTTTCTTTAGGTTTACCAATCTGTGAACATAATAGTACTCGGGACTAAAACTCATTATTCTTCCTTATTTTTCAGCTGAAGGATCTAACAGTTGTAGAGTTGAAGTACTATCTGACAGCACACAACCTCCCAGTGGCTGGAAAGAAAGAAGCTTTAATAAGCAGGATATTGACACACTTGGGCAAATAGATTCTATTTTCAGCTGCCCTATTCTCGAACCAGGTTTTCTACTACTTGGTGAACTTGAGAGCCTGGTCACTTGCGCGTTTGTGCCCTGTATTGGAAGGATTATGGGGTCTAGATTCTCTCCTCCATTTTGTGGCACTCATTGTGAAGACAAAAAAATTGGTGCCAAGTTGTAATCCTGTATATTTTTAGTACGATTTAGCTTACTATGTATTAAGGTGTCCTAACTGTGGAACAATTTTCCAGAATAGCTATATATAAAAAAAAAGAAATCATATAAGTCGATTAAGTGGATTTTTTTTTTCTTCCGATCAAGATCAACTTATCATCTAGAAAAATCTGAACTTATTATATTTGGAAAAATGTTTTGATTTCTAATTTTTCTTTTTTCCTACATGCTAATTTTGATTTAGTAATTATTTGGGATTGTTAATTTAATGTTTCCAATCATATTTTTTGTTATTAATTATTGTTCTTTTTTCGTGCTCATTGATTAATGTATACTATGGTAATTATATGAAAACAATTAAAAGAAACAAAGTGTTTTCTCAAAAAGGTGAAAAATAAATAAAAATATTATATTAAAAAAAGAAAATATTAAAATTTTCTTGGATAAACAAAATGATATTATTTGGTATTAATTATTTTTTTTGAGATAGTTGATTAATGTAGTATATGATGATAATTAACTTATATGAAAAAAAAAAAAAAACTTAAGATATTCATTTCATGTTAAAAATTACTTCAGTAAAAAAGAAATATTTTTAAAATAGACAATTATAGTCTATTGATATATTGGTTTTATCCTATTGGCAATTAAAAAGATAAAAAAGAATGGTTTAATGAAGCAGTTTACTAATAATGAAACTAAATTAAATAGTAATTATTTTTTAAAAACTAATAAATTGTAGATATTAATATTAATGAATCAATAGATTCAGACTTAAAAAGTTTGAATTTAGTATTTAGATGAATTCGAATGTGACAAATCTGTATTTGTCAAAATGTCAAATCTAAACTTGCAAAATTTGAATTGGTCGTGATTGAGAATTGTTTTCCCTTTGGACGGATTTATGAATTTTTTTATTTCATTTTTCTATAGCTATTTTAATCGGGATGCAGTTACTTTGATTGGGACTCCGTTAAAAGCATGTATTTAAGTGGAATGTTTAAGCTTCTTCTTAACCTTACAATAGAGTAGTTAAAATCATGTATTTAAGTAGAATGTTCAAGGTTCTTCTTAATCTTACAATAGAGTAGTGCGTGGTTAAAATATATTTTAAACTATACACCTTTTTTCATAGTACAAAGTGTATCTCAACCCCTTTGGGGGAATTTCCCAAGGAGCACACCTTTGTTTTATTAGTGACCCACTTTTCCTAGTGAGTTTTTCCAAAAAAAGATTTTTCTCAGTAAGCACACTAACAATAAATAAAATACTACCTCTCACGTTCTCCTTCTCATCCGTTCTCTTTTTGATCACGTTCTTCGCTGCAGATGCCCAGCTCGGCTTGTGACCCATCCACTGCCTCTTCTCTGCACCCGCCATCTCACCTTAGTGTCGCCGTCGCCTAGACTTGGCAATCGGGTCGGGCCCGTGCCCGGCTCGACTGTGCTGCCGGCACGGCACGGTTGCCCGGGCTTCGGCCCGGGCTAGGCCCGCCGGTACGGCACGGCAGGCCCGTGCCGTGCCCGGGCCGGGCCGGGCCAGGCCAGCCCGGTTTATTTAAAAAAAAAGAAAAAAGAAAAAAAAGAATCAAGAGAGTTAAGAAAAAAACAAATGTTATATTATATATAATCTCATTACATTTATGTAATTACTCTATAAATATCTTTAGAAATTATACAAATCCCGAAAAGAGGGGAGAGGACCCTAGCCGTGACCCTCAACTTGTTCTTAATATATTTTCTAAGAGATTTATAAGTTAAAAATTTAAAAAAAAATTGAAAATACATGAATATCCTTACAAATTTAAATACTTTTAATCAATCTTTATTTTCTTCCGGTAAGCCTAAAATCTCTAGTACATCTTCTTCATTAGTAAAGCCTTGTTCCCTGTCTTCTGCGTCGTACCAATCCTTCAAGTAGACACACATCTCCAATGTGTCCGACGCCATTGAGGTTCTCAAGTACGTGAGCACTCTACCACCTGCGCCGATACTACAGTAGACACTGGAGGAGTTAGTAGATCACGGGCCATGTTAGAAAGCACGGGATATGTTTTTTCCTGTGATTTCCACCATGCCAAAATATCAAAGGATTCATACTTTTCAGAAGATGCGTTATCTTCATAGTTAGCTCTCTCTAAATAATAATGTAATTCATTAAAATATGTACTAGTTTGTCTTGGCTTTTTTCTGTTAAATAGAGATGATATTATTGGATTACGAATTTTCCTGATAGATGGTTCTTTTGTAATTTGTGTTGGCACACCATACATATCTTCATAAGTTTTATACATAATATCTAAACATATTTTAATATCATTAAGTAAATCCCTCACATTATTTTCATAAGACATATTTGTATAAAATAAATCTATTAATATTTCAACTCCATCTAACTTGCAACGGGGATCCATAACAGTTGCAAAATATAATAAGTATGGAAAATCTTTAAAATATTTATTAAATTTAATTTCCATATGGTCGAACAATACTTTCAAGTATAGAGTGATTTCTACATTCATTAAAAACCGAAGTAATTTCGGTTAAATAATATAATGCAATGTGTGTAGTTGGGTAATAAGTTCCTGACAGTGCTCTAGATGCATCTTCAAATTTGCCTAAAAACTTAGAAATGCAATGCAACTGGTGCCATTCATTATTATCTAAACTATACATTGTTGTCTCTATTTCATTAAAAGCATTTATTATATTTTTATACTGAATAGCTATGTTTAACATTTTATATGTAGAATTCCATCTTATTCTAACATCTATAGGTACAATTCTAGGTGATAGTTTCATATTTTTACATATTTGTTTAAATATTTGTCTTCTTGGCCCACTATCTTTAATAAAAAGTAATGTATACCTAAGATTCATTAGTGAATCATTTACTAGTTTTAATCCATCTTGAACGCATAAGTTTAGTATGTGGCAAATACACCTAACGTGGAATAATTTTCCATCTAGAATTGATTTTGTATAATTTTTAAGAATTCTAATTGCGGCCGTATTTTCAGAAGCATTATCCAAAGAAATGGTAAATATTTTATTGTCTATTCCAAAAGCTGAAAATACATTTAGCATGGTTTGTGATAAATTTTGTGCATTGTGAGGAAAATCAAATACCCTAAACCCTATTATTCTTTTCTGTATGCACCATTCTTGATCTATATAGTATGCCGTCATGCATAAATAATGAGTCATATTTTTAGCTTCCCAACTATCTGCAATTATAGCAACTCTAAAAATTAAAGAAGTAAAAATAACTATTAAAGTGTTCCTCTGCTCTTTATATAGTTTGAACATATCAGATGTACATGTTGAACGTGAGACTTTTTTAAATTCGTCAGTAAATGTTGATTTACAAAATCTTTCAAATTTGCGATTTTTCGAAAAAGTAAATGATTGTTCGTCATGTATTATAAATCTTGCTAAATTTTCTCTTGTTTTAATTGGATCATATTTACGTATATCAATGATTCACCAAATGTGCTTATTTGTGTTTGATGTGGTACATTTGGTGGGTGATTTTTTTCTACGTGTCTTTTAAGATGACCCGTTCCGCTACCTACAGGAAACGAATAAATTTTATGACAGTGTTTACACTTAGCTTTCCTAACATTGTTTTCTGTTATTTTTTCAAAATGTTTCCATATGTCCGATCTAACAGCCCTAGTAGATGTGGTAGTTTATGTTTCGGGTATGGTTGTATTAGTTGTTTCTTCCTGAGATACAGAAAATGGTATTTGAGGAGATTGTTCTAAAGGTTGACATAGATTTTGATATTCTTCATCAGTTAAAAATGGAATAAAAGAACCCGTGGCTTGAGAGCAAGAAGTGCCAGACGAGTGTGGATCTATTTTAATAAAATCCCAAAAATAACTAATTAAAATTCTCAAAAAAACTTTAAATTATAAATACCTAGTTAGAGAGATGAAACTGGAAACTGAAATAGCGAAAAAAACCTTGCTTCAATGAGAAAACTTGCTTGGATCTTGTTTGGGAGACTTGCTTGTTTGAGACTTCTTGATCACTTGATTGGAACTTGTTACTTGTTTTGTTTGAGACTTCTTGAGAAATAAAAATTTTAGGAGATTTTTTAGAATGAATTTAGTGTATAAGAATGATGAATGATAATAGAAAAGATAATGAGGTATTTATAGATAAAGAAAATGTTTAATTTGTAAAAAAAAAATTACAAAACCCCCCCAACGGCTATTTTGACCATTGGGGGAGAAATCTGCAATTTTTTTTGCAAAAAACCCCCCAACGGCTATAAAAATAGCCGTTGGGGGGTTATTTGCAAAAAAAATTCCAAAAAACCCTCAAAAAATCCCAACGGCTAATTTTAAAAAAAAAAAAAAAATTTTGGCCGGCATGCCGGGCCGTGCCTGCCACGTGCCAGGCACGGCCCGGCACGCCCGTGCCGGAACGTGCCACCGGCACGGCCCGGGCCGAGGTGCCGGGCCGTGCCCAACGGGCCGTCCGGCCCGATAGTCAGCCTTACCGCCGCCCTTCCGTCTTCTCCACCAAATCCTTCCTCATTCTCACTCTTCTCTCTAGATCTCTACAATATCTTTTTAGGGCATCTTGTTTAATTTTGCAATTATTTGAATTTTTTTAAATTAGGGTGGGTTAGATTCACTTTTAGTTTCTTTTAGGGATTTGTAGACATGCAATGATCACATTTCTCGAACAATTTGTAAATTGTTGTGCTACTCACAATTCAAACAAAGAAATAGAAGTGATAATTTTCATTCTTATGGCATAATAAATGAACTGTTATTTTTAATTGGGTGATTTGCATAATAATTTAGTCTTGAATCATACTATTTTTCTTCTTCTTGTTTCCCCTAAAAATTATACCGTTTTTAGCAATGTGAAGTCGAACAAGTTACAATTTCAATAGATCCATGATTTCTCTTTGGCAATATTATATTCTGAGTGGAGATCCGTTGATTTTTGTCAATATTTGTTCTTAAATATTCCTTCTTGAACATGTCATTTTTTTGAGAAATCTTTATCTAACATCTCCTCTCTTTGTTAATTAGAATATATTGATGCTATTTTTTTGCCATATATGAATGTTTAGTAGCAAGAGAGGAAGAAGATCTTAATTAAATCCCACAACTTTGAGAATATTTGAAGGTAAAAAAAAGAAAATAGTGCTTAAAAGGTCGTGTAGAGAGAATGTGACTTATAAATTTTGTTTTTCAGCATGAATGAATTATTAACATATGAAAAGGTGATTTTTTGACAGAACTTGCAGTTTCTTTTTCACTGTCATTTTAGTTTCTACCACATTTAACTTGGACAATTTCTAAGGCAATGTTCATGATTTATTTGAGATATGTTTGTAAGTTCGTATTGTTGTGTGATCTCAGGTCTACAACAATTGATGGCTTTACTGAAATAAAGGAGGTGGGAGAGATTGTTGGTTAACTATTGGATACTACCATATCGAGCAGTATTTTTTGAATATGAGTTTTTTGTTGGTTACCTCTATGCAATTCTTCCATGTGAATTTTAAATTTAGTTTTGGTATTACTTTTTTACTATTCTATTTTTGTTTTTGTTTAGGAATAGACTTTTAGAGTAAGGAGAAAGGGCCATCAAAAAGTGTCATCGAGATGCTATTCTCTACGCTTGCCAAGATTAAATTGGTACTGACAGGCTGTACGCAACCTAAGGAACAATCCAATAAGAAACCCGTAGACAGTAGATTATGTGTATTAGGAGTTAGGATCTGATTCAAGTGTTCAATGTAATTAAATTAACTTTTGACAACTCAATTTTGTATATTTAAATTTTATATTATTCAGTTATCAAATGAATTTTATTTTTACATTATTATCGCTCATGTTATTCTTTATTATATATTTTTATATTCAAACTTGTGATGAATTACAAATTCAATGCATGATTATATCATTTGAAATCCCTGTCCAGATTGGTTTTGTACAATCAGGGTTTACAGTTCCGAATTAACCCTACTAGATCCGGACTATTCACCCCGGATAACAGAGACAGACGTTCTATCTGCTCTGTCCGGATTGGACAGTCCGAATCGGTTTTGCAATATCCGGGTTTACAGACCCAGATAAACCATAGTAGATTCGGATTATCCACCTCGGATCTGCTATGTCAGATGTTCCATCTACTTTGTCTAGGGTGGACAGTCTGGATGTATTTTGTACAATCTAGATTTACAGATCCGGATTAACTGTAGTTAGTCCAGACTGTCTACGGCAGATAACATATAGACATTTTACATCTGCTCTGTCCGGGCTCTCTGTCCGAGATATTAATCCCGGACACCCTAACACACTGTTCATTATCAAAAATCCGAACTAACTATTAATTGTCCAGGTTCTTAAGCTCGGACAGCTGAGAAATCCAAACCGTTCTTCGAACCAATTTCTATACTAATTAAATCTAAAACTTAATTAAAAAAAATAAAAATTCGAAGAGGATGATTGATTCATACTTCCAAAAACTTTTGATCGTTGATTAGAACCATTACCATGTTTGGTTTCATCATTTTTTTTCGCCATAGACCAACCAACAAAAAAAATTACTCTTTTTTTAGGATTTCTGACGATAAAAGAGATGATTTAAATTAATTTTCGAAGTGATTTACTGAAGAGTAGTAAGTAAGAGGAGGTTGAAGGAGATTTTTGTCCCATTTTTTCTGCAAATGGTGTGGGAAAAAAAGAAGAGAGCGTAGAGAAGATGAAGGAGAGGACATTTTTGGAATAGAACTTGAATGACAGTGTTATAAATACAATGAAAGTTTTAAGTAGGCTCACTAGAAAAAAAAGGTGTGCCCCTCTAGAAATTCCTCAATTGCAATGCAGAGTGCATCTCAATCCTTCATTTAAGTAGCCAGTGGCTAAGATATGTCTTAAATCAACACATAATATTTTGTGATTGATTTGCACTAATATGTATTTTTAATGAAAAAAATCTCAGCCACATACAAACTTAAGGAGCGACTGAGATTATATTTTGAGCAGTACAAGCTGTTGTTAGTCTATTTTATTACTAGTAGAATATTCATAACAATGAGCATCGTTTTTCAAAATAGAGTAGCAGCAAGACTGCACTTTTTTCCCTCAACAAAAGCAAGATCTTATCTTCATCAATTATTTTTCGAACAAATGAAATTTTAGCTTCTGGACGGGAGTAATTAACACTTGAAAGCCCACCACTCTATTGCCTTTGCATTTAGAGCCTCCTTATTCTAGTTCAAGTTCTCATCAAAGCTCACAGTTGCTTCAGCATTGAGAGCCTCTTTATGTTCTTTCAAGCCCCCATTCGCCTCTGCATCCAGGGCCTCGTTATTTTCATTAAAACTCTCCTAAAAAATCACAGCTTCCTCTGCTGCATTCAGAGCCTCCTTTTCTCATTCAGGCTCTCATCAGCCTCTGCATTCAGAGCATCACTGTTCTCATTCAAGCTCTCATCAGAAATCACAGCTTCTTCTGCATTCAGAGCCTCACTTTTCTCATCCAATCTCTCGCCAGCCTCTGCATTCAGAGCCTCGCTATTCTCATTCAACCTCCCATCAAAAATCACAGCTTCCTCTGCTGCATTCAGAGCCTCCTTATTATCATTCAAGCTCTCATCAGCCTTTGCATTCAGATCCTGGCTTTTCTCATTTAAGCTGATCTCCTCAGAAATCACAGCTTCCTCTACATTCACAGCCTCCCTATTCTCATTCAAACTCTTTTCAGAATACACAGCATCTTCTGCATTCAGAGCCTCCATATTGTCATGCAAGTTCTCATCAGAACATATAACTTCCTCTGCATTCCCGTTCAAGCTCTCATCAGAATTCACAACCGCCTCTTTATTCAAAGCCTCCTTGTTCTCATTCAAGCTCCCATCAGAAGTTGCAGCTGTCTCTGCATTCACGGCCTTCCTATTCTCATCAAAACTCCCATCGAGACTCACAGCATCCTCTGCATTCAGAACCTCTCTAATCTCATTCAAGCTCTCATCAGAACTCATGGCTGCCATTGCATCCAGAGCCTCCCTATTCTCATTCAAACTCTTATCAGAACCCACAGTTGTCTCTGCGTTCAGAGCCTCAATATTGCCGTTCACGCTGTGATCGGAATCCACAGATTCCTCTACATTTAAAGCCTCTATATTCTCATTCAAACTCTCATGAGAACCCACAGTACCCTCAACATTCAAAGCCTCCCTATTCTCATTCAACCTCTCTCCACTTAACTCCGCATTCGGGTCTTCAATCGACACCTCGAGTTCCTCATCACAACTCCCACTCTCACCCCCAGCCTCCGCATTCAGCATCTCATCCGGACTCTCACCTTCCCCCCCAGCCCATGCGTTGACACACTCCACAAACTCATTCAAACTCTTGTCAGAACTCCCGCCCTCGCTCACAGCCTCCCGCACCAAATCCCTCCACTTCTTCGCATTCTCCCGTATCTCGCTGCTCCTCTCCCCGTCCATCACCTCCCTAATGCATCGCTCGATCTCCTCCCTCACAACCACCCCGCTCCCCCCCTCCGCCCTCGCCCTCGCCCCCACCCTCCAAACATCCTCCACGTACTTGGCATTCGTCCTCTGGTCCGTCCACTGCGGCATTGCCACCATCGGCACTCCCAAGCTCAAAGCCTCCAGCGTAGAATTCCACCCGCAGTGGGACACGAAGCATCCCACCGACTCGTGGGCCAGCACGGCCAGCTGCAGGCTCCATGACACTATCAGTCCGTTCTCACCGATGTGTTCGACGAAATCACGAGGGAGCTTTTCTTGTTCGGAGGCTCGCACCACCCAGAGGAACTGCTTACCGCTGGCGATCAGGCCGTTAGCCAGCTCGTCCTTCTGCTGTTGGCTTAGGCAGGCGAAGCTGCCGAAGGAGATGTAGACGACAGATGCAGGGGGTTTGGAGTCGAGCCACTGCTTGCATTTGTCGTTGTCGGCTGCCTGCAGCATGTTGATGCCGTAGGTGTAGTGCTCTTGTTCTGACAAGGTGTGTTGGTCGACGTGCGTTAGAGGTACAGTCGGCCCTATGGCCCTCGCTCGCCAGCGTCCCTTCAGGCAAGGTAACACCTGCATTTTGCGCTTAGATTAGTAACCGTCCGCTCTTGACCAAAAACTTTTACGAAATTTTAGTAGTCACCAAAAAAAAAAAAAAAAAAAAAGTACTCTCTCTTCATAATGGCATTTTGCATTTCAACAAATGCTGAAACTGTGGGAGTATAAAAGTTAATTCTTCACCCACCTATTTAAAATTTTAAATTAAAAATAAAATATTTATATTGTTAATACAAACTTTTGAAGAATACGGGCCAAGGATTAACTACGAAGCTGCCTATGTTCATCTCTAATTTCAACGGAGCAATATAAAAATTTATTTTACTGTGATAAAGTCCGTATTACAAAATCCATTCGATACGCTTTGATTAATATGTTGTCATTATCATTATCATATAGAGTTGCGATACTAAATTTATAATATAACCAATAGAAACTAAATTAGAAAAATAACAGCTAAGGTACCAATTGCTACAAGTGTATACATTTCACTCTAGTTCAAATAAACTAACCACCCCAAATTAAATAAACAAATTTAAACAAACTCACATCGGCTTCCAACTCATCAAAAGAGTTAAGCAAGATCCAATCCGACTTTTCAAGTCTAAACTGCTTCAACGCCATCTGGGTAAGAGTCTGGTAAGACCCTTCCCCCAACGCAAACGAGGGGAAATCGGATCTAGCCAGCGGTACCGAACCCGCAACCGAGACGCTGGATCCGATCTGCGGAGCCTCCACCAGCCCTTGGTTGACATAATAGTAAACAGCACTAACCACGCAAGATTGGGTCGAGAACGCAACGGCGGGCAACCCGACTCGTTTAGCCACATCGAGTACCCACGGCACGTAAGTGTCGTAGACAATGCATGTAAAGGGGCGGGTCGAGTGGCTCTCCTTCTCTATAAGATCCAATAAGGTCTTGGACCCGATATCTTCAAAACGGGCGATGTAGGCATCGAGGCCGATGTCGAGGGTAAACCCGACCTCGTCGAAGCCGTCGGAGATGGACATGATTTGGACCGGGCCGGATTCGGCCTGGTTTGAGTTGATGATGAAGTGGGTGACGACCAAGGTGGTCGTTGGGCCTTTGGAGGCCAGGCGTTTGGCAAACTGAAGCATGGGGTTGATGTGGCCCTGGCCTGGGTAAGGGAGGACTAGGACATGGGCCTTTGAGTTGGCCATGGCCATGGAGCTTGCCGCCATATTATATTTTTTATTGCTTGAATTCTTTCGGCTGTCGGACGAAGGACATGTTTGTTGTTCATTTTATAGACACACTAGGTAGGTAGACGGTAAATACTGTTGAAATTACTTATTCAAATTAATTTAATATTGATTCACTTTTATTCCTTGGATACATTGCATTATATTTATTAGGTACGTACATGCTTTTTGAGAATCTAAATGGTTATTTAGTTAGACTAAGAGATATTAGAAAGAGATAATATATTTGTATTTAATTAGGAAAATGAAATGTCATTTATATCACTATATATATATATATACATATATATATATGGGTTGTTTATAGTATGTTCGGGTGCGCCAAGAATTTAGATAAAAAATAATTTATTTCCTTCTCTTTATACATCTCCACCTATACAATATATCTTTATCTATTTTTTTTTATCAAATACTTACTAATTACATACCATTTTTTCTTCCCTTTCCTTTTTTTAAAAGATTTTTATTTTTTATTTTTTGAAATTTGCATGTTTACAATTATTTCTGTTTTATGTAACAGAAATGAAGTTATTTATTTTCATGTGAGAGGTTTGAGATAATTAAACAGTTGGATGGGGATGTTCATCTCAAAATTAATTGTGATAATTAACATCTCCACCTATACAATAAATCTTTATCTATTTTTTTTTTATCAAATACTTACTAATTACATACCATTTTTTCTTCCCTTTCCTTTTTTTAAAAGATTTTTATTTTTTATTTTTTGAAATTTGCATGTTTACAATTATTTCTGTTTTATGTAACAGAAATGAAGTTATTTATTTTCATGTGAGAGGTTTGAGATAATTAAACAGTTGGATGGGGATGTTCATCTCAAAATTAATTGTGATAATTAACATCTCCACCTATACAATATATCTTTATCTATTTTTTTTTATCAAATACTTACTAATTACATACCATTTTTTCTTCCCTTTCCTTTTTTTAAAAGATTTTTATTTTTTATTTTTTGAAATTTGCATGTTTACAATTATTTCTGTTTTATGTAACAGAAATGAAGTTATTTATTTTCATGTGAGAGGTTTGAGATAATTAAACAGTTGGATGGGGATGTTCATCTCAAAATTAATTGTGATAATTAACAGTTAGATGGGGATGTTTATCTCAATCTTCATGTTGAGATAATTAGCTATTAGCTGTATGAGTTGTAACTTAGCAAATAAATCAAAATATGACAAATAGAGTCAACCAAGTTATCTGGAACGTGATGATGTGAGTTAATGTAATAATTTACTCAATTTTTGGATAGTACAGTCACAATATTCAAGACAACTTTAGCTAATTTGACAGAAGTGTAACAACTACAATTGTCTCCTTCAGTTTCTCTTTCTGCAGAAGAGAGCCTTTTTTCCACTTTTGTTGTTTGTTGTGTTCCTCCTGAATTTAGGATGTCTTTATAACCAACAAGTCTTGAACCAACATGGCTTTATTGGGATAATATTAAAATAATTATTAGTTGAGAGTGAGGGTAACGGATAACGGAGGAGATTAAAAGGAAAGTAAAAAAAAAAAATAGAAACAGTTTTTTTAAACTTGTTTTTAAAAGGTAAATTATTTAAGGATGAGAATGAACATGTGTAAGAATCAATCTGGGTCTAAGCGTTAATCTTTCGCCAATTTTATTCAAAAATTTGAATTAAACAAATAAATTTTTTACTTTTAATTCAAAATTTTAAATAGTACGGACAAAAATTATACGGACAAAAATTAAAACTTGATCCATCCATTCTCATCCTTGAACTTAACAGGCTTGCCTCCAGCGACTTTTGTGTGAATAAGTTAAGCTATTTCCATGCAACAATCCCTTTGGTCAGGAATAGAAATAGAGGAATTTAATATTTATTTGGTCCGGAATAGAAATTGAGAAATTTAATATTTATTTGTGTATAGTAATTTAATGATTGTCAGTAGTGGCCTCATTTAAGATCAACCATAATTATGAAACAAACTACATTTAAAGTATATATCGAAATGTTTAAGCTCCATAATGTTACAATTTCTCTTGCATTCATTTCAGATGTCGGTTCCTTCAAAATTCCTCAGTATCCCACGTACATGAAAGAACAAATAGACAAGTTCCTTCAAAATTCCCCAGTATCCCACATACATGAAAGAATAAATCGAGAATTACCATGAGTAAATATGATTGATTAACGGGGAAAAAAAATCAAGGCTAAACTTGTAAATACTATTGCTGTTGGTGCTCACAATTCAGCATACGAACAATAGAAACAAATATATATTTCATCAGATCAGTAACCCTAACAATATGAATGTACATTGTACCATATTTACTTCAGAGTAACATATTCAGACAAGACAGCCGTATTTTGATACAACATTGCAAATTCTAAACTCAAGACAATTTCACTTCAAAAGAACAGGATCAGTATGACTATTTCCACCATATGCACAGAACTATTTGTATGATGAACATATGTATAGCTGATATCTGTATTTTCTGAATTCCTTCTGCCGATACCTGAAAACTTTAGGCAGATATTTGTATATGTATACCAAAAAAATGAAATACGAACTTTTTCAAGCTGAAGGACACTCTGCACCAACAACTTCCTTTAGTTTCCTCCCCAACGCGTAGGCCAATGGAGGTGGAACTGCATTCCCAATCTGCCTGTGCCTATTCTGAATGTTACCAGAATACAGATAGTTATCTCGGAAACCCTGTATAAATCAATGGACAGAACTCAGTGATTTTTTAAAGTAAAAGATTTGAACAAAAGCTCATTTTAATAATAACTATGTCAAACTCTAACTCATTCATCTAAAACATGAAGGATGTATTTTCTCTAGAAGATAAATTTACCGTTATCCCATTTCACTTCTGATTGTCAGAAAAGATTTCAAGAGCATTACCTGAGATCGAGCACACTCACGTACTGTTAGAATCCTGTCTTGCTCAGGATGAAAGCACATGCCGACCTTGCCCATTGGTTGGGGATCTGTAATGGAAGTCGGAAAGTTTCCTTCCCAGTCCAACCTCCCAAACAGTCCCTTCCATTGATTATGCCTCTTGGCGGTGTTTGGTAGACACCAAGGTATTAAGTCTACTGTTTGTCCAGATGACAATTTCACCTGCATTTATCAAAAGATCCATGATATTCAAACAAATAAAACCAACTTGTCATAACCAAATAAGTTTGTGCATATAACAGATAATAGGTAGGCAATACCTTTTCATCTGGGAGATCACGCCAGTCACAACCTGGGCGCTTTGGAATGCGCTGGCACCGGATAAGATTCAACTCATTCATTTCTTTTGAGATGTGATCATTCAAGGCCATCATATTACCTCGAATTTGTTTTTGATACCATGACACTGGATTACCTCCATACTATAACCATAGTTAAGAACAAAATTGAATGAAATGCCAGTCATTAAGGAAAATTGGAATGGGTTTGATGTATATGCCTAGCTAAAAACAGGGAATTTCATAACAAGGAAGAGTATTACTGAAATGGTAGGTATTGATGCTCCATTATTAACTGCCGGAAGATCTCCAATGGTGTCCCTTACAGTAATCGGACGGAAAGGAGCTCCTCCAGCAGTGCTACGAACTGCAGCATAGTGAAAGCCACTGTTGAGAGGAATTTTTAGCTCAGGACCAGCAAAGACATGCATAGGTTCGGGCCACTCAGGAAGTGTCTCTTCTGGAGATACAGCCCAAATAAATGCCCTTTTCCTTGACTGAGAAACACCATATGCTCCAGCTTCTAAAATGCCAAATCTCACCTGAGATAAAGGACGGGTTCACATCTCAATTTTCAAGATGAATATATGATATGACTTGAAACATAGCTGTACTCGAGGAGTAATAGACAGAACAATTTTTTTAAAAAGAATTAAACCTGGTATCCCATCTCCAGAAGTGAAGCCAGAGTCAAACGGAATGTCTGTCCTTTATTGAAGGACACAAAATTCCTGACATTTTCCAGAAGAAAGTATCGCGGCCGGAAGTATTCAGCAAAAGATAAAAATGCTAAAATCATCTCACACTGAACCTTACTCCAGGTGCTGTGATTGAATCTGTTCATCCCCGAAAACCCCTGAAATTACAAAACCAGTGAAAAGAAAGTAACCATCTTGTATAGAAAAGGTAGGAAAATTAACTGCAAGAACAGATACGTTGGGATTTTTTTTTTTTATCCTACACGTGTGGCAAATCGTGTCAAAATTCATGAACCAGTCCAAGTAATTGAGCACAATTCAAAATCAAGTTCGATGAAGATCGATATGAAGGATACAAAAGTTTAGTTGCCATATTCTATGATGAAGATCAACATAGAATCTCTTTAGAATACTAATAATTAATGCTTAATTTGATATTCATCACATGACCCACACTTTTGTAGTTTGCTTGCTTTTTCAAGATATGATATGTTGATGCAAGAAAAAGAAAAATTAATACCTGACATGGAGGTCCTCCATTGATGAAATCAACTTGACCAGGCACAGGCAGATTATTAACCTTCTCTTTATCGAGTCCCTGTGCCAATTCAGCTGCCTCAGTAGTTGAGATGCAGTCATCTACATCACCACACTTTTCCATAATAGCCCTACACAATTATGTACAAATGATTTTAGATGCAATGCTTATTGCATACAAGGTAGAAAGAGAGATCAAGATACAGAGACCTCAGAATCACATTGCAGTTATCAATAAACATCAATGCATCAGGATGATTCTGGCTGAATGCTTCTCCAGCTGGCTGTTCATACTCAATTGCCCACTTCGTCAATGAAACTCCTATGATTTAAATAGTAACATCAATGAGATCACAGAAGGGCATAAAAATCTGAGCCCAGTCTCATGCAGTAATGAAATAAATGCATGAAAAGCTTACCAGCCTGCTGTAGCCCCTCTGAAAGGCCCCCACAACCAGCAAAAATATCTAGAGTAGCCAAGCGACTTTCATGAGGTTTATCCTTCAACTGATTAAGATCTTGATCTTGAGCTTGTTCTATTTCTGTACATTTTCCCTTCCCCTTATTTCTTCTAGAGGCAGCGTTCACTATCTTTGTGTTATGAGACCCAAGCTTCACATTGGCAGGCAACTGCTTGCATAGTACATTATTCCAGTCAAGAAGTTCCATATATGACATCATACTACTTATCATTAATACCAGGATAAATATAAGTATAAATAAGGTACCTGCTTAAGAGCTCCACTGACAGCATCATAAGAATGTTCACAAAAGAAAATATGATCCACAATCACAGGAAGCTCCATATCTGGAAGTTCACTTTTCTTTCGAATTTCACATTTACCTTCTAATTTCTCCACAAGCACATAGTGTGTATCTTCACTATAGTAGACCTAGCGTTCGCACAACCAAAAACCCATTAAATGGCCTATGATGAAAGTTAAAAAAGAAAAGAAACAGAAAGAACTAGGACAAAATCATAACCCCTCAGTAATGCCTTCATCACATAAAGTGAATTGGTTGCATCGAACAAAAAAAGGTCCAATAAACTTATGCATGTAAGCGTGTACGTGTGAAAAAGATCCTCACTTCTCTAATATCTGATCTGTATGCCTTTTCTGCAGAAATATCTTCCGGTCTATAAAATCTTCTAATTTTGACTTGAGTAGATACTGGTTTGAGTTTATTCGACGCAGAAGGAGCCACAATTTCCAATATCTGGCACACGACATAAGCTTTCAATCTCACGTTCCTTCCAGCCTTAAACGTTCCTTGATCATCCTCTTTTCCTTCAGCAAAAAATTGTGGCCTGGTATACACAAAGTCATGGACGTTGTATTCAATCTTCTTGTAAATAAGACTAGTTTTAGAACTTAAGGTAACTTCTTCCTCTTGATTTTCTCTATGTCTGCAGGAGTTACAGATACCAGTACCTAGGCCCAAACAGTCAAAAGGGGCAGCGAAGAAGGCACCTCTCTCAGGACTGTATAAGCTTTTACAGTAATACTCCATAGGCAACCCTTTCCTTTTTCTTTCCTCTGCCTTTGCTCTGTCAATGTTATCAGCATCAATGTACTCCTTTCTGTGCTTATGGCCCCATCGTAGCTTACAGATCTTAAGAGCTACAGGTTCAATAACATTCCCTAATTCAAAGTTCTTACAAAGATTGGTCAAGAATAATTCCCTTTCTTTCGCAGCATTTCCTAAAACAGTCTGTGACCCTTGTTGCATGCGTCTTCCATGCACTATTTTTGTACCATCATGTTTTTCGAACATGAACTCAATAAAGTATATAGCTGACACTTCTTCTGACTCGTCAGCGTCGATCCTGACCGCCATGCCTATATTAAGTACTTCTCCGTGAACTATTGCAGATCTATAAACTTTTTCACCGAAATCTGTTTTGCCTGCTGCTTCACCTACCCATTTCATCTCCATCTTACTACTCTTAGGCTTACAAGATTTTGTGGATGAGGGAGACTTGGAAGTCTCATTCTCTTGAAGTAATGTGTTCTCTTCTTCAACTTCCTCTTCTTCATTCTCTTCCTGCTCTTCATCAATTTCCACTTCTTTTAATTCCTGGACTTCCTCCTTAGTATCCTCAGGGAAAAATTTTGAATAGTAATCTCCCCAGATCTTGTTGACCAGCTTTGTTGTAGTAGCCCGCATCAGTTTCCTTCTGGATATAGGACCCATTGAAGCACTTGGATTTAAGTTGGCTTCTTTCTGCAAAACAACCTTTTTTTTCATCTGAAGTTTTGTGTGATGTTTTTGCTCCATCCTCTCTGAAAGCCCAGAGACAAACGCACACTTTCGAATTGTTTCATCTGGATAATCGGCAAACTGCTGAAGAATAATTTGTCCATGTACCACCACATATCTCTCTACTGCTGACAAATTTGAAGAAATATAAGCACGGTTGTCCTTCTCAAATTCTGAAACCTTCTTTATCACATCTGAAAATGAAAGTCTTGAAACTCTGCTCTGTTCTTTCAATAAGGTGATGATACCGATTGCAAGTCTTGCAGTTTTGAGAACTGGTTCAAACCAAGGGGCATACTGCTTTGTTGGTTTACCTAGTCTGTACCTGCAACCAGACAAAGTGTAAGTACATGAAACATATTGTCAGTTTACCTAATCTATACTTAAAATCATACAAAATAATAAAATCACACCACATAATGAGCACGTGTATATATACACTTGAACTGAAGTACTCCTTCCAAGCAAATTGCTAAAATGTTGTAGCATTTATATTTGAATAGCAAAACTATTACTAATCGAAATTGACTTATCTTATTAGGAGTCATATTATCATTTGTAGATGGACAAGAAAGGATTAACCACCCCATGTGACTTAAAAAAGAAAACATGGGTAACAAGGTTAACTGCAAGAGAGAGGGAGGGAAGCAGGGAGGGTGATTGATACCATGCTACATCTGTTCGGATGGAAACAAAGATCATTGATGCACCAAATTCAATCACCCATTCTTTGATTGCACTAAGATAAATTGGAACACCTTCAACGTCCATAGAGTCAGATGGACCTGAAGACTGGCCAAGATCATTCTCTGAACAGAATCCACTCCCATCATCATCCTTCATGTTTCCTGATCCATAAACAGTAACATCAATTTCAGCGCATGCCTTCATTGGGAGTAGCTCCAAGGATATAAGCCGTGAGTCAGAATTGTATAGGGCCCAATTAGTAAGAACTCTTGTTGGAAGGTCACGATAGGACATGCTGCTCTCAACCTCAAAGAAGATGAACTCATCCATTTCTTCAACAGAGGGCTTGTAATATGCAGGCAGAGGATAGTCATTGGCAATTTCAGATTCACTGATTTTGATGTATGTACTCTTGTTAGAAGATACCAGACGCCGGCCTCTTTGTTGCCTCATTAAGTTATAATCTTCCCCCTCCTGCAGTAGACGAGCTAATTTTAAGTCACCATCGTCATCAGGCTCTATTTTCTTCCCATCCTTGATCTTCAAGCTTCCATTCGAAATGTTTGTTGGCACCATCATACAGTCTGATCTGCTCCTACATTCTTCTCTTAAAGCAAGAAGAGATGGTACTGTGGCTAAGCACACATCACTGTTCCTAGGTGTCTCATCCAGCCCAATTAACTGGTTATATACAAATTCACCAACAGAAATCACAAAATCCTTACTGATTCCTCCATCAGAATAGTTCTTGGTTTCACTCATTGAGCGGATGACACCAGCAAGCAATTCATCAAGACCCAAATTCGGATTTCCACCAGCAGATGTGGCTAATTTTCTGTAAATTTCAATACAAATATGTGCTTTATCATAGAAATGATCATAGAATTTTCTGTAGGAGCTTGCAGGTTTTACACATTCATAGTCTGCAGATTCAGTTGAAATCCAAACTATTGGAATCCCCTCATCGTAACCAGAAATGGCCCAAGTCTCAATGCGCCCAAAGCCTTCACATTTAACACCTCTTTCCTTCTCTTTTTCCAAACTATCATCCAAGGGCATGATGAGAGCAGTGATGAATATGTCATCAAATTCAGACATTTCAAAAGGTTGAGGATTTCCATCAGCATCATGCAAAATGAAATCCAGAAGCCTTCTGCAAGGTGGAGAATCTTCCGGACCAAGTTTGGTAAGGTCAACAGCAACCATCTCATCTTCCACTATGCAGCTTTTCTTATTTTCAACAGCCGAGGAAGTTTTAGATAATCTGACAGACTGCTCCTTGAAATTTGAACAAGCAGCAGCCCTCTTGGGCCTCTTTCCAGCCACAGGCTCCTCACCATTATCAATGCCATTCATTGCCTTTGTAGCAACATTTGTTACCACTACATCTTCCATTTTGACAACATCGCCGGTACTTTTCTTTGTCAAAGATGTACCAGAACCTTTCCTTTTCATACCTAAGGTTATAAGAGTTAGATTAGCACAACAATTAGTCAACCAAGCAATAAATAAGAAAAAATATCAACAAGGAAAAACTTCAAAGATAAACATCTTTAAAATCACATGTTCTTTTTGTTGCTAGGCTATTTAGATGTCAAAGATCGCATCCACATGATTGGATTTCAAATTTAGGTGTTTTACTTGTAGCTTTCATTTGATAGGATCCGAGTTCTAATCCTGTCAGTCGAATCATATCCAGGGTATTAATTATAATTTTTTTTTTGCTAACACAGGGTGCTATTATAATTGCTATTACTACAACAAGTTAGAAAAAGTTTACTAGAACAATGGAATACAAAAAAAGGTATGGAGTTTATTTTACTCAGCTAGAAAGAAGAAAGAAAACAAAAAAAAAAAAAAAAAGCTGTGCTCCTTGGTTCCAATATGACTGTCTTCGTGCACCACTGCAAGATATGTGAGTGTTCCGGATACTTTCTAATGCAAGAACATCAAAAATCTAAAAGAATAGGCACTACTTTACACAAGGCAGGAGAATCAGGTGAATACAACATTCCCCTAACACTACAAAGGCATTGTTTCCGAACTTAAGTTCATAACCTATAGGTTACATGGGAGTAACTTTACCACCATGCCAAGGCTCTCTCTCGTCAAATGTATAAATGGGATTGACATTTTAATTAGTCTCGAACTCTTGGGCCACATTTTTTGGTACTAGTATCAAGAGTTTTTACAAGAAGGTATGGAGTAAACAAATTTGGAGATTTTTTTTTTTTAGGTAAAAAATAGAGAAGAAATAAAGCTTTAGTTTACGAGAACACTTGCAAAATGAGACAGCTGAATATAACAATATTTTCAAATTCCAAGTAATGGGGTTTTTATTTATTAAACTAATATGGTTAGCAGTTAAATTCAAATTTTAGCTAGTTTTTCTATTTTCATTTGGTTTTTAGCACTGAATATTCATTTAATTTTGTAGTCTTTCATGTTAATTATTAAGAAAATATGCTAGACTTGTAGTAATAATACAAATTTATGGCATCCAGGAACATTCATTACATCATGCACTTTAACAGTCTTTTGTTTAAGTTCATAATGAATTTTTTTAATCCTCTGACGTTCCTTTTTATTTAATTTTTTTGTTTTTCTATAAAATTTTTACGATTAACTAGATTTTCCTTGCACACGTTATATTTCTTAATCTAACGTGTGTGTGTGTGTCTATACACACACACACATGTTATATTAAGAAATATAACGCGTGCAAGATATATATATATATATATATATATATATATATATATATATATATATAGGAATAGTGTACATAAGGTGTCTTTTTAGGAAGTTGCCTATTGAAATACCCTTAAATCTCTACGTAGAGGGTGTATGCGGAGTATCCGAATCATTAATTATTATTTCTATGCTCTAAATAGGTGATAAAGAAAAATCATGTGGTTTAGACTCTTCTTCATTATTGATCAAGAGGTCTTATATGTTCTATTGTTGAAAAACCTTTCATTCTCTACCTATCAAATATATAAAAAATTGCATGATTTTTTATATACTATTTTTGGACGTGGAGATCATAACTAACTGATCCAATTATCCAAATATACCCTCCATAGAGCGCCTCCACAGGCAACTCTCTATGGAGATAGCTTTACACACACAATAATGAAATGAGCTGACAGCTCTTACAAATTACCGAAACTACATTTCATTTCCACTATGTCTAATAATTTTTTTAAAAAATTTCTTTCGGATTATGATCTCAATCCCCTAGGATTATTCACTTATATCCAATTTCTTGGGTTTTAATTTTGATTTGACTTTCCATCAAGTTAACATAAAATTAACGATTTTCGATTAATAAAACATTTTGTATCCATTTGATGAACTACAAATAAACTCCAAAATTCATGAAATTTGATCTTAGTAGAGTTAAAAAGGTAAAGACCCTAATTCTAGAAAAAATCTGAAGAAAAACTATTGGATCACTGTATTTTTGTCGCTAACTAACGTAAGTTTTCCTGAGCTTGCGGCTCACCCTCAGTAATCCCCCCCCCCCACACAGATACGTGTGTGTATATGTATGTATATGTGTATATATGTGTGTGTGTGTATGAATGGTGTATAAAAAAATCTTCATAGGAAGTTGCCTATGGAAGCATTTTTAAATCTCAACATAGAAGGTATATGTGGATAATCCGAACAATTAGTTAAAATTTTCATTCTCTAAATAGAAGGTGTAAAAAAGTCATATGACTTAGACACCTTTTCATCATAGATCAACATGTCTTATTTGTTCTATTGTTAAAAAACCATTAGTTTTGCACATATCTAATATAATGTTAAAATTTATCGAAAATGTATGGTTTTAAGTATACCATCATTTTTGGACGTACAAATCACGATTAACGGTTTGAATCATCCATATAAACTCTCCATATTAAAATTTAAAGGCGCCTCATAAAAAGCTCCCTATGGAGACATGTTATGTACACTTATATATATATATATATATATATATATATATATATATATATATATATATAAGAAAAAAATGTAGTTAAGGTGTCTCCATAAGGAATTACGTATAGAGGCGCCTCTATATCTCAATATAGAGAGTATTTGTGCATGATCCAAACCGTTAATTATGATTTTCATATCAAATCGATCGATGACAAAGAAATGTCTAAATCATATAATTTTTTATACATCACCTATTTAGAGTATGAAGATTAAGATTAACCGTTCGAATTGTCCACATAGACTCTCTGTGTTGAGATATAGAGTGCCTCCATAGGTAACTTCCCTATGGAGGCACCTTAGATACACCATTCCATATGTACATACATATATACATACACACACACATATATGGATTACTGTATATGAGCCACTAGCTTAGTTAAATTACGTGAGTCAGCAGCGAAAAATGAATTATTTCATTATTTTTTCCAAATTTCTTTTAGAATCATAATCTTTACTTAATTAGCTTTTTTAGAATCAAATTTCATGAGATTTGAAGCTTATTTGCCCTATTATTAAATGAATATAAAATGTTATATTTACTGAAAACTGTTAACTTATATCTACTTGATGGAAGACCAAATCAAAACTAAAACCCAAGAAATTGGGTATGAGTGAACCCAAGGAAGTCAAGATCATAATCCACAAGAATTTTTTTAAAGAAATTATTAGAGAGTGGAAATAGACTGCAACTCAGATAACTTACGTGAGTAGACAGCTCATTTCCATTATTCTCATATATGTGTGTGAGTGTGTGTGTGTTTGTATGAATCAATATTGAAAATAACACATTATGAAACCTGTTACGTTGTGTTATGAAACCTAGCGGAGCCTCAACATTGCGTAACAACCGAAATTAACTTAGTGCACTGTAACAGTATGTTTTTTATGTTATTTTAGTTATATTACATAACATTACATTAAATTACGTTATGTTACATTATTTACAATTATTTTTTAGTAATTCTATATTGTTATTGATTATTATTTTAATTATTAGCGAATTGCTATGATTTTCTTATCTGATTAGCTGTTTGCTTATTTAGTTGCTTGTGTAATAGCTAATTTAGTAGTTTTCTTGTTCGCTTGTTGTAATTCCTCTATGATTGTTAAAATATCTTAATTGTTGATTTTATTGAATTTTTAACTGAACTAAAATCAATAATTACAAATAAGATAAATTGAACATTATAAAATATAATTTTCAATAATGATAATAAGTGGAATTGAAATAAAAAAACTTAAAATTTTATTTTCTTGTTTAGATGATGACTAGAATTACAGTTGCATATTCAATATAACTTATGAAGATAAATGTAAAAATTATTGTAAAACTTAATATAAAATTAGAATAGATTATGTATTACAAAATGGTTTTATATTCTTTTTTAGAAATTTTAAATTCATTTTTCAATTTATAAAAAATATTTTATTATATTTTATATTTATTTTTATTAAATAAATAGAAAATTGCATAACCTATGTTATGCGTTACACTATATGCAACATAACCTAACAGAGGCAAAATATTACGTTACCATTATCACTATTTTAAACATTGGTAGGTATGTATGAAAGATCAAAGAAATAATATGCATAACATCATTGATCACTCAACTAGCAGAATTTCCTATTTATGATGTGAAGAAATAGAGAACTAGAGATATTGATGTAGCAAATAGAGGATTTAAAGCTTTGATTTGCTCCTCATAACTTACCTCCTAATTCATATAAGACTTGTCCAAATAAGTCATAAAATTGGATATTGAGAGCATTAGAGAATCAAAGGCATGAAAATGTCTTTGATTGATATTCTTTTCTGTAGGAACCAAACTAAATAGATTAGCACATCTTTACCCATTAATATTATTCTCTTAGTTTAAATTTGTTTTTACACTTACACGGTCGCAATGGCTAAGGATACACCAAAATACCCTTCCCTTTTAGTTAAATTTAAGGTAAGGTAAACTTTCACTCTGTATAAACTAATAAAAGTATGATCTATAGATACAAACATGAGTGTCATGCTCTGACACAATCACGGAATATCATATATAATAACCCTCTAATATCCATCAATGTTATCTTAAAATAATGAACATACATTTAACTTAGAAATATATATATATATATATATATATATATATATATATATATATATATATATATATATATATATATATATATATATATATATATATATATATATATATATATATATATATATAGTTGTTGTTCACATATGAAAAAGGCTAAAATAGTAAAATAATTAATATAGAATTTAGTTTTTATCCCAAAAGTGGTATAACATACTTCATCTTATACATATTTTTGTCAATGTGGGCCACGTATGGGCTTGTCTTAGACACGACAAACTGGTTAGAGTTTCTTGCGTACCATAGGTATGAAGAGTAGGGCAAAGTTTAAAGGTAAGTGGTTTATTCCTAGTTGTTTTTATATAAATTTAGAAATATATCCCAACAATGTAAAAAATCCCTAAATACTTCAAACCATAGGAAAAGAAGTGCAAACTACCTCACAATTCACACAATTATCTAATTATGTCGAAGCTAGTTGAGATACATTTATATATTTTGTATGACAAAAATACTTCAAATGAGAAAATATGTACTATCTAATTATCGACTATGACTACTTTGTGTAATTACACCTAGACTATACTTATACTTTTTATTAATCATTAATGTTATTGACATTGCCCATATCTTAGATATTTCTTCATTTAAGTTATTTTTAAAATGGAATCTTTTGTATGTTTCCTTTTTATCTGTTTACCCTATAGGATAAAGAAATTTCTTTTCATTTAACAGCAAGAGGAGATTAGTCTGACTTCCCATGGAAATGTTTGATATGGATATGTGAGGGAGTTGCTGGGAAAAACAAGTGATTACATAATTAGAACCTATGTGCCCACCATTGTCATTAACTTCTCTACCACATTTAAAACTACAAAGGTGCAAATCTATCTATCTCTTCTCCTAGGTTGCATAGACACGGATGTGCTGATACGGTTGCGACACAGGACGACACATAAAAAATTCTTTAAAAATACATAAAATAGCATTGACACAAAAACTTGTCATGTCAAATCCAATATCTGACACAACTTGACTTCACAATACTCTTTTGTTTCGTATAATTATCTGTGACTTGTAAGCTTCTCTCTTCTTTTCTGTTTCATAAACTTCTTTGTTTCTCTTTTTTCACAAACCAAGGGTTTTGATCTGGCAAGGAATATGATTTGATCAAAGAACTGGTAGATTAGACAGATTATGGGGCTGCAAATCTGGTCGATATTGTGCCTTCCTATAAGCAAAAAGCTACACCTGATAGAATAAGTACAAAGCTGAAACAGCTTACTCTGGATCTAACCTGATATTTACGCTACTTGCAGATCAGCAGGTTAATTCATTCTGAAACAGCTGAACCCCATATTTGGATTGGATTACATTTAGAAGTTAGATTTTAAATATTTATCTAGCTAATATCGTCATGATTAGTGGTCCCATAACCGTGGTGGCTAAAAGAATGTATTGGCATCATTATTATATATCAGTTTATTAGTAAGCTGACACAGCCAGCCGGACAAAACTTAGAAGCGATAAATATGGCTCAATAATAATAAAGGGCCATTAATATAGAGCATGTTTATGCATATAATATAGACATAACACGTACCAGCGCACACACTAGTTTCCTGATATGTATGCTCCCTAGTTTTCAAAAACACAGCATCCTAGTGCCTAAAAGGCCCCATCTGCATCTCTTACAGAGAAAATGAACATAAAATCACACATGTTGCTTTTTCTTTATTTACATTTTATTTGTGGTAGTCGCAGCTTTAGAGGTCTTTAATTTAAATTTATAAGCAGTAATATAATTACAAATCTTATTGAGTGTTCATCTATTTCCTACATTTTATACTAAACAAGAGTGAGGGGTTCTGTTTGCTACTGACCGCAGATATACCAACTGGCAACAGCTGATAGTATTAAACAGCAAGGCTTTTTTGCTTTTCCTATATAGCTTCCCTCCCTTCTGATTCTTCAGTCACTCTCAATAACTAAAACGTGAGGCTAGATCGTTATGAACATTCAACATCTCAATCAAAGTCCTTTCATGCCAAAATTGGGTTGGCTGTGCGCGCAAAACTCAACAAAAGATTAACAAAATTTTATAACCAATGTCAATTTGACACCAATCCTCAAGTGTATTTGTATAAAATGTACCGACAATGAAATCATGGCAAAGCATGAAGCCAGATAAATGTTCAAATACAGATTGACAGGTAAGAAAAGTGCCTTATTCTACATGCAATCATGGAAGGGCAACTAAGGCCCAAGCCTCCAAAGTAACCTAGAGTAAAGTGTATAGGCAAGCGGAAAATTCAATTGAAAAAAAATGAAAAATTAGTGACAATAAGGTTAGGAGATACAGAACATATTCTTATAATGTGTCGAAGCTATTCGATATGCATTCTTCCCCAAGCAAAATATTTGCAGCACAATGCTGTCTGCTAGTGTTAGGTTGACCTTTTATATGAGGTTACAAGTCATGCTTTTATACATTACATTAATATAGAATATCTTGAAACAAAGACTCTATATGAACTATAAGTATACAACAATCAATATGATAATCAAATAGAGCTAAAAGAAACAGAAATACTCCTGTAATATAACCAAAAAAAAAAAAATCCCTCTGACTTATAATAGACTTTCTCTGCCAAGTTATCAAGTGCCACTTGACAATGACAGCGTGCATGTTCCCAGTGTACAGTCCAGACTCCAGACCATAAACAAAATGCATCATATCCAAGCTGAATATAACAACAACAACAATAACTAAGCCTTTTATCCTGAGTACTTGGGGTAGGCTGAATATAAGAATATAAGAATATCCAAAATACAAGAATATCTAAAATACATCAAAGCCCAATCCAAAGGAGAATTCGCTTTCCAACAGTTATTGGACTCTTCTTGAGGCAATCACCACAAAGAAATTTTATAATATAACTATTTCCTGAAAGAACATGCAACACACCCTTTCACTCATCTAAAGTTCAAAGTAGAATGATGAAAGTTAACTTTATAAGTGTCAATAAAACTCCTTGTCGAGATAACTAAATAAAATAAGTCTAACCAAGTTGTCAAACAAGAAATTTAGCTCAAAAAGATAAAACTAGAATGGGACCTGCAGATCATGTAAGACTTCTTGCCATAAACTCCTGTTCACCTGAATAGGTCACACAATTCCAAGTGTTAGTTGATATTTTAATGAAGCAATAAGCAATCCAGTGTTTTAAAGAAATAAATGGAAGGGGGGATATAAAAGATAAAGTGCATTGAAATGCATGCAGAAAAACTTAGCATGTTGCAATCATGTGCTACAAGTACCCTTTTTGGTCCAGAGAGCAAAAGTTTCTAAATGCTAAAGTGCTGATGGTATGACTTAAACCTCGGATGAGCATTTACATGCATGCAAGGAATAAATTATTAAGTCCCATATATCAGGCGTAGATAGAGGAGGATTTTTCATCGTCAGATGGAAGATATTGGATAGAACATTAGCTCAATTTTAAGCATTCTATCAATTCGACATCTCCAAAATAATATATTGGCTAATATAGGAAGTGTGTGCACATAATACAAAGTATACTATAGAATCTTAGAAGATTGAGAGGTAACAGCCTTTATTAGAAGTCTGAACATGACTACTTGCTAGAAGAGATCAACAATAGCCTTAGTGATACTTCTTATGGTATTACTTTAATATATTGTTAACAAGAAACTACCATAAACTAAACATCATGCCTAGGCTCCTAGCCTAGCAATCACTGAGAGTATAGACATAATTGGGAAGTGAAAGTACATAATTCCAAGTCAATAAAGAGATTATCAACAATCAACAAGACTTGAGAATCCCAACAGCAAATATAAGAAACTAAAGATGAGATTATTATTTATGTCAAAGTACAGATCTCAGTATAAGAAAAAAGAAAAACTAAATATGAAAAGCAACTAATTAATCTGCAACAATGAAAACTGTTCATTTAAAGAATAGATCTTAATAAACAACCTCTCCGATTTAATTTAAGTTTCTCACATCAATTTGCTATGCAAGAACTTCAAAGTCTGAAAGTCTTTAAAACGTTTAAAAAAAAATCAAAATTAGAAGAAAAATAAAAGGACTTAGTCCATGTAGCCTACCCCAAATACTTGGGATAAAAAGCTTAGTTGTTGTTGTTGTAGAAGAAAAATAAAAGGGCAACAAATCAAGAGGCTGAATTCTCTCGATTAGCTTAATTTCTTTACCATTGCCGTCAATTGCACAAGAAATTCAAAGTCTAAGGAGTAAAGAAAAATGAATAATGAAAAATCAAGATCGGAGAAAGCCACTCTCATCTGTAGAACCATCAAGAACCACTAACAAGAATCAAAAGATCAATCAAAATCAAGAAACAAAAAACAAAAACTTAAACTAAGTAAATAGAAATCAGACCTAGTTGCACAAAAAGAGATCAAATGCCCTATAAAATTCATCGATCGGTGGGGTCGATTACCTCGGAGGAGAGGGGCGAGGAGAGCAACCTCGTGCGATTCGCCGGCGAAATGAGAGGGGGAGAGAATAGAAGACGAGGGGTTTTGGAGAGAGTGGGAAGAGAAACGTGGTTTAGTGTACAGATGGCACAAGGAAGCGTTTCGTGTCGTTTCGGGCTAAAAAACATTTGTCCGGGAGCGAAGAGGCTTTGGCTTTGGCGGGAGATGTAAATCTTTTGACAAAGAGCAATTAACGGGTCGGATCCGAATCCGGATGCGAATTCAATTATGGCCCCCAGTTGCTTCATTGATTAAAGCATTTACTAATGATCTCGATTTTAAAATGAGCGAGAGGGTAAAGGAGATTACCTGATGAGATTTGATCGGACGCAGCGAGATCCGGCGGCGATGGGGGTTTCTTTGGTTAAGCTTTACTGGAGGCGGAGTTAGTGAGGGGGGAGGGGGTTTGTGTTTTGGCTTACGGCTAGGGTTTTGGTCCCGGCGGCGATGGCGGGCGCCGATCGGCGGAGGAGGTGGCGCCGGTGTCGGAGGTAATGGTGGAGAGAAAAAATGAGGAAGGCTGGAGACGGAGAGAGAAGATTAGAGAGAAGAGGAGGAAAAAAGATTTAAGGGTTTTTTATTTGGGATCTTTTTCTTAGAAGTTAGAACCAGTCAGCTTCCGACCAAATTTTTGGCTTAGTTTCCATCCAAGAATGAAATCGGACTTGTATAGTTGCCAGATACAATTCTATATTTAAAATTAATATTTAATTTCGGCATCTAAATTGGAGTTTCTAAAAATCAAACCCCTACTCGGGTGAATTTTTCCAAAGTTTCGTACCTCGTCATCTCCAAACCTCATATCCAAACTAGTTCCAACTTAAATGCATCTCCTGTTTTTATAAAATTCAATAGAAATTAGAATTTTTGTAGACTTTGTATGCAAACTAGACATTCATCTTGACACCCCTGAGATAAAATTACATAACAATTGACAGACGCAAACAACAAATATCGAGATGAATCACAAAGCAATAGCAACCGTAACACGCAATATATCATTACTCAGCTGATCAGAGTAACTGCTTAGAATCTCATTTATAATAGTAACATCAGAGAAAAATTACACAGGAGTGATCCTCATACTTAGATGTCGTATGTCATCTCCACAAATATTTACCATACGTACGGCTCAAACTGGATCAAGCATAAAAACAATGTTATCAAACTAAATTTAGGTATGTGAAAACTTAATTGAGATATTATGATATGCTATCAGCAAAATCAAGTTTATGTTGTCAGAAACAGCCAGTAGATGATAATCAAAACAGTTATTAATGAATGCAATGTGCCGGTGGCAACAGAAAAAAAATTTCAATTGCATCCTCAAATCCAAGTATCATGCATGCAGACATTTTTCAGCATATTCATCTTGTCATATTTTCAGCATCATGAAATACAAAGGTTTCACCGTAGCAGACAAAATCATGAAGTAAAACAGAGAGGTTGAAATATAGTCCCTTCAAACAAATATGAATATATGTAACAGTGTTGCTTTCAGAAAACACGCAACGATAACACAATTATTTCGTCCACATTTGAACCAAGTATGAAAACAAATGCTGTCCTCAGGAAGCATAAGAGTTCTCTGAAAGTATTTGTGGTGATTATATATTTAGAGGAAGAGAGTTCTTCAGCCACCATCTGGGCTGAGGCAGTTAAAGAAACGGCTTTCTAACTCATGATCATCGAGAAACTGGGGGACTGATTCAATGGATTGGAGCCTTGCAGTGGAAGTGTAGCACCATAACAAACTCCTGGGCTGAGGCCCCTAGAACTGCTTGTGTTCTCTGACTTGGTCTGTGCTGTAGCCAGATATCTGCCAAGCTATGCAGGGTTAATGTGGGGCCTACTGGCTGGCCTTCGCATTCAATCTCCACCTGTAGCAACAAGTTCAGAAGGTATGACTGATAAAGATATTTCTCCATCAAATGATATAAAATGTACTCTCATCCAAATCTCACTGCTTTTAGCCTTTTAGGTATATCTAGTAAAGATATAGTGAACAGTAAGACTTTAGAGAATATAATAAAGTATACAATGAACAGTAAAGTACAAGTTTTTAGAATTTTTTTCATTAATTGCCAGTTAATGGAACACAAGGGGCTTTAGCCACTGCTTTGGCTAAAAACAGAGACTCTAGAGAATCAAATGTTAAGAAAGCCAATTTAGAAGCTAGAAGGGTTATTTCTAGAAGTTGCTCTTAATGTAAATGACTGGTCTAATTAATAGCCTTGGCAGAAGAGTTCCTCGTTAACTTCCACAACTGCTGAGGAATCAGCTACCAAATGAATGTGAGGCGACAGAATAAAATTTGGAAGGCTTGGATGACAATGATAAATATTAGCTTTAGTGATTTTGGTTGTTCAAAAATGATAATATCTTGAATACTATTAATTGATGAATAATAGAGCTACTGAGTTTCGTTGAGAAGATATCTTCACTAGTTAATGCATAGAATAAAGCGTAAAGATGCATGATATGATGAGTACAAATTAGTTACTAATAAAGAGGCCTATTGATAGAAATTTGATTAGGATTTGATTAGAATTTGATTAGATTTGGTATTATTTTGTTGTATTAGGATTTGATTAGAGATTTGGATAGATTTGGTATTTTGTTACTTTAGAATTCTCTATATATATGGCTTGTAAAACCCTAATTCGAAGAGAGAGTGAAATATGATTTTTTTTGAGAGCATGTGATTTGGTTTATCAAATCTTTCCTCGAGTGATTCGTGAGAGAGTGGACGTGTGATTTCACTTGGACGTGAGGTCCAAACCCTAATTTATATTTCAAAACCCTAAATTTATTCCCAATTCATCCACCACAAACCCTAAATCGCTTCTATCCTGCGTCAAATTGGTATCAGAGCCCAAGATCCATATCTTCAGGTATTAGAATCCAAATCCATCTCCATCTTCCTATTTTTCTATCTTTTTTTTTTATTTTTATTTTTGTTTTAGATTTGAGGAAAAAAAATCAGCAAAAAAAAAACAGAAAAGAGAAGCAGCAGAAAAAAAAAAAAAAAAAAAAAAAAAGAGCAGAAAAGAGAAGAAGCAGGAAGCAGCAGAAAAAAAAAAAAAAGAAAAAAGAAGAAGAAAAGAGAAGAAGCAGTAGAAAAAAAAAGAAGAAGAAGAAGAAAAGGAGCAGCAGGAGAAGAAAAGAAGAAAGGGAAAGGGAAAAAAAGAAAGAGAAAAAAAAGAAGAAGAAGTGAGCAGGAGCAGCAGGAGAAGAAAAGAAGAAAGGAAAAGAGAAAAGGAAAGAAAAAAAAAGAAAAGAAAAAAAAAAAGAAGAAGAAGCAGGAGAAGGAAGAAAGGGAAAGAGAAAAGATAAAAAAAAAAAAACTTTCCCTCTCTTTCTCCCCGCAGCAGCAACCCTCTTCCCTTTTCCCACACCGCTCCTTTTCCTCCATCCCACACTGCCTCGCCATCAAGACCCACCAACACCCATCTTTTCTTCTCCGATCAGCAGCCTCGACCCCTTCAACTGCCTCTCTTCTGGTTCCACTTCATCGCAACCTTCCCTTCGTCTCCGATCAGCCATCACCAGCAATATTCACAGATCCAATCGCAGACCTTCCCGTCTGACCCCGCCGAGCCACGTCCGCCTCGTCGCTGCCATCGCTCCTCTGACCTCACCTCCGACCAGAGCCCCTCCCCTCATCATCGATTATCTCCACTTCGCCTTCGACAACAACCACCTTTTCTTCCAGATTGCATCAAGAGGCTGATCAATCCAGTACCAAGTCAGAATCTGAACCCGACTCGTTTCATTTGGGGCAGACCCATTCGAACAAAACATACCTGTTAAGGATCAAATGGGATTTTGAAGTCATTTTGAGTTCGGTTCGCATCGGATTCGAGATATAATCGACACATTGCAATTCTGGTATTTTCTGAACTTGATATGGGATTCATATTTTGTGGAAAATACAACACTGATATTGATTTCAAGCAAGTAGAGTGTGATATATATGATACAGTTTCATATTTTCATGGTTATAATGACCCTAATGGTTATGAAAATTGGAAAGCAATTTGGAACAATTTTTCCGTTATTTTCTTTTGACTTCAGAGCAGAAATACAACTATACTAAATTGAAGTTGGTTAGAGAAGGTTCTGATTGGTACCTCAGCAATTATAAATCTCGTCCAATTTGGAAATGGTTGCAGTTTCTTCTTCGTGCACGGTATGCACTGCATCTTGTTTTTAAACAATACTCTAAATGTGAAGGATATGGACACTCTGCTCATCAGTGTTCATCTATTAAGTGTTCAGCCTGTGGAGAATTTTGGCATTACGAATATTAGTGCCCTTCGAAAAGTACAGTTATCGACACATCAGCTTTCGAGAATTTAAGTGATTATGTTATAGTTGAGACCGAAACTATCATAGAGCCCGTCACAGATCCAAAAGTTGTTGATTTGGTTTTTCTGAACCAACTACATAAACATTTATTTGCCTTGTTCATTAGAATCGTGTTTTCAGTGACTTTTCATCTCACTTTCCAAATTCTTAATTTTCTACAGAAGCACAAGATTTTGATTTCTATCCGGATCTTCTACAATTGTTACTGTCGCCACCATGGAAATGTCAGATAGCATACATTTGGCTTCCAAACTGTTCGATTTTCTTATATTTAGTTCAGTGGAAAGGTTTGTCAGATCTCAAGAAAATTGAGCAATTTCAGTTGACCGTACTTGACTTTCTTCTTATCGCTATTCACCAAGTGGTGAATATTTCCAAGCGCGGGAGAATTGATAGAGATTTGATTAGGATTTGATTAGAATTTGGTTAGATTTGGTATTATCTTGTTGCATTAAGATTTGATTAGATTTGATTAGAGATTTGGATAGATTTGGTATTTTGTTACTTTAGAATTCTCTATATATATGGCTTGTAAAACCCTAATTTGAAAAGAGAGTGAAATATGATTTCTTTTGAGAGTGTGATTTGGTTTATCAAATCTTTTCTCGAGTGATTCGTGAGAGAGTGGGTGTGTGATTCGCCTGGACGTGAGGTCCAAACCCTAATTTATCCTCCAAAACTCTAAGTTCTTCCCCAATTCATCCACCACAAACCATAAATCGCTTCCGTCATGCGTCACCTATTCCCTCGTGATTATCCCTGATGGCTAAGCATGTATGCATAAAGTGATTATCCCTCATGATTAAGTGTATGCATAATATTTTAATACGAACAACATTCAATCTAGGAAGCATGAAACTTGTACTCGTAAGCCATGTCAGACATTGTATAGGGCATGACACTTTTTCTGTGTCGACTGCTGTTTAGTATGCATCTATCAGAATTAATCACGTGCCAGTTGACTCCTGCCATGTCCATGCAACTTGTTGATGGTCGTCTAAAAAGGTAGGTCTACAACAGCCTTGAAGGTTTTATAGCAAGGCCCTTATTTTTCTCCTAGTTGTCTGATTAGGAACTCGGCATAATGCGCAGAAGTTGACATTAAATCGACAGCATATTGTAAGAACTTGGTCAATTCTATCATGGAAATTCCTGAATTATCAGTCGTGCATCATAGTTGAACCCATTTTGATACTTAAAACAATGCTTAGATGATGATGCAGCATGATTAGAATGTTTAAAAACAAGAACAAAAACCTTTCACAGCAAGCATGAACAAAATATCTTCACGTGGAACTAGTCAATATCCTCTGCAGAATGCATAGGATTTTAACAACTTAAGAAAAGGAAGAAAAAAGAAAAAAGAAAAAAAAAACGCCCTGCCTGGTTAACCTCTCTGAAGCTACTTACACAGTGGGCCCACACTTGTGATAATTGACCCATCTATGGTGCACACACAATTCTAGTCAAATCTGATCCAATCTTGTCCTGGATCATGTGCACAGTTGTGACAGATTAGAAATAATCATAGAAGTGCTAACCACCTAAGACGGGCAAAGACAAGAGGTAAAAGACTGTTTCTTCCTTCCTTCCCTAGTTTTATTACTAACATTTACCCTTAAAAACTGTTTCATTAGATCTTGTCAGTGTAGTCATGCTCGCAAGGAATCCTCTTATAAATTGCTCTTCATATTTAATTAGTGGTTTTTTCATTCCCAAATGCTCTTGGACAACTTGCAGCATATTGCAGCAGTTCTTATAAATTCAAGTCTACATTTACTTCCTTCTATATGTCATCATCGCAGCTGAGGCATAGGGTGTTTTAGATCAATTTATTTAAACCAAGAGAATCTTATTTCACTCTCCTTTTATTTTCTTTTGTCTTTCCCTTTCCATTTCTTTTCCTTTTATTATCGAACCAAACATAGCATTTAAGGCATAAATGATCCATAGCACCACAAACACAAAGACACCGACTTTTACTGTTCACGAGATAACGGCTACAATTCAGCAGTTGAACTAAGATAAACTACAGATACACGTCATATAACAAAAACAGATACACGTCATATAACAAAAACAACAACTAAGCCTTTTATCCCAAGAACTTAGGGTAGGCTAAAACTAAGATAAACTATAGATGCTACAAGAAATTGGAAACTCACCTCAGTTTCACTTGAAAGTTTAAATTTTTTCACTAGATACTTTTGAACAAAAGAAACAGGTAGGTTACCATCCCTGCAATGAAAAATATATCAAAAAAAATGACTAGTACATTTACGTGCATATTAAAAAAAGATACGAAAAGGAAAAAAACCGAATTTAATGTACAATTAAGGGTTGAAAATAGAAACTAGTGACAGAGATAATATACATGGTATTAAAGCCAAAAAAGGTGATAGCGAACTTCACTTGCTGAAACGATTAATAATCAACTTATTAGTATTCGTAGTTTATTCCATGATTACAAGCTGGTTCTACCCACCATATTACCATTTTGGAAATTTAAACATAATATATTATGGGCTAAAGTAGAGAAACCCCCATAAAGTACCATGTTTTTTTTAGAAATCCCCACAAACTTTTTAATGTTACATAAACCCCCACGAGATTTCAAATTTTATGAAAACCCTAACGGATCAATTCAAAATGCAATAAATACCCACTTCATGACCTTTCTAAATATTCACTCCTTGATTTAGTGTATTTTATTTAAAAAATGTATATTTGAAAATATTGAGAAATGAGTATCTGATGCGTTTTTAGTATGATCCATTAATCTTTTCATTAATACTGCTTGGGGATTTTCAGATAATTTGAAACTACATGGGAATTTACATAATATAAAAAGCTTATAGGGATTTCTAGGAAAAATATGATACTTGATGAGGGTTTTTTGTATTTTAGCCTATATTATGAGAAGAACGGTGAATCGCCGCCAAACAAACACACCTAGACAATGCAAGCATGAACATGATAAAGGCTCTATGAGACATAAACAGTGTGCATGCCTCAGAAAATTCTAAAGAGATGAAAGTTAATGTGAGAGGGTGAGATTATCTGCTACCTATCAAAATGTCGTGCTTCAAGTTGGGCATGTCAGATCCAACCCGGCATGCCAGATTCAAATCCGAACACTTTTTTGAGTTATCAATGTTTCATGAGTATGTCTCCTTAGGCAACTATGAAGAATTGTTGACATACATACTAATTTTGCTTAGTTTAGATGAATTATAGCAAGCTTAGAAATAACTAATTCGATATAAGCTATACTTCGAATTAAAGATCACATGAAAAATGTGTTCGAAGATAACCCTGCATCCAAACAAGATATAGCAAAATATTTGAGAAGCTCTGCTCCTATACTGACGCGGGCACTTGGTATGCATCTCAACGCCATCAGAATCACAAGTTAACGACTGTAATAAGCTCGCAGCTCAAACTTTCGTTTGTCTTTTGTTACAGTTTAACATAATAATTTCCTGATTTTCTCAAGTAAAACATATACCAACTTTTTCTTTTATATCTTCACACTTTTTTTGTAGTGACCATTCCAATTGATTATACAACTATTCCGATTTTGTATGTTATTCAATGAACTCTTTATAGCATATGATATATCCACCCCAATATCATTTAGAATTCTCACATATACCAATACAAAGATATCTGGTCTAGGATGTAGTTAAAGAAGTAATGGTGATCAAAGGCAGGTGGTAGCGAGGGCAAAACATGCACCTCCACCCCCAAGTTGCTACATTAATTTCCTCTAAGGTAGCAAATTGTGCTAATCAAACATCTTTATAAACTAAATGTCCCCCTAAGTTTTTAGGTGCGGTTAATTCCACCTGTAACTGAGCCGACACACTACCTCCCACGTCACCTGATTATATTTATAGATGATGAATTGATATAGCCACCTCTATTTTTTATATTGTTCTTTCACAACAAAATTATGAGAATGTGTTTCATTTACTCTTGGTTTCATGTGTGCCTCAGGGTTGAATGTGATTTCCAGTACCAAACTTATCAACTTTTTCCCTTCAAGACATTTTTCCAAGTATAGGGGAATACGATGAATACCAACTGGCTTATGGACTATGATAAGCCCCTTTATTGTCCATAGTTTTCTCTTTTCAGCTAGGAGGCTGGTAGTTAGCAAGAGGATTGACTCAAGTTTATAACTGGTTGTAAAATTTTGTTGAATCCTCTGTGGAGCCTTCCACCATAGCAGATGCAATTTTGGTGGTAGAAGGCTTAGTCGATGATGACGATGATGATGATGATGTTCTTTCGGGACAAAATGGTGTGATACAGCCATTGGAATCGCCAAAAGAGTGTTTATGTCAAAAAATTAAACTCAACAGATAGTGTCATAAAGGTGGAGCTACACTCCATAGTATCATGTTATAACTTCCAAGGATGTACCTTGAAAATATAAATGGAACTACACAGATCATGGTTTAAGATATCGGTACTATCTGTACTGTCTGATGATTCATAGAAAATCAGCAATATCAGGCATATATCATTGGCAATATCGAAAATATAGGCAATATCAGACGATATAATATCACATATTGTGTATTAGGCACCTCAAAATCCGATAAATTAGTGAATAATATCAGCATCAACTGATATTTAAAACCTTGATACAGATTGTACCATGATATTCTCTTTCTCAATTTTATGGAGTCCCGTTTAGCTTGAAACTATCATCAGACTTTGCTCTACTTCTAACTTATCGGAACATATCTCAAATAGAAATATTAATCACATATTTGCACTAAAATGAATGCGTGTCACATAAGAGTTCAAATGCAAAATTCAAATATTATGGCTGTGAAACTATCAGTAAAGACTAAACTTATAACAAAGAATTATAGTTTATGTGTAAGGTCATGGCATAAAACTTAGCACTTGACACCACCCCAACCCCAACAACAACACCCCCCCCCCCCCCCTTCCCCGCCCATATGAAATATTCAAAATTCAAATAGAGTGCCTTTTAGTTGATCTTTAAGATATCATATATGTGAATATCAATAATTTTTTTATTGCACCGCGGTCATATAACCAACAAGCTAGTGTTGGAATGAGGTATGCAGCAAGTAAACCTGTTCTCAGAGAATATAAAAGGAAATGTTTTGAAAACATATCCAAAATTGTTCCAAAAAATGTGAAACTTGTTCAACTTTGTTAACAATGATATAGTAATATATGCACAGGATTTTTAGTCACCAGTTGCTTGGTGCTATCTGTGCGTGACGAATGGGGCTTGTGAGCCAAACTTGTATAGATATGAAAACATAGGCTAACAATTGGACGAATTTACAATCATGACTACTGTGGTTATACATGCAATACACAAAAAAGATTCCATTTCCAAAATCCAAAAAACAAAGCTATGTCCAGGTAAGAAGAAGATCGAGAGAAGGAACTTACTTAATTCTCAAGTAGCAGGAAGAAAATTGGGTACCACCCTGTTGTCTGAAGTCACGATACAAATGATAAGAAAGGCAGTTATATTTAAAGAAACATCCCTAACCAATGCTATAACTTGCAAAGAGGAAAGAATTCTCACGGGACAGATAACGGAGCTAGGGAGAGCCAAAGTGGACCAGTTCTCCGTTCTCGTGTGGCACGTGCAGCATCAATCAGAGCCTGAGTGGTGACAGCAAGATCTCTCTGTTTCCGTCGTCTTCTTGTCCTGACAACTACAGGTGGCATGGGACTACTACCATTGCCATTCTTCTCATCCAGAACTACTGATTTATTTGGATGTTCTCTGACTGTGGCTTTACGCAAATCTCCGACATTATCAGGATCATTGTGTTGTTCTGCCTTAATAACAGGACTTGATGGACCCCTTGTTCTATTAGCTGCTTCAACCAGACAATTCAGCGGTTTCCAAAGATCTTCCTTATCCATGAAGGAGTCACCACCATTCTCTACGTCTTTATTAGATGTGTGATTTGATGGCTCAATATTCGAAGAACTCTGTAAAGGTAAACCAATGTGGCAATGATCACTAAATTATAGCAACAGCATTAAGTCAAAGTCTGGTACATCGTACTGAAGATATCTGCAAGCATAAAAGCATTCTCATTTTTCCCAAAGAAAACAGCTTCTAGTATTTTCCTGACCTGTCTCTTATTTTGAGTCATCTTGGTCAGAGTCTCGGGAGAGCTTGAGTTTTCTATGCGGTCTTCAACATTAATGCCTTCTTTCTTGATGGATTCACCAGTAAGGGGACTTAATCCGCGTAAGCTGGAGGCCCTTCTAGTCATAACTTTTGTTCTTCTTCCAGTTAAGCCAGAGTGTGTTGCTACACGAGGCGTACTCACCACTAATGAAGAAAGTGACCTTTCTTTTCTTCTAACAGGCAAGGTTATTGGTGGTGCGACCTCAGGGGCATTAACCTTTCTCCGTTTGAAGGGAAAAATCTTTGCACATACATCTTGTAAACTGTGATCAGGCCTGCAACATATTAAAGCATAGTATAATACAACCACAATTTAAAAGAATCATGGATATAAATCAATGGAATGTTTTTATCACAAGACATCACATGAGAAGCTGCTGGTTATGTTTGGCAACACTGAAAATCCCTTGCATGCTCCCACCATATTGTTGAGAATTAAATATGAGAATTTTCCAATCATAACAAATATATACGATGAAAGAAAACCAACTAATCTCAAGTTCAGTATTGTAACTAGGAAGACAAGAGAAACATGGGATGCCAAATCATATCATTATTATTTAATGCCATGAAGAATAATTAGGAAATAAAAAGAAATAGATTCGTACCTTCTTTTTATGCTTTATCTTTTTATTAGTGTGGATCATGTATCCAGTCATCCTAATTCAACCAGACGAAATAATGTAAAAATCCTAATTCAAATAAACAAAGTATTGTGAAAATTTCGGTCCTCATTGTAGCTAAAAATCTGCTAAAGTTCACAGGAAAAAATATATCTCTGGAGTCTGGCCATATAAATACATCTGGTAAATCTCCTCTTCCAATTGGGCATCCATGTTAACTGCATCCACACTAGGGTTACCGGGTATGAGGAACGTTTTGGCACAAGGAACAAAAATGTGTACGTAGAACACATTTTTGGGGAAAAAGAAATGTGAGTTACTGTATATTGTATTGTGCACAGTGTTCTAAAAAACGGCTTATGCGGGCGCATATGCGCCCGCATAAGCGAATGCGGGTGGAAAACGCAGAAAAAAAGGGAATTCGCCCTCTCCATGCGGACACGGCCATTATGCGGTCGCATAATCCGATTATGCGACCGCAAGAAAACGGGTGTGAATAATAAACCCAACCCGACCCGACCCACCCGACCCGTTATATTTACATAAAACCCGTTTCCTTTCGATTTTCCCAAATCAATTCCTCGACAGCAGCAATTCCATCGCACCCGTAAAACCCTAAATTCCCTTCTCTTCTCCGATCGACATTCTTCTCCCCTCTAGAGTCCAATCGGAGCTATTTTTCTCACCGGCTACCCTCTACCACCAGTTCGTCACCCAGATTCGTCCAATCGGAGTTCAATCGGAGCTCCTGCGATCTCAGGCGAACTAATTCCGATTGCTCCAACAAAAATCCTAACTTTCCTTCTCTGTTCGGGTCAGCCTAAATAATCTCCCCCTAGAGTCCGATCGGAGCTCGGAATCTCACCGGCTACCCTCTACCCCCAATTCTTTGCCTGGACTCGTCCGATCGGGGTCCAGTCGGAGCTCGGAGCCTCTGACTTTCGCTGCTTTCTTTCCTTGGTAATTTCTTTAGCTTAGTTTATTTTGTTTTTAGTATTTTCTTTAGTTGAGTTTAATTTTTTTTTTGGAACTGCTTAAATTCTTTAGCTGAGGTTAATTTAGCTTTTTTTTGTCGCATTTTTGTAGCTGCTGTTAATAATAATTTGGGCTAAACTAGTTATTTGGAGTTGGATTTTTTTTTTTGGTTGGAATTTTTGCGGAATTTTGTTTTTTTTTTTGGGAATATTATGCTGCTGTTAATAATTATTTTGTACCTGACAAGCTGCTGAGTCTAATTTTTGTTTTGAACAAATTTTGTAGCTGCTGTTTAATAAACTAGTAATTATAGCTACTGTTAAAGTGTTAATAGTAGTTTGTAGCTGCTGAGTTTAATTTTTTTTTAACGAATTTTGTAGTTGCTGAGTTTAAACTAGTAATTTTTTTTACTAAACTACTAAACAAATTCATTTTATATGCTTACGGTTATTATTTATAATTTTGTAGAGTTTTATAGCATTAATATATCCATTTTTTTATAATTATTATATTAATATATATTAAAATATTAATATTCTGCATAATTCTGCGTAATCCGCATAATCGGCACGTAATCCGATTATGCGTTATGCGGTTCTGGACCGCACGCATACTGAAAACGCATTCTTGAATATTGATTGTGCATTAGTCTGAATGTCCACATTGCATATCCCGATATTAACAAAACTTTCCAATTTGCCTCCTCGTTCTTCTAATATATCGAAAACAACTTATGCTCTTCCCAAATAACTATCTCCCTCTCTGCATCTTTTGCTCTTTTTATATCTAGAGAGTAATGCTAAAATCATTTTTTCAGAGGGTTTGGCTTTACATCTTTGACACAAGACGGACATGATTTAAGGTTTGTGGTGGGAAATTGGGATAAAAATTAGAATTTTGGGGGAATAAATTAGGGTTCGGACTTCACGCTCAGGCGAATCACTCACCCACTTTCTCATTTTCTCACGAATCACTCGAGAGAAGATTTGATAAAACACATCACATGCTCTCAGAAAAAATCATTTTTCACCATATATCATCAAATTATGGTTTTACAGACTATATATATAGAAAATCCCAATGCAACAATATAATAACAAATCTAACAAAATCCCTAATCCAATCTAATCAAATCTAACTAAATAAATAATTTTATCTATTCTCTCTCGTTTGGAAACATTCATCGCCTGGTGAATAGCGGCAAGAAGAAAGTCAAGTACGGTCAACTGAAATTGGTCAATCTTCCCAATATCTGGCAAATCTTTCCACCTAATTAAATATAAGAAAATCGAACAAATCGGTAGCTAAATATATGTTGCCTTATATTCCAATAGTAGCAACAATAATACTTGTGGAAGATCTAGAGAGATTGAAATTTGTCACTTCTGCAAAAAATGAAAAATTTGGAATGGGAACTGAAGAGACAAGTAAAACACAATCTTCAGATAAGAATCCTTGCACTTCGCTATGTGTCTCTGCAGGTGTGCTAGCTCTCAAGTTCTCCTCATGAACATAACTATTGAGTGCTTCAGTAGTTGCCTCTGACAAAAAATCATATCGTCAATTTCAGGATTTGTAGTAAGTTGTATGTTAGACTCGGTCTCATTATCTAAAATCTCGAAAGCGGATACATCGGTATCTGGACTCTTCTTAGGGTACTGATATTCATAATGCCAAAATTCTCCACAAGCCGAATATTTGATGGAAGGACATTGATGAGTTGAGTGTACGTATCCTTCACACTTAGAATATTGTTTAAAAATAAGATGTGAAACATATTGTGCACGAAGAAAAATCTGCAATTGTTTCCAAGTTGGACGAGATTTATAGTTGCTGAGATACCAATCAGAAATTTCTTCAGCCAACTTTAATTTAGCATAGTTGTATTTTTGCCTTGAAGTTAAAGAAAAGTAACGGAAAAATTACTCTAAATTGCTCTCCCAATTTTCATAACAATTATGGTCATTATGCCCATGAAAATAGGAGATTGCATCATATATATATCACACTCCACTTGCTTAAAACCGACATCAGTGTTTATGTATTTTTGACAAAATATGAATACCATAATTTCAAAATTTTTAAAGCAAGTTCAGAAAACACCAGAACTGGAATATGTCAATTATATCTCGAATCCGATGCGAACTGGGTTTCAAATGGCGTCAAAATCACCCAAAAATCCTTAACGGGTCTGCTTCCTTCTTAACGGGTCTATTGTGTAGAAAAATTAGGTCTGTGCTTCTAGACCCATTAGATAATTTCAAATCTCAAGTAAATAAAACTTGGATCGAGTAATGACACCAACAGGTTCGACCCGAAATCCCAAAGAAAATTGGATCGAGAAAGTCTTCTATAGGATCTGGAAGATGCGATGGTGGCGGCTGATTTGGTGGTCCTGCTGGTCGGTGGTGGCGATTGAGGGAGGCGGCGAATGTGGAGGCGGAGGCACTGTGTGTGGCATTAAGGTGTTGCTCTGGTGGGTTGATGGTTGATGATGGCTTGCGATGCACCGCAAGTGTCAGGGCTTCAATCTTCGATTCAAGGCTGCGAGGTTGCTTGCTGAATGGAGAAGTTTGGCAACAATGAAGATCTGATGGCAGAGTGATTGATGAAGCGACGAGGTCAGAGGGATCTCTAAAATTGTTGGGTTGGGTCGGAGGGCGCTCACGAGGGGGGTGAGGGAAGGTGATTGTGGAGATGTCTTTAGTAAGAGCTTATGACAAAGGGGTTGGAGATTGAATTGGGTTAGATTTTGGGTGTTGCTGTTGTTGAAAAGAAGAGAGGAATTAGGAATTTTTTTGCTACTACTGCTTCTCTGTTATTTTTTTCTTTCTGATCAATTTCTTTTCTCAATTTCTTTTTGGATTTTTTTCCTCTCTTTTTTTCTCTTTATTTTTTTCCGGTTTTTTTTTATATGTTTTTTTCTTAAAACTAAAATAAAATAAAAATAGGATGAAGATGGGAGAAGAAGAAGGAGATCTTTAGCTCTGATACCAATTTGATGCAGGACGGAAGCGATTTAGGGTTTGTGGCGAGGAATTGGGATAAAAATTAGGGTTTTGGAGGGATAAATTAGGATTCGGACCTCACGCCTAGGTGAATCACTCGCCCACTTTCTCACGAATCACTCAAGGGAAGATTTGATAAAGTAAATCACATGCTCTTAAAAAAAATCATATTTTATTATATATCATCAAATTAGGATTTTACAAACTATATATATAAAAAATCCTAATACAATAAGATAATAACAAATCTAACAAAATCCCTAATCCAATCTAATCAAATCTAACTAAATAACTAATTTTATCTCTATCAATCTTGCTCTTCCTTGGTCAACGGCAGAAGGAAGTGAATATTTCAGTAGCTACAACACATAAGTCCAAAAGTCAATATATAGCATGCATGCAACTGAGGATAAGGCTCAAACTCAATTAAACCTAGCCTAAAGCAAATAAATACGACTCAAACTCAAACTCAGTATTTCCTGTGAAACTAGGTCATCCAAGTTCCCGTAGGATCTCCATCACAAGTTATTCTAATTTTCTTAACAAATTCTTATTCTTACATGAATATTAATAATATCTATAAAGAAATTTATATCAAGTTGACTATTAACTTCGGTAGCTAATCATAAGTTGGAAGTCTGTCCAAGTTTGACCCTTGCTTTGGTATCTATTTTGCTTTTGTTACCCATCTGTTTAATCTGCGTAAAACATCGATTGAACTGAGTAGCTTCTTGCTCCAAATATTCATTATGTAAATCTTAACCTATATTGCTAGAAGCTCAGCAGACTTAATCTATTTTATCTTGAGCTTTTACTCTGAGTCATAAAATGAAGAGTCATAAAATGAATGCAGAGCCCTCCATCAAATGTCACATTCCATCCAAACCATCAATAAGGTAAAGACTAGTGATCAAATCAATAATATGAGTGGAAATGAAATAGAGTGAGACCTAGTTGGGCGATGTTGACAGATTCACTATCACCTAAAATGAAATAGAGGGCAAGCATGAAAGAAAGGACATAACAGGACTTCCTTTGCATAAAGTACGGATACTTAACACCACTTCGCCAACTGGTATTACATGTGCTTTTTCCTCTTTGACTCTTTCCAATTAAACCATGATGTTCTACATCCAATTTGCATCAAGTTATCTAGTGCTATCATATTCGCAGTACGCTTCGGCTCGTGGTATAGGTAAAGGTATGGGCATGGATATGTAGGATGTTACTTAAGCAGTACGGGACAGATAAGGTGTAGGCTTAATTGGAATAGGTATTTTGGATCATGATTCCCTTGAGAACATTTTAAGTCATTTGATATGTATGCATATATTATTCATATTATCATGTATTATTCAAGTGCATGTGGATGAAAAAAGCTTAAACACTAAAACTAAATACATGAAAAAGTTCATTGAATGAATTAAACATTAGTTCTCTTCTTTTATGTTCCATGATGCAAATTTTGATGAACTAGTTCGTGAATGTACCACAAATTAGAAAGCACAAACTGGATCATGGTACGAGTGGGGATAGAATGAACTAGGTAACACTGAGATGAACTAAAGAACTAATACAATCAAAAACTCCCTGCTAATAAAATCCTCAAATGACAACTTTTTAGAAACAAACTAGATGCAACTCATATTTCTTAATTAAACAAAGTAGATAGATCACCCAAATATTGCCATAGTATGCAAGTGGAAATCTGCCTGGCCATGACAAGCAACAGCACCCCATGCTAGCAAGTAAACATGGTTGAAGCATCATGTTGGAACTTGGAATCATGTTGGACCTGACATGCATTGATGTGGAATGATCCGTAGCTCATTTTGTATCATATTTGGATCAATTTGTTATAGCTCAGGCATAGATAGGTCCTTATGCTGATAAACTACTGCATTATAGAAATTGGTCAATATGAACAAAGATGGATCAATGAGAAGAGCAGTGATCATAATCCAGTATAACATAGACTTGCAGATAATGATTCCACGACTAGACTCTAACCAATTATAAAAGGGTAAAAGGAATATGGCTGGAAAGTGTGCTTTTGAATTTTGCACTCCGCAACACATATGAAATCTGTCTTTTTATCTCCTACTAAGTATGCGTTTGCTAACTCATACTGCTGCTATTAATAGTAGCATCTCTTTTGTACAATAATTTTGCATTACTTAACATGATAGCTATAATTGCAGGAGTAATCATGGTTCCTTCTTAGAAACTGTCTTTTTATCTCCTACTCATTTTATGTGTTTGCTAGCTCATACTGCTGCTATTAATAGTAGCATCTCATTTGTACAATAATTTTGCATTACTTAACATGGTAGCTATAATTGCAGGAGTAATCATGGTTCCTTCTTAGAAATCCTAGACCATAATTTTGCAGCTTCATCTCTTATCTGGGGCCAATTATCGAGAACAACAAAGAACATTGCTGGAGGTTTCCTCCAGTTATTGCATTAAGTTCTCTTTTAATTCTCTAAACAATAGAATCCAAGAGTAGCCAACAGTTTAGCTGAATACAAATCCACCTCCCTCTAGTTATTTAACAGAGCTCTGCTATTATACAAGTTCACGGTGCAGGAGAGGGATCCCTGGAGATCAATAACATGATGGCATGTGGTCCCAGAAACAATTAGATAGAACATATTAATCAGGTAGTCGGTTACTCAAACACTACAGTATATCATCAACAACAGCCAATAAAAATTTCTAAGAGAATTATAAACATGAGAACTGAGAAGCTAACCTTAGTTTCTCGACTGGAACACAACCTAAATCAATGTTGCAAATCGGGCAGCAGTCTACTTCCTCGTCAGTCAGCTTCTCGAGGATGCACTTCCTGCAAACTGCAAAGAGAGGTGGAGAGACGGTGCTTATTGGCTGTATATGGGCTAAACAGTAGGAATTCTACATCTTGAACAACTGAATTTGCAAATAACAATGCTAAAACAACTTTCATTACCAATCTATGAGCTTATTGAAAATTCTGATAAATGAAGCAATAACTACAAAAGAAAGATAAAAATGATAACTTTTTTGTCTCAAAAGAAAAATGACAAACTTTTTAACAGAAGATAAACAAGAAAATAGAAGATAACAAGCTCAACTTACAATTACGCAATAGGGTTAAATTTTGCAACATAAGTAAACAAGTTGGATAAACTTGAGTATCAAATGAAATAAATTCTATAAATAGACAAACCCAGCTAACATAATTACCAAAAAAGGGCTCATAATAACGTCTCATCGTGATGAGCCATTGCCAATCTCTGTTCTTCTGTAAATAGAAACTAACGAAGCTTCATAATTCTACTCAATCAAACAGAATCCCATGACTCAAAAGAAAAATCTTATTTCTTATCCAAAAAAAAAAACACCTATTTTTTTCTGCATGAGAAGACGCATCAATTACTCCTTCTACCTCATTAAACTCAAACAAGACAACACAGAGGCAGAAGCAGCCAACTCTGCATGCGATCGCACAAAGGGAAACGAAAAATTACGAAGGGCCCAGTTGCCAAGATCGAATTTTGACGCAAACCCACATGATAAAATTCAAAATTACGACAAACCCACGCCCAACAAAACTCAAAAAACTTACACGCCATCTCAGAAATTGAGATTTGAGAGAAAGAGCTCGATCAAACTCACACGTGTGGAGGCACTCGTAGATGGTGGTGGCGTCCCTGAGGAGCTTCTTGCAGAGGGGGCACGTCATGCACGCAGCCAGCACCTCCCGCCGCACCCGCACCACCCCCGCCGGCCGCGCGGTCGATCCGGCGGCGCTCGCCATGCAGCTCCCAACCTTCCGCCGGCGCAGGTTAGCACCTGCATGAGAATCCAACGGGCCGCCGCATTTGATCGATGGGACTGACGTGGAGAGAAAGGGATCTGGCGAATTGGGAGGTCGAGGGGATCTGCTAACGTGAGCCGCGGGGGGGCAGAGATATGGACTGGACGACGGCGGAGGGAGAGAGAGGAGGGTATGAATGTAATTAAAAATTTATTAGGAGATGGGGGGCGACGAGAAAGGAGAAGATGTCTTTTTGGCGTGATCGAGCACAAGACAACGTGTCTTCTGGTAGAAAAAAAGGAACAGAAAACTGGATGTGGTGCTAACGTGAGCCCATACAGCAGGGCGCAGGTTTAAATCCAAATTGTTCGTCGATCGATCGCTATAAGAGGGGACTGTGGGTCTGAGGGCATGGGCTATTTTTGTCAATTATTTATTTCAGTACTTGAAGCTGCAACTGCTCCAAGAAAAAAAAAAAAAAAAAAAAAAAAATTTGATGTTGGTAATTGGTGTCCATCATATTGAACTTAAAGTTGCAAACTTTTTCGCTTTTTAATTTTTGGGATTCTATGTTGAAGATGGTACTACCAGTCATACTGGCCGCAGCGGTACAGCGCCAATCACAAAAATTTCAGGCTGAATGACTTGTGGTTCGTCCTCATCCTTTATGCATTCAGATTAGATAGATCGCACAGTACATGGTCGTTGCTTTTAAAGGTGGAGAATAAATAACATAGCATGAGAGTTTGAGGTTAACTTTCTTTGCTCTTTGATTTGGTGGACCACATATAGTATACTTTTATGATAAATTTAGTCTCATTTTATTTCATTTTTCACTCCATTTTCATTTACACGTTGATTTTTCATCCCAAGTCAGATCTAGAAAGTAGATTTGTATTATTACAAGTAATTATTCAGACGTTTATTTTACCTAATTGTACACCAAATTGATTAATACTATTAACACCTAAATTTTATTCCTTGAATTGTCCCTCAAATCATTAAAACAAACAGGTTTTTTCAATGATCTGAAGGGAAAAATTTGAATGATTACTTTATCAAAATATCATCAAATAGTCATTTGAATGATGAATTATGAAATTATACTTCTTTAACCTCCTACCAGTTTTACGCTAATTTAAAATCTCATTTCATTTAATTAATATAATCTCATTTCAGTAAATGAATTACCGGCTCATGGAACTTATATAAACTAGCGACAAAAAAATAGTAATTGCATTAATTTTGTAATACCTTATAACGTCTTTCTTGAGAATACCATCTCCACCTCCTTAGCGTCTTGAATATCAAATTTAAGTGATTTTGGAATTCATTTACTCTTCCATCAAGTGAATAAAAAATATTGTAATTCATCAAAAATCATCAATTTTATGTTTACTAGATGGAAGGCTAAATCAAAACTATAACTTAAGAAATTTGGTTTAAGTGCGTCCTGAAGATTGAGATTATAATTAAAAAAAAAATTCTGAAAAGAATAATACGATCACTATTTTTTCACCATTAGTTGCAGTGGCGTTTTTGAGGCAACAATTTATTTCCATTATTCTTGTATATAGGATTACTGTAAAGAGTAAAACGTATATAATAATAAACGCTAGATTTAATACAGAAAAAAATTGAACTAGAAAATTTTATCTAAGGAAGTTGTAGAGCTCGAAATTATATTTCCAGGAATTCAAGAACCACCTTACTCGGAGATTATTTTGTAAAACTTTTTTGAGAGATTATTTTTATAAAATTAAAGATGATGTTTTTCTCTCAAATCACGAGCAGCTAATCTCTTTTTGGTAAGGGATGAGGAGATTCCCATAGTTCTTCTCCATCAAAATTTTCTCCACATCCTCGAAGAAGCCCATATGTGCATAGATCATTATAGATATTTTTTTAATTAGATTTTTTTTTCCCCCCTTTTGTGATATTATGACAGATTAGTATCATTAATTCGGTTAAAACGCAAATTAGTCCTTATTTCTATTAAAAACACAATACAGTCCTCCTCTGGACTAAAAAATAAATAAAATGATGTCTATAAATATTGATTTAAAATATAAAAAATCTATAAGTTGTATTATTTTTAAAGCCTCATACCTAAAAATGACTATGATAAACATAAGCTTTATATGATTTCTATAATTACTTTTAAAATTCCCTGCTCTAACAAATGTGTACCAGTATACTAAAAGGAATATGTTGTTGATTATTAGTAAACATATATTAAATGATAAGCTATTATTAAAAATTCATTAAATAATGAGTAATTCTATTGAACTATGAAAATTAAAAAAAATAAGAAATTTATGATTATTTCTATAAGAGCGAGAAGTATAACTGTCATTAAGAAAGATGATTATTAATCGAGATATGTTGAAACAAATCATTAGGAACATCTTTGACACTGAACAGAAAGTAATTAGGGTTTGAGAAGGAGAAATTAGGACTTTTTAGGTGAAATTGAAATTTCTGTGGAATTGAGGAAGAATAGTATGGGTTCGGGAGTTAGCTCTTGGGCGAATTCACACCCGCCACTTTCAACGAATTCTCAAAGAAAGATTTTTAATATAAGCAAATTGTTAGAAATAAATTTCAATTATTTTTCATTCTAGTTCTTCAGAAGTTATATATGAATATTTATGAAGGAAATTAAATGCACCACACGTAATAACAATAAAATCTTAATCAAATATAAACAAGTATCATAAAATTCTAAATCCAATGAGATTTAATCAAATTTCATATAATTCCTAATCAAATTTGGGTTATTGTCCCCATTAAATTTGCCAATGTAAAAAGGATTTCAAAACTTTCAAGGGACTTGTTTATGTTTTTATTGAAAAATATGTTTATATTATTTTTTCTTGGAAAAAAAAACTAATTTAGCAAAATTCTTTATTTTGTTATAGTTTTATGTCTTTTTGGTTTTCTACTCCATCTTTGGTTCCTATTGGAGTCATTTTTTTCTTTGTTTTTTTTAGAATTAACATCCTCTTTCTTTATATTCTTCTAATTTTTTTTAGGGTAAGAGTTATATAGTCTATAAAAAAGCTAACCGTAATCAAGTATTGGCAGATTTTAATCAATAAAAATATTCTTTTAGAATATTATATTTGGTTTTGCTAGATTTTTATCATCGATGGATTCTGATTCCTCATGTATTCAAAGTTCTAACTAGATTCTCGAAGAACGATTCGAAAGAAAGATCTAATTGCACCAAAAGGCTGAAACATCCACATCAAAAAAAAAGAAAGAAAAGAAAAGAAAAGAAAAAAATCTAATCTAATTAGAAACATAAATATGAGGTACACGAAATCGCTCCTCACAACAATCTTTGAGCTCTATAGACCTCTTCAAAAGCTTTCTTAAGTGAAGAAGTTCCTAACAATATTCATCTAGATGCAATACGAGTGATGGGTGTTAGACTAATTTTTGTAATTAATCTATAATTTGGAACCACACATGTAGACAATTAAAATGTGTGTGTTATCATTTAATTAAGCCAAGTCTAAATTTTATGGTCTAATTAATAATTGATTAATTGGCTTAAAGGGTATAATAGTCATGAGATTATTGTGTAGATACCATTAGATAATTATTACTTGTATGAGGGGCAGAAGGGTAATTATGGTAAAAATTATAACTGCCCTAGCATTTTATAATTAGAGTTATGATCCCCGTTCTACCACGACGTATTCTGATTTCTCAAAATACTCTCAGAGAGAATTCTAAGGAAGGATCTGGTGGCTAGAATTGGAAGACCATAACGCAAGGGTTCTCTTCCCGCAAGATTTCTACAATAATATATTCAGATATGCTTCCGCTTTTAATTTTGTACTCATGGTATTAATCGGCAGATTCAATAATATACAAAATTATTTCTTTTATTTCGGATTTATCAATTGGTAAATTATTTCTATTACAAATCCTAACAACGGGGACTCGAAAAAATTATTATTTTATTGGTGCTAATTTTCTTGCCCAAGATTGATATGATTCCGTGCAGATGTTGCATGCACTGTTACTGTGTAGTGCGAGGAGCGGAGGAGAAGAGTTTATAGGCATGTTGGTGTCTTTGAATAAAATCCCCAAAAAAGCTCCGAGGGCATTGGTGTCTGTTGTGGTCGATGCATAAGAGTGACACCTCCCTCTATGGAAAGTCCCTAAGCATCGGCGTCGGCACCGGTGCCTCATCGATTGACTGAAGTCTGTTGGCTTTGCGGCGGAGCTTGTTGCCGACATGGTGGTAGTACGTGGTTGCATGCGGAGTGCTCCGGCTAAGATCTTGCTGTTGAGAATTCTGGGCATCACTCTGCCGTGCACTGCACAAATGATGCTAAGGGTTGGGAAAGTTATTTCGTGTTCTAATCGAAAATTAAGTGCAAAAATAGAGAGAGGAAAAAATTGGGAAAAAAAAAAATATAAAATTGCAAAAATATCACACTATACATGATTTTTTTTTTTTAAAATGAAATATTTCTAATTGCTTATTAAATTGAGATTTTTTATATTACACATTTTATGAAAACTCAAATACTTAAAGAAAAATATGGTATATGAATTTGAATTGACTATAGTTAAATGATCCATACTGTAATGATCACAATATGATTACTACACTCATAGAAAATTTTATGCATTGATCGCATATTTGAATATGTAATATAAGACACAAACGGATTAATTGTGTTGAGTTGTTGACCCCTTTTATTTACTGAGCAAGAAAAATAACTAGTAATTTTTTATAATAAATATTAAATAAATAAGTTTTAAAAAGTCATATTTCTTTTCTATAGTGAGTTTTTGTGGAAGGCTAATGATTTATTATTCTTGTTAGGAATATATAGTATATCTTTTTTTTTTTTAACTAATATATAGTATATCATGTTTACATAATTATTAGAAAAAGTAAATCTGAGAAAGGCATTTTTAATATAGAAGTCAATTTTGATTGATTATGATAATATCCTATATCATATTAAAATTAAACCTGCAATATGCACATAAATATTTTTCTAATTAAATACAAATGAAATAATTATTGTAATCAATGACCACTTTGACTTGCTAAAAAAAATAAATATTTTTTATTTTTGGAAATAACAATTGTTCATAAGTAAGTCTTTCAAATTCAATGCTAAATTCAATTTGATTGGTGAATATCTAAATAACCTAACAAAACTGGAAATGTAATTAAGATAGATTGCCAGGAAAGAAAAACAAGAAAATTATTAAATTTAATAGAAATTACTAAATTTAATAACAATTTAAAATTTAATAACAGGGCCGCGCCGGTATTGGCCAGGGTGACCAGGCCTGGACCCAGGTCTGCTTGGCTGGTCGGGGGCGGGATACCGGGCCCAGGCCCATTGGGACACCAATTAGGACTCCCATACCTGAACTAGTCTCTCCATGTGTCGCAGTTGGGTCTTGACTTGGGCCTAAAAAGGCCCTGATCCGTAGCCGAAATTAAACAAATTCAGCCCATCCTTTTTGCTAACTTTCGAAGAGGGGAAAGTATCAACACCCTCAACCTTTTTTGTGTGATCTTTGAAAAATTATCTCATAACATTTCCTTTTAACTTTATACCCCAAAAAATAAAGATATGCCTGAGTGCAAAGGATAACTTATTCTGATTAGCTTTACATAATTAAATAATATAAACCAATTAAACTGCTGTATCGTTAATTTAATTACATTATATTTTGACATAATTAAGCCAAGTAATTTTCTTCCTCTACTTGTCTGTACACGAGGTCATTATTCTATTGTATTATAAGCTTTTTGTATTCATATAAATCGCCCAAAAAAAAAAACTCTCTTCTGCACTCTTACTATTATAATAACTAAATAACCGAACGGTTCTAAATTTTAATTTGGACCTTATTATAGAAATAAAGGAAAAAAAAATTGATATGCTCTGTGGACGCTCAAAAACTTGTTGGTCAATATACGTAGACGTAAAAAAAATGATATACTTGTGAAAGACGTGAAATTAGCGCTGGGAGCCACGACTAAAAAACTTTTGAATGCTAAGCAATATACGTAGCATGCATTTAATTCCTCTACCTGCTTCAGTGTTGAAAACTATGCAGAGACTGTGCCCGAGAAGTTTTTTGCTTCGGATTCCACAAAAGCATTGAGCTGGAGACATCAATGTGCACGTGTGCACAAGTCATCACTGCAAGAGACAAGCACACGTGTTGGATGTGCACAGGCCAACTTACAACAGTACGTGAGGCTGTCGCATTTATGAACCCTCACAAACAAACATGTAGAAGGTTTTCGATTAGTTCGTGCCATGCTTTTGTTGGTCATGTTTAGTTTAGAAACACATAATAATGTTAATAATGTTAGAAGTTCTGAAATGATTAATTATGTATATAATAATTCTTTATGTAGTTTTTAGTCTTGGACTCAATTAAACGTGGGCAAAGCAAATACAAATTGAGCTAGATTAATTATCTTATCTCATTCAAGTCATCCAAATGAACATGATGTGATGTGGTTGTTTAACATGTGTTGGCAAAGTAAGGATTAATTTAGTCATGGATTTCATTGTCAAGTATCAAACTAGCTTGACATTGATAAAAGACAAGATTACTAAGTTTTAAGAGGTCCTAGTAGTCTTATGAAATTACTGATAAATTAGAAATGATAATAGACGCATTTACGAGTTAATATTTTATCTTCTCTTTTATCTTCTCTGTACAAAATTTTAAATTAGAAAAATAAAATTTTTATTTTTAATTCAAAATTTTATATATAGCGAACTAAAAATTGATTCATAAAGTCGTCTATTATATCATCCCTCTTGATAATTGATTAAACTGAGATTTATCGGATTAAACTTATTGGTTAGATAATGCAGGGAAAACAAAAAAGGCTCAACTATCGATGATAGATACATGAACTTAGTTATCAGAGCTCACACAAGTGTTACCATTGAATAAGCAAACAGTCATCTCCAAACATCTTTGTTGTGGACATAGAGGGAATAATTCAAGCATAGAGGCTGGATGCATCCTCTCATAATTAAAGTGAAGGATTTAAAACTTATTTTTTTTTATTTTTTTTTATTTTTTTTGTCTTGTTTCCATTCTTCCATCAATCTCCTAAAATGGCCAAACACAAAGTAGTAGTCGTATCTAATGAGAGAGAAAACAAAGTTTGCTTTGTGCTTTGCATCTAAGCTTAAAACATGGTGCTTAATCAAGGGGTCTAATCACTTATCTTATTAGTTAAATGATTTAATTAATAAGGATCTTGGTCATAACCTCCATTAACTGAAAGCATTCACATTCCTCCATGTGAGGATAATGTCTGACATTTTGACTCAAATTAAATATTAAAATCCTTTATATTTGATATATTTAAATCTAAAACCTCTCTTTCTTGTTGCTAATCTTTGGAGGCAATAGAATGTGAAACCAGGGGACAAGGAGCAGCCCCATGTAGCATGAAATCCCACACACGGTGCTTAATTATATGGTTAGTGATTAGAAGAAAACAAAAAAAATAATCGTCTAGTACAATATACTTATGCTAGTCAAGTTAACTCATGCATCACTATAGTTAGCAAAGATTCTATGAATGATCAGTAGCTTATCTTATAAGTACATGTGAGTTGATAAATAATTTTGAGCATAATGGGATGACTGCTTAGAATGCTAAACATTGACATTAAACAAGCTATAAGCATGTGAATGCTTAACAAATGTATATAAAATTAAGTAAACAAAGTTTGATTTGCACCGACTCTCTCATTTTTGAGTAGTTCTTTCTCATAGATTAGTAACTAACCAGTTTGCATATAGTTCCATTATTCTAAAAAAAAATGGGCTTTCTCCATTAACTATAATAAAGCAATTTTGAACTGGTAGTCAAACCTAATAGTCTATATGTAACGTAATATCAAGCTATATGTATCAAACTTTTGCGGGATGATTTTGCAACTTTAATTCAAAAAGTCTTTCTAAATCGACGATCGGATAGTGAAGTTAGCCATGCCCAGTTGGTAATTGATCACAATTCAATAACATCCAAGCTTAGGGAATTTCTAAATGAGTATAGCGTGTCTGTTTCTAAAAATAATAAAAAATTATAAATTTGTCAAATTTTTTATATAATCTTATCATTTTCTCTAGTCGCAGTTTAGTTTCCGAATAAAACCAGTGACATGCTCATTTAGAAATTCCTCTAAGCTTATAGAACTATACTTTATATAATTAAGGTCCCTAATAAGATCTCATCTGACACAACACTCAATATTAAAATGAGAAGATGCTTTGATCCCCTATCATCCATCAATCCACATGGGCTGCTCCTTGTCCCCTCCAAATCATCGAATCCAACGGCCCAGATCGTCCGATCGAGCTGGTCGGCCGATCATGCCGCCATGATGGACCAGCACTGCTCTCACGAGCAGTCACTAGCAGACCACCTTAGCACTCCACTGTCCCCTACCACCCCATACACCAAGAGAACGAAAGCCTTTAATGATAGAGACGCTGCCCCCCGTATCTCTTTCATATCTAACTTCCAACAATACTCTATATATACACAAACACAATAAACAACTTGTTGCACAATCAAAACACAACTACAACACACAAACACATCTCTTACAGTTAGTGAAGCACCCAGGAGAATGGAAGGTGCAAAGAGCTATGACTGCGGTATCGACAACCTCAAGGCGACCGAGCTCAGGCTAGGCCTGCCAGGGACCGAAGACGCAGCTGACAGTCCAACAAAGGGTATCAAGAGAAGCAACGATCAAGAAATCGCGCCTGTGACCAAGTATGTACATATTTATGCTTGTTATGGATCCTATCATGTATTCCTTTCTTTGGAGCATAATTGATGGTTATGTATTGATTTTTCGCAGGGCACAAGTTGTTGGATGGCCGCCAATCCGATCATACATGAAGAACAACAGCTTTCGAGGGAAGGCTGCGATAGAGGCTGATGGTGTTGTTAAGTATGTGAAGGTTAGTATGGATGGGGCTCCATACTTGAGGAAGATTGATCTGAAAGTGTATCAGGGATACAGTGAGCTCGGTGAGGGGCTGACGAACTTGTTCAAGTTCTTTTCCTTAGGTAAAAAAGAATGACTCAACACAGCACAAGAACTAAAAATGATTTTGGGTACAAATTAATGATCTTGTTGAATTGTCAGGATGCAATGATTCAGATTATGCAATCACATATGAGGATAAAGATGGGGACTGGATGCTAGTTGGAGATGTGCCATGGGGGTAAGTTCAGATTGTACATACTCTCATTATGCAAACTTTGAACCAAGTGTTGATTATGCAAAAACTTAACTCTCTTTTTTGTGATTGTAGGATGTTCATCAATTCTTGCAAGAGGCTGAGGATAATGAGAGGATCTGAAGCAAGAGGATTGGACTCCAATCAATTAACTTGGATCTCTCAATTTGATCATCACATATCATCATTTCCCGACAAATAAAAGCGATTGAAATAAAGAAGAAAGGGAATAGAGAGCAAGAGAAGATGTAACACCCTGAATAGGGATGAGAATGAACGGGTCTAGGGGCCAGTTCTTGGTCCATACTATTCAAAAATTCGAATTAAAAATGAAAGTTGAATAGAGTGGATCAAGAACTGATCTTTGAACCCGCTCATTCTCATCCATAAACAGTCGTGAAGAAGATACATCAAGTGGCTTATTTTCCTTCCTTGGTGTTACCTTTTTAGTTTTCTTTTGTTTTGTGGTAGCAAATACTCAGGGCTGCATATAAAAAAAAAAAAAAAAAAAAAAAAAAAAAAAAAAAAATCAGGTTTTGTTTTCTTCATGTAGATGTACAGAGGACAACTCTACATGTTTTGACACGTTGTGTAGAGTTGGAAGTGTTTGTAGAAATCATTGTGCTTGTGAAAATGAGAGATCAAAGACAACTTTGCTTGGAAGTTGCGTGTTCAGGCTATTATCAGCTAGACAGAAAAGAACAAATGGGAAAAAAACAGATATTTATAAATCATTTGATTTTTCTTTCTAACAATAAATAATGGTTACCTTCTTGTTCTCTTGCACAAATCATGTTGTACCTTCAACTGAAAAGAAAAAGACAATGCATTAACACAAAATTGTCTTCAATAGGATATTTGTAAAGATCAGACAGATACAAAGATAAGTGCTATAAATGGACAAAAATGAGGTTTCAGGGAAAAAATATCTAGAATGTGTTTCACTGGTCCAAGCTCAAAGAAGAAATAAAATCGAGTTCCAGAAGTAGTAAGGGGATGCACCTGCTAGTTTGTATGCAGTAACATAATCTCAGTCAATGATCAATGATGATACTAAAAAAGCCAGGCAAAGATATTTTATCCCTTCAGGCAAAGTGAAAAACTTGGAAAGCACAAATTTGTTTTCGTTCTTTCAGACAATCGATAGGCATAGTAGGAGGCATGAACTTTTTATACCCGGAAGAATTTAATAAATTTGACATTTTCTTGGTTACAGCCTTTTATTATTACTATATATTGGCAACACGAACAACTGGCAATAACCATTGTAATGCAGAAGAATAGCTGTGTATGTATGAAACAGAACCAGGAAAAGAAAAGGAAAGAAAAAGGAATGGTACCTTTCGGCCAGCGCATATTAATCTTGCGTGCTGCTTGTGCTCCCCGAGCAATTTCATTCTAACAAGAATATTAAAAAAAAAAAAAAACTTCAGAAAATCATGTATGAGATTAGACTTCAATATGAATTCAATCAGTAACCTTCAACAAACTGAATGAATTCCCTCCAAGAGTGTAATAACTGAAGTTGTGTTCAACTGTTAAAACTAGGAATTTGTAACAGCTATCAATAGTATCAAGCTCCAGAAACAAGTAACTGGCAATGGCAGCTTCAGCATTTGATAACCATTCCACTTAACGGACACCATCATTCCGAGGATTGTATTGCCAATCGTCCACTTTTACAACAACTTTTTTTTTTTTAAAGAGTATGAAAAAATGATGACTCATTGTCAGACTATAAATTACAACAAGTAATTTTAATGGAACTATAAAAACCTGTGTATAACTTAATATGCAGGTATAATTTGTGTAGCCATATCTCTTGCAGGCAGAACGAGGGCTTATATAAGGGTGAAACATTTGACATCTCTCACCCTTTTCATGTTCATTTAACATATCTGGGGTTGGCTTGGACTTTGGGAACCCCAAGCCATGAGTGAACTGTGGTTTGATACTGTCAACTGGCAAAACCATTGCTTGTAATTTTGCCAGTAAGCCAAGTGAGTACTCTGATTTCCAAAACCTATGTTTCCATTTGAAATCATATCGAGAAATAAGCGCTCCTCCTAAGTGTCTTGGAAAGAAAATGCTCAATGACTGGTTCTTATCCTCAACTAGCATCTTCAGCCTGATGCATCTGTTCTCGACTTGAAGCCTCAACACTTTTCTCATCTGTAACAGGCAGGAGGGTTCCTGGTTCCTCCTTATTTCCCTGGATGATGTCGCTACTATCACTTTCATCGGTATTGATGGGATGTGTTGCTGCTGGATTAGATATTATAATAACAGAATGGCTTTGTGATTGAGGATGATCGGTATACTTGCCTTTGGAAGCTTCGTTTTTCTCTTCAGCATATGATATGCCAAATTTCTGACCATGAGATAATCCTGGGCATACCCCCTGGAGAAAGGAATACTAGCTTTGATCAGTAAGAACTTTAAGAGAGTTCAACAAAAGACCATAAATTGAAAATAAGGTATTTTGCTTATCCAGATCCAATCCTGCATTCATGTTTTCATATATCTTTCTGGGTTTTAAAATACCTGAAATCATTAACCTAGCTGTTGTGATACTCCGTAAACAAACTTTGCCCCAACTGAATTAATATTAAGCTCATAAAGAAGTTTAAATACACGATATGCATTATGGTTAAATATTTAATTAGAACCTTTTCTCTAATACTTGTGTAAGCACTAATATTGAGCTTGCAAAAGGAGATAGCCAAGAATTGAACCCCAGTTTACAAAATAATATGGAAATCAAGCCAGGTTATGCATGCAAATAATAAGGGATCACTAAGTTATAATGTGTTAAAACAAGTACGTGATTCACATCACAATGATATTATCAAGACATTTTATTAGCAAATTACTAGTTTTAAGTAATAACAGGTTGAGGTAGGTAGTATTAACATGTACTCCAATAACATTAACTCGTTAATTTGTAAGAAAGAAACTTAGCTTGCCAACATAACAAACATAATGTACAACCTACAACTGGCCATGTCATTTTAAATATGTGCACCACATTTGACAATTCTGAAACCCCATAAAATCATAATTACAGGATTAATGCGTCGTTATCATAATTACAGGATTAATGCGTCATTATCATTGCATATCTATACGTAACAGATGGCAGTGGCCCATAACCATGAGAACAATCATAAAACCAGTAATTATGTTTAAGCTTTATATTCTTTGGAAATCAGGAAAATCAATTACTTGATTGCTAAGCATATAAATGTCGGACACTTGCAACTGATGGGATTCCAATCCTACTGCCATATGCAATTTGATTTAATTTCAAACTACTAATGTAGAATCTAAACTAATCACGTAATTTCAGTTCCTGGAATTGAAAAGGGGATGGCACAGGATTTTTTTAAAGCCAGAAAACAAATGAATATACCATAGAATCATTAATTCAGAAACATGCAGCTTCTAATTTTCATTTGCACCAGATTTCACATTCGTTTCCAATTAACCAACAAAGAAATAGATCACTTTTCAAAAACGGTGATGGGCATACTATAGCAAACTTATCATCTTTTCCCATTAAAATGGATCCGAATGTGATTCCCTATAGCAAACTTATCATCTTTTACCCTTCTTCTATATGTTTTCGCAAGTCTAGGAGAACAAGGTAGCCGCACCTGGCCATTTTAGACGATGAAAAGCCCCTCTCTTGTCTATGGTTTTCGGCCAGGAGAGTGGCACTAATTAAAAGAGGGCTGATGTCAGGTCAACAGCCGGTCATAAAACTTAGATCTGTGGTGGAGCCTTGCTCCATAGCTAGATAGAAAAAACATAGATGATTCTGAGGACCATGCTGATGATGAATATGATGACAATGATAACGGTGTACTAGAACTTAATCCCATGTCCCTCCTCACCCCAAGGCCCCACACACCAGAAAAAGAAAAAAAAGCAGAAGGAAAAGAAGAAGAACAAATCCCAACCATCCAAATAAAAAATGTAAGCAAAAAAAAAAAGAAAAGAACATCCTTGAGATACTTTGCTATAATGCCAACAAGTATGTCTTTACCTTGATTACACCTGAAATAGGAAAAGCATCTTGTGCTTTGAGAGAGCTAACATATGGACCTCGATCCACATCGACTTGAGTATCATTTGTCTCTTGATAGTCAGACAAGATATCTGTAAGGAGATGTTTCTTCCATCTGTCACCTTTGCAAAATGCTCCTAAATATGAACAGTGCTCACTTACTAAAGATATTTCAGGAGTTGCAGGCAATAAGTGACCTTCTGTGCTAAATATATACCTGGAAAAAGAAAGCTTTATTAATGTCTGTTGAAATGCAGTTCTGCTTTTAAGTCAGTAGTAAATTAATAAAAGAGAAGTTGGAGGTTAAGGAACAAAACCTACTTATATGGGCCATTCTCAACAAGGTTGTCTGGGCCCACAGCCAAATCAAAAAGGAGCCAAAGGTATTTGACCTGGAATAAATCACTACTGTTAGGGGCTTAAAATGCAAACAAGACGGCTATTGCAGGCAAACAAAAGAGTAAATTACTTATTCTACCAGCAAGTGACTCTTAATCCCACAATAAAAGACAAGGTTATATTTCAACAAAAGGTGTTCTCTGATTGCAGATTTGATGCAAAGAAATACAGAAAAAACATGGGGTTGTAAATAATTCATTGTTAATACCAAATTCCAAAAGCATCATGGGAATATACTTCACGGAAAATGGAAAAGTGAAGATAGCTGCAACCTGATCTGATTAGGAAAAAAAATTAAAATGGCAATATCCTGTTTCTTTATAAGATATTAAAAAGAAATTAAAAAAGAAATATACAGGTTCTAATTTCTAAATTTATATATCTAAAGAAGAAGGAATATCTAATGCACATATTGTGTTTAGGACCATTTTGGAATGGTTTGCTAATTTCTTTTCATTGTATACTGTTTCATTGTTTCGAATAAGTATTAAAGAAATGCAATTTTGAACCCAGTGTTTGAAGCATGTGACAGCAGGTCAACAGTTTAGGCCCTGCCTCCGGCATAAACTCAATCAAGGGACTTGGATCATTTTTCAGAGGGGATATAAACTTGTTCTTACTGTTTCGGCTAGGAAAAAGCTCTCCATATGGTCATCCTGTTTGTGTGTCTCAACATCTGCTATGTGGCAATAACCACATGGGCATCGTGCACCATATTGAAGGCTTGTGAGCATGTCTCGCCCAGCATCAAGATACCTGCATCAGCATAGAACTTGAATCAGATAAAAACATGGCAGATAAAGAGTAAAGCGTTCCTCAGCAAAAAATAATAAATGGTTCAAGGTGGCTTTCCAAGGAATTATTCACAAAAAAACCATATGCAGGTATTTGTGTGCATTTGTCAGTATTCATGGTGATGTTCCATATAACTAACATAGGAATAGATGGAAAACTGTTACTTCTAGTATAGAGGAAGTAAAAATAATAAATTTGGGGAAGATAGGAGGAAAATTTCAAACAATTGGGGCAAAAGAAGGAAAAACAAAAATAATCTCAAAGGAAAAGTAATCCGTGAATAATTCCAAATGAGTTGGGATAAAATCAGGAAAGCACTGACCATAACACTCAAAAACAATCCATTATTAGTCATCCATTGATAGGGGCTTTACATATCAATACGTTAAACGTACAATAAGAAATTTAAGCACTTGCATACTGGGAAATGATCTCCTTAAGCCTCAGCAGAATTCATTAGCATATTATACAGTGTGCTTTTCTGCAAATTTTTTTAAAGTGAACTCACTGCAAATCTTAATATATAATATAAGACATATTAAGTAACTGGTTTCCACTTGGAGACTTCCATTGAATTTGATTTGCCTAGTTGCACATAAATCTTGTTATTTTACCTATAGCATGTATAAGTTGGTGCAAACTATAATTAAAGTTCACAATTCAGATACCAAGTACGCTTCGTCATAAATTAACTTCAGCATTTTCTTGGCTACCCCATTATGATACACGGTAGTAAAGCCTTCTTTGGCCCCAATAGCCTAGTAAAGGAACTTACTGCGCTTATCTAGAGGGCTTAATTCAGGTTGTCAATAGTTCAAAATAAGTTGGCCAGTTTGCTGAACTTTCTCAACTTTGAGCCAGGCTCCATATAGCCAACCCCATTTTGGGGGGCCAAGGCCTGGATGATCATGACGCTAGCAACTTTTCAATGGAAAATCCAGGATAAGTGTTGATTCTGTCCCTTTCCTCGTGACTTTTTAGAAAGAATGAAATAACTATATTAACTGTGAGAATATCTCGATCATATGCTCAAACCATCACCAAGAAGAAAGGAGGGTGAGACCTAAGCTCCAGTTACTAAGGGAATGGAGTTGCTTGAGATATAGCTGATATCCATAACCCCTACTGACTCCTTGCTGTTTTGTGTTGAGCTTGATACTAAGCTTTTACTTCCTTGAGTTCCATGGGATATTGACTGACAACCCAGAACCCCCAGTGCTTCCACTGAAAAACTAAAGTCGTGTAACGGCTGTGGCATTTGGTCATGCATCAATTCCATGGAGCTTGAGTAACCCAATAAAGTAAACCCCAAAAAAAAAAAAAAAAAAATTGTAGTCTCATGTAGATAATTAATTGACATGCTAACTCTGAAGTCCCAAGCACAGGAAGTTTTCAACAAGAAAAACATGAAAGAAAAATCTCATGGTTCAAAATAAGACAAACCTTGGATCACGGGTAGCTTTGAATAACCAATATGTGCTTTCAATCAACTCTGGACGTAGTGGATAACTCTTTTGTCCATGCTGAAAGATTCATGGAAAAAGGAAAGTTGGTACTACATGATAACATGATCCATATCATGCAAGGAAATGTATATGCTGTCCCATTTTCAAAGATTCCATTTAGTTTCATCAACTCAGCATGTGATCATCTATTGGCTGGAAAAAGTTGATTGGGAAAATGTGAGCCCACTAAAAGTTCCTCAATCAACTATAAGTACCAGCCAACTAATTGTTGATGGGAAGCAAATAATGAAATTTTCATGTGATACATCTAAGTTTAATTAAATGCTGCCATTTGTTAGTAAGAAATGAATAGTACTTGAACACTGAATGAAGCAAGATTGAATCCCTCTGGTGTGAATCCATACTTCTTCCAGACACTAAAGAAGGCAGCATGTGTTTGAATAGCAGGATTAATGTCCCCAGCTAAAACCTTGCACATAATATTGTTGTTAAAATTCTGGAAAGGAGGAGAACATAGTTTTGGTAAAACAGATAAGACAGAAACCTGAAGCCCAGGCCAGAAGGCCTGCAAGCTGTTAAATAATGGCCAAACTGTAGCTGCTGAATACATATTGACTTCGACATACCTAGGTGAATGATTACACTGCCAGGTTAGTGCAAATATGAAGGAATAAACAATTGTACATTTTCTGGGCAGAAGTAGCTTATACCAACAGAAAATGAATACATGAAATGAAGGAAACTGATAGAGCTCATTACCAAGGATCGTGATGGAGATAGTGCATGACAGCCTTGTAAGCTTCCTGGAACATGAATAAATACTCCTCGTCTCCAAACAACAAATAAGCCTGTTATAAATCTAAGAAAATCGTCAAATATACTGATGTCTCGGACCTGCAATAACCAAAGAACTATGACTAAGGAAGCCAAAATATCAAAGAAGATAGATAATGTTTCTTATATCCAAACAACAGATATGCCTGTTATCTCTAAGAAACTTGCCCAATATAGATATGTCTGGGAACGCTGCAGTAACTTGAGAACCATAAATGAGTCATGGAACCCTATCCAAGCTATAGCATTTATGTGAAGGTGATCTGGATTAGCTTACACAACACAACTTCTTAAAAGTAATCACTATAAAATTATTCTTACAGATGTAAGATCCATTACGACCACTAGGAATGATCAACATGCTACTTGAACATGTGTGATGAGTGCTCCCTCCAAATGCTGAAGGATTGAGAATTGTCAGCAAATTCTTGAGGCGATCAAACATGTGGCAGAGTCGGATATATAGATATATAGCTTATAAATATGGAATTCTGATCCGATCATGATGTTTTCCATGTTTGAAGCCCAAGGTTTACTAGACAAAATTATTGGACAACTCGAGGTAAAAGGAGGTCAGACTGACCTTTACTGTAACAGAATAGGATTCATCCAAAGCAGAGAAAGGTAATTATCAAGTAATCATTGGTGATAGAATGATGTTTCATAATATTTATAGGAGTCTTATAAGGAGAGCAACATGGAAATCTAGTAGCCTCCTCCATACCTATAATGACAGTGCAAATAAACATGAAAACCGATAGCCACCAAACGTTTCAAGTGACTACAGGAAAACTGATAGCCGCAAAAGGAAGGATTTGTTTTTCTTATTAGATCGTATATTCATTAATAACTTTAAAAGTAAAAGACATTAGAAAACAAGAATGTTGGAATCAAATTATCTCAAATTTATAATTTTATTAGATAACCAATTACTTTGAGAAAACAAATGGATTTCTATAAGAGATCTAACAATGGTTTCTTGACTATGTTTTATAATTTTTATTCCCTTTTCAGCCAATTTGTTGAAATCAATATATTAACCTACTTGATTGGGTTGCTTTCAACTCGAAGCTATTACTGCATTCAAATAACTTCCAAAAGTAAAAAGGAAAGAATATAAGCTGTTTTATATCAAAAAACAATATAAGCTGCTGAAGATATGGTTGGCCAGCAAAACAACTATCTATACTATTGATATTGATATGGTACGTGAAGGTTTATGATTTATCTTACAAACTTAAAGACTATCCTAACTATCGCCAGTTACCAAATACTACATGGTATTACAAGTTTTATGAAGTCCTGTACTTTAAATTTGGTTATCTTTGTGATATCCGGTGGGTATATGTTTCTTTCGTAAATAAAGTGATTCTCTGAACATCCACACTAATCATGTGACTAATAGTAACTATCATTCTATACTATTATCTCTGCAAGATTTGAGCTGATAAATTACTTATCTAATTCTTTTTAAATTAAAAAGCCAATTTTAATTGCATTCTTCCTTTCACAATTTAACCAACAGGATACTATCATCCAAACTATTGCCATGTTTTGAATTGTAAAAGATCTTTTTTCGTGAAGCCTGAGTGATCATGTGGCAAATTGAATGCAAATGTGAGGATTGATAAGCTTCAACTAATATTTTGATGCATGCAAATTCCTGAAGTATTTTGAAGAACAACTTCCAGGATCCAGAGTTTTCCCATATTGAAGGCAGCTAATCAGAAAAGTCGTTGATGCCACTAGCCTTAACTTCTTTATCCACTTGAAAGTTGATGAGAGTATTTTCTTCAAGAAATTGTAGCCAGACTCCGAATTATCTGTTCCATGTCTAGTTCAGGATAGAACAGTACAGATCCTCTTGCTCAGGGCTTCATAGGCAGGCAACAAACAAAGAGAAAAGACAAATTCAAGGGACACTGAATTTAGTGCAAAACTGAAGGTCAAAGTGACAAAAACCGGAGGCATAACAATTGTGTAGAGAACAAAGGCAGCAGAACAGCAGTTCAAATCAGGTTGTAGAAAAATAAGAGTTACATGGACACAAAAGAATGGCTACCAGAGAAAAAAATGGTTGCATAGGGTTAAAACATATCCAGGTTGGAGCAGTTGTCCTGGAACATGTAGTGGTTCCAGACTCCATAGGCACATGTAAAGAAACCCTTTGAGTAACACATTTTCACTACCTTTAACCAAGTCCCTTCAAATAATTGATTGCTGCAATAAGTATTTCAAACTGTTTCTTCCTGCTTCCATGCCATATTAAATGTAACCAAGACCAATCCTAAAGTGTTGTTGGCAATGGGAAAGGCCAAAAGCAAACCAAGGTTAGTAAAAGTTGGTTAAGTGCTTAGCATTGATTGAGTTAGCCATGTATATCTTTAAGCATTTAGAAAAGGTGTTTTGCTGACACACTTTTATGTTTTGCAAGATGGGAAGGGTTGAGGGCTGTTACGACACAATTAGTAGTTATTTTGTTACTTTTATTTGTAATCCCAAAGCATTTAGAGATGGTGTTCCACGAACAGGTGAAAACTATTGTCTTTGGCAAATGGGAAGGGTTAAGAGGGTTTTTTTTCCAGCAAAACTTGGGAATTACCTTCCTTCATTTTCCCCTAAAAGAAGATGGTAAAGAGGGTTTTTAATATATAATAAGTAGTTTTGTTCTTTATTTTTGTGTTATTTCTACTTATAATAATCTTACTACTGACAATAATCCCACTAACTCTTTTCTGAAGATATAACCCGAGTTAACTTCTGTAATTTGTTAATTCAGGTTATTTAAACCCATTTAGCACTAAAATTGTCTGTTAATGCGGGTGGGTTTTAAACCCTTTAAGCCCTAAACTGTTTGGCAACATAAACCTAGGTTAAACCTCCTTAAACCATGGTTTAAACTATTGTAAAGCAGAAGCTAAAGGTTCGATATGAATCCTTATATATCACGAATCTTATCACCATAAAATATAGAACACTATGCCCATATATTTCTGTAAACATGTGGATAGAATTAACTTGCCTTCAGAAGATACTCATAGAAGGAGTCAATGCTAGTGCCAATTCCAGCATCCTGCAATGAAACCAATGTGGAGGGAGAAATATATAAGAAGCTCACATTCATTTTCAAATAATAAGCAAATAATTGTAAATCAAGGTGCAAATGGATAAAACAGGAAAAAGAAAAAGAAAACTCGTAAACATCCCAAATTCTGTCATTTAATCATATAGGCTTAACACTCAGACATTAACAATTAATACTAATTAAGCATGCAGCAAGATGATCTATTGTCAGACAGACCCTCAAATTAATGCAAGAATATGCAGCATGAAAATTGATTAAACAATTTTGCAGGTTGGTGATTGTGCAGATCACGAACCAAAATCTCAAGGGTCCCACTGAATAGTATGTAAATAATTCAAAACAGACAATAGATTGTAAGATAATTAACACAAATAAATATATACACATTTTTACAAATACGTGAAGGATCGACTCACTGTAAATGGAAGCAAGGGCATGGGAGAAGGGTAGGCCCACATATCTAAAGGACTGTCATTAAAGGCTTGACCTAAAGCGTACATCTCTAGCCATCAGGTCTTTCCAGTAGGAGGCTTTACTTAATCCAGACGGGTTTACTTAATCCAGATGAACACCCCTAGAGCCACTGGTGCAAGTCACTGAGTTTCCAAGTATTTCTCACTGGAGACAGTCCAATGTAACCACTGGTTCAGGTTGAGTGAGCAGGATGTACTCTAAGAAATAAATCAGAGTAGACACAATCAAAGATGGAATTTGGCCTGCCATAGATCATTGATTAGAGATGTGTTTTATGTTACATTCTAAAAACATTCGGCATGGGAGTTTAGCACTGGGCATAAGGTCTCAGTTTAGAGGACTTGACCTAATGGGTCCTGATAGCTCTGGAGGTTATAGATATTTGTTTACTTCCTATCAGCATGAAAAGCATGGGTTTTGGGGTGCTTGTTACATGAACTTCGAGGTTATACAACAATTAAAGACAAACAAATTCAGTAGCACCCACTATTTCAATTGTATTACTCAAACTTCAATGAAGATTGATGGAGTATCTCGAGCTGTAATATCTCACGTCTATGTAGTACATATCATGCATCTACGTTAGTTACTTTGCTATAAGGATCCAAATGGATTAAAAAATTGCTCTCCCAATGGCAACACAAACAAATATGAGAACATGAAATCAGAGTTCGCCATGTGTCAATTTAATTACAGCATTAAGTATTGCCTTCGAAAATTATGTTCTTCATGCTATACTTTTTTTAATGGAATGTGATAGGATATTATGATGGTATTTAATTACTTAGATGTGAACAAATATTGATGAATACCGGAGTATTCAGCAAGGATTACCCAAAATTAATGTGAAATCAAATTTTAGAAAAATATGTCCGTGGACCAGAGAATATTATTTAAGGGAACAATTAGAAATACAAAAAACATACTTTGGAAAATAAGAAGTCAATAAAAGGGGAATAAAAACATATATGAACCGACTCTATCCATAGGGAAGATGTGGAAAATATACCTATCTCATCATCATTTTTATCAATAAAAAGTTTCAATAAAACAGATTTCAAAACTAGTTTTTAAGGCAAACTTAGAATCAATCTCAAAATTAGTACATTATGAAGCTAGAAACACAACCATTACCAACATCCTCTAAGCCTTTTACCATCAACATAGATTCAGTTACAGAGTTCTGACGCCAAGTGGAGAGAAATCCACGTACTCGGCCCACAGAATAGGGTAACAAGGTCTCATAATTGTATCTATTATAGGAATTGACCATGGAGCATGACTCAAAGTTGAGAACTTGATACAGACTAGGAAAAGTGGTTAAGGTATGAGGATCAGCCAAAGTCCAACATCAATGCTCGACAAGTTGGTACTGCCAGCTGAACATTAGATAAAGAACTAGCTGAGTGACCTTGATATTGAAAGAAACAAAAACAGAAAACTCCTTTATTTTGAATTTTACAACCATTTACCTACTGAACCCGCAGCACGTGATCATATTATGACCCTTCAGAGCTGAAGGTCATCAAGAGAAGCAACAAGTCCTCGACCATTTATATTATGCATTATTCATAATCAAAAAACAAAAGCTACCTTTTGTGTCCATTCACCAGTGAAAACTTGGATATGAGCCCCAACAAGGTTAAGTTTTGACCTCCGAGCCCAAATTCCACGAACAGCTTTCTTTGTGACTTCCTCATAAACTGCAAAATTAAGTAAATTGATTTGCATGTCAGATACAAGTTCTAACAAGTAGTCCAACAACATAGAAAATAGAATGAAGATCTTATCCACTATGCCAATAATGTGTTACCAGTAAGAACAAGAGGGAAAATGTGTTTATATACCTCATTTTTTCAACTTTGATCTTTTAACCACCTCAACTTTTCCTCATCTTTTATAACTAGTTTTTTTTTTTATAATTCTCCACCTGCTACCTTCTTGTCAGAAGACAAACTGTTCAAATTTAAAAAAACAATACTGGAAATTTTGTGCTTTTAGGATACTGATATTCATTCAGCATAATTATTGTTAATTTAATGGTGTTACAATTGATTAAATTTTACTGCTTTGACTTTGAGCTTCTAATAGTGCTAACAACTCCTAAAATTTGCATGTTAAATGCTGATATTGTTTTTTTAATGATACTATTTCTTAAATTGTTGTCACGATAATATTGTTGTCAATGTCTGCGTTGAGATGGTGCTGCTTTGTGTTTCAAGATATCTATTGCTCATAATCTTGAGGCTAAAAGGTCCAGGGCTCGCATGCACAACAATCTAAAAGTGTCTCCTCATAGACAGAGGAAGAACAGGTGAGAGTTACGAAAAGAAGTTGCTAAATGAAAGAAAAAGGGTGACAGAATGCTTAAAGAAAATAAAATGGATAAAATGGAGTTATAACACATTTCGCTTCAAAACAAGATCCACAAAAATGTTAGATATGCCTTCTTTTAAGTTCATCCATAAAAGCATAAATGGAATGTCATGTTTGGTTCGAAGGCCTTGAAAGGCTACCACCCTCGAAGGCCTTGAAAGGCCACCACCCTCATGCAGACTATTTGGAGAAGACTGTGCATACAATCCATTCTTTCTTTGTCATCCCACTGAAATTTCTTTAGCAGTAGCTTTACCACTACTCTGACTCAGGTACAGAAACTTCCACAATGGCAATTAAAAAAATTTACTCATGAATCTACAACTCAACTTCAGTTAACCCACAATGTAAAAAATCCAATTGCAAACAAAATCCTTTTGTAACTGGAATTTAACTGTCCAATATACAGCAGATTCAAAATGCATAAAACTTCCCCTAAAACTTTTCTGGTTTGATCATATAATTACCATAACAAGAGGATGGCTGCACATGAATAGCTTGGTATCTGATTATTTTATACACAATACTTCCATCTTTCTCAGATGGAGTAAACAGTGCAAGCTTGTCATGATGAACAAACAACTGTTACATGCTTGTAAGATTTATTATTTTTTATAAACTTTTTCAAACCAATTGTGAGAACTTTCTGATGTAAATGTGACAGCAACTATTTTTATAAGGGGAAGATAACTAAACAGCCAGACCTTCCTCCTCTTTGAAGACAATATGGTTTATCAGCTTGGTAAACCACAAAAATCAAAGAAAGTGGAATAGATGTGTCTACAGAAATCAATCTGATTGTCACAATATATTCACTGTCACTTCCAAGACCAAATTGTGTATGACTAACAGTGAAATTCATAACTGACGCTGCGGAAGGAACTTTTAAGCAGTCTATAGTCAGCAAGTTACTTGAGATAAGACTGACAAAATATGTGTTGGGATGGATATTTTAATGGTCATTAACTTCAATGTCATTGTTTTCACCCAATGAGCACTATGGTTGGTGCAAGATTAAAATTGTAATCAACAACCATTTTGAGCATGAAGATGTGAACCTCCTGGGAAGAGATGTAATTACATGAAAATGCATAGATCAAATTTATTTATATTTTGTTTCGATCGAAGAGAAAAGTCTTTCAGGTTTTAGTACGCTAAAAACAAATATGCTAGTACTAATAGCTGTACACAGGGAGCATGATCCTCCAAGAAATCCCTTCATATCATTGATTATCAAAGGAGGCGATAAATCTTTTGGGATTCTGAATCACATGTACATAAGCAAGAAGAATAGCCAAAGTAATCCAAGTGAAAAGTAGTAACAGAACCTTCCATGCTACTTCAAACTGAGTTTTAAAGGCCTATAACATTAAATATGCTTATAAGAATAACAAAATGAATAGTTAGAACTTAATATCTGCATGTCTAGCTGACCATACTACGGCTAGATATGTATGATGATAGAACTTAAGTAAAACTGAGTGAAGATGTTGAATAGTACATGAAAGATACAAAAAAAAACAGGATTCACGCCTTTATAGTTACTGTTTATAGCTGCAAAACATGACAACCCATGTCAATACCATACTTGGTAACTAATAATTATTAAAACAAAGCATAAAGAAACACTTGCAACCTTATTACAGAAAGATGCACAATCAAAATAGTTGTGTAGTGACTATGGCAGTGTATGCAACTTAAAGTACATGTAATACAGGGATCTTCAAATTTATTTTTTTTTACTTGGTGCTTTTACAAATTCTTGTCCATGTGGAAGCAATGTTAGTAGCAAAAATAATCAATACTGGAGGTTGCCAAAAGTAGGAAACAAAATTACAGGTAGGGAAGTGAATATGACCTGGCAAAAGAGCTAAAGTTGTGTACTTACTGGGATTATTAGTCAAACGACTCAGCACCCCAAATTCCAATGTCAAAGTACCACCACCAGCTGTTGATGTTATCTACAGTTAAAATTTCAATTATAAAAACCTCTCCAGTAAACAAAACGGTATTTAGCAAAAAAAAAAAAAGAAAAAGGGAAAAAGAAGCACTGGTCATGAGATAGTAACAGAACTTAAGGCCAAACTTTTCCATAGAGCATTTCAAAGGCAATGCATATAAGAGTCTGTAAGATTAAACTATTTGTGTTTAGTCCCACACTGCATATGGGTTTATTTGTATGGTGTTGGAACACCTATATATGTATTTCTTGTCTTATAATAAATTTAACTTGTTATTCCATACTATAGTATCATATTTGAGTTATGCAATAGATCTCAACTTCTTTCTTTTAGATTAGATCTAATCTCCACAATCTACTTAACAAAAAAAAATAACTCGCAGCCGCTTCACTCATGTACTGTTTTTCGTATGTGTTTTTTCACCCGCAAGCGTTTTTTGCCTGCAAGCACTTTTCACCCGCAGCCGTTGTGAAGTCGCCTTTGCTTCCACTTGATCTTCTACTTCGTTCCCGTTTCTTCTAAAAAAAAATTGCCTCCGCTTTTTTTTTTTCACTTCTTTTGCTTTTGCTTTTCCTCTATTTCTTCTGCTTCGCTTCTGTTGTACCGGTGTTGCTATCTATATTGCTATCTGTGATCACTCCCTCCTTCTCTAGCCCTTGACACTGTTTACTACTGTTCTTGGTCTACTGCTACTACTATTGATGTTGAGGATGTGTTTTTGATACATCGTGACGTCAAATCAACCTCTTTTTACTACTACCTTTGTTGAGATTATTCCTTTGGAAGTTGAATTTCGATTTTTTTTTTTTATGGCTTCCCCTTCTACTGATTCTACTACTGGTTCTCGTCCTACTACTATGCTATGTCTATTGCTAAATCTATTGGTCACTGTTATGTGTTTCATCACACACCAATTGCTACCACCATTAATTTTAATGGTGATAATTATCTATTATGGTCTCAATCTTTTTGTATATTTGTTGGTGCACAAAAAAAAACTACACCTTGATGGACCGCCAGATACAATGGATTCCTCCCATTCTAATTGACTTGTCAATGATTGTAACATTGTTACTTGATTTCTCAACAACATAGAAGAAAAAGTTAGCTCTAGAGTTATGTTCCTACCAACTGCAAAGAAAATATAGGACACTCTTAAAAAAGTATATAGCAATGAAAATAATATTTCTAGATTCTTTGAATTATACGAGCGTCTTTTACTCTCAAGCATGGGGGAGATATCTGTTCTAGCTTACTATTTCGTGCTTTGTGGTATCTTATTTGTGGTATCTCAGATGAACTGAAGACTCAATAATCTCTGGTAAATGATCTAAATACCCTAAAGGATTATTGTCAAGATCTCATCATTACTAAGTTCCTCCCTTGCCTTGACTCTGTATTATCGGTACATGTACAAGGTCAAATACTTGCAGGTGATAGTGTCCCTTCTCTAACTACATCTCCAGAGTACTTTGTGTCTCCACTGAATCTACTACTTCATCATCTAGTTCCATCGAGAACTCTGCTTTATTTTATAGTCGTGGACTGTGTTCGAGGCCGTGACCGTGATGGTCAAGAATCAAGTGGTTGTCAAGAATTCCTTCAACGCGACCACTATGACTGTCAAAATCATACTTTTGAACGTTGCTGGGAGAAGTAAAAAAAAAAAAGAATAGCCTCATATTATGACGAGCGACTCTATTATTGATCCTTCTAGTTTAATATTTGCACCAACTCTTACTACTACTCTAGTTGCTCCTGTTCATATTCCATATGCTGATATCGACAAACTCCTGCATCTCAAGTTCACCTTGCCCAGTATTTATGCAGCTACTCATGTATGCTCGTCAGGTAATGATGCTTACATCGCTTCTTCTAGTCGACCATAGGATATAGATTTTGGAGTTTCCTCCCAAATGATATGTATTAGAAATAAATTTGTCACACAACACTTTCCAAATAAATACCCTCCAGTCCATGTTATTAATGGTTCATCTTCTTTTATGGTTGGAAATTGAGTATTTTCAACTACCCTCCAGTCCATGTTATTAATTTGTCACACAACGCTTCTTTTATTTCTAAGTTTCATACCAATTTGTTATATATTAACCAATTATCAAACTTAAAAATTATTTAATAACATTCTTTTCTACTTACTGTGTTTCTCAGGATCTTCAGACTAGTATGAGCTTGGTACAAATTGTGAGCAATGGAAGATATACTATCTGGATGATGAGATTTCATCTACATGTTTTGTTGCTAGCTCCTCTGAATCCCTTTTACATTAGCATCAAGGCTTCATACATTCTCCTCTCCAGAGTATTCGTTTCATTCTACCAGCTGTATCTTGATATCTCTAGGTTAAATTGTGAGTTTCATAAGCTCGATAAGCATCACCATGCCTCCTATCCTGTAGAGTCAATTCTTGTAGTAGTGTCCTGTTTAAATTAGTTCATTCTAATATTTGGCATCTCTATCATTTTCCTCTTTTTTAAGGACTTCACATATTTTCTTATTTTCTGTAGATGATTTCTCTCGCATGAATGAATGTATTTGTTAAAACGAATGATCTGTTTTTTTTGTTTTCGTATGATTGAACTATGTTACAAAAGAAATAAAAAAATCAATCTTTTACATCATTCGTATTTTGCGTACTGATTACCCTATGGAGTATATAAAACCAATTGTTTTCTTGTTTTGTGCTAATAGTGGAATTATTCTTTAAACATTTTGCTCACACATTCTAACAAAATAATGTCAAAAAGAAATAAAGACATTCTAAATGTTACTCGTACCTTAATGATCCATAAGCAAATTTCACGATATTTGCGGTCTGATGTTATTTTGTGCGCTAATCACTTGATTAATAAGATATTGTCTTTTGTCTTTTATGGTAAAACTTTCTTTTCTTGTCTTCATCCCGATATACCTATGTTTCCTTTAGTGCCTCGAGTGTCCGGGTATATGTGCTTTATTAAGAATTTGACCTCTGGTTTGGAAAAACTATTTCCTCACACTATCAAGTGTTTTTGTTAGCTACTCTAGGACTCAAAAAGAATATAAATGCTACGATCTTATGCCTAAAAAGTATTTTGACTTGCTGATGTTATCTTTTTTTAGTGTCCCATATTTCACTTCTTCCACATTAATAGATTACTTGTTTCCTTCTCTTCCTCTATTTTTTCATGTGTCTCCTACTAAAGTTGAGAAAGTGCCAGTGCCTCGTGCAGGGTTTGATAAGTTGGTTTAATCGAAACTACTGTTGATATTTTCTCGTCGTCTAAAAGTGCATCCTACAAACTTACTACCAATTATTCTACCATCTCCCGCATGTCCTCCGCCTCCGCTACTTTCATCTGCTCCTACTTATGATTTCCTATTACTCTCAGAAAGGGTAAACACTCTACTACTGCTCAACTTATTTCTAAATTTATTTTCTATGATAAGTTTACCTTCTTGTTTCGTCAGTTTTCCTTTTCTCTGTCATTAGTTTTAGTTTTATTCTCTGTCTTTAGTTTTATACCCAGATTATTTGAGAATGTTGTGCTAGTTTTTGCCTAGCAGAAGACCATAGACGAGCAGATGCAGGCCCTTGTCTCTCGTGAAATATGAAATTTGATTATTGCTTTATTGGGAGCTACTATTGTTCAATGTTGTTGTATATACACAGCCAAATATAAGCCGGATGGGCCGATGGACTTGTTATATGGCTTGCTTTATTGTGAAATATTTTACACAAATCTATGGTGTTGATAACTAGAAAGATTTTTTACAAATATATATTGTTGATTACTTGACTTTTTCTTATGTCGCTCGTCTCAACTCCATTCACATCCTCTTCTTTCTTGTTGTGAATCTTAATTGGCTGATATTTCCGTTGGATGTTAAAATGCCTTCTTATATGGTAATCTTTATAAGGAGATGTAGTATATGGAGCAACCTCCAGATTATAGTGCTTAGAGACAGAGACAGAATATAGTCTGCAAACTCAAAATGATTTATGACTTCTATAGAGTCATTGAGCCTAATTTGAGAAGTTTTCCACTGTACTTGTCAGTATTGGCTTTCAACATTGTTAGTTTGTTACTATGATCAGTCTGTATTTGTTCGGCATATTAACTCTGGTATTGTCTTTCTTACTTATATAAATGACATTCTGTTAACTGGAAGTGATACAGTAGTTCTGACTGATACAAAAAACTCTCAAACAATACTTTGTAAATAAAAACATGAGAAGACCAAGATATTTTCTTGGAATTGTTGTAGCTTATCATAAGCATGGACTAGTCTCTCTGAGGAAATACGTACTTGATCTCTTAGAACAAACCGCTTTACTAGGATGCAAACCTGCTAGTACTCCAATGGAATTAAATTTAGACATATGAAGTAAAGAGAGTGATTTGTATGAGAATGTGATCACACTTATCTATTTTACAGTCGCCAGGCCTGAAACTTCCTTTGATGTTGGATTACTGAGTTCATTTGTGCATAAACCAAAAGATGTACACTGGAAAATTGCTCTGAGAGTGTTGGCATATAATAAGAGCTCTCCTAGAAATGAATTATTCTATAAGAACTATGGACATGTGATAGAGATGAGATTAATTATTTAGTTGGATTTGATTTGATTTAATTATGAATTTAGTTAGATTTCGGATTTTTAGAGATTTGTTTTTATCTTGTAATTTGCTATAAATATTTCTTGTAATTTTGATTTTAGAATATAGAGTGAAATATGATTTCTTATGAAAGCATGCGATTTGCTTTATCAAATCTTTTCTCGAGTGATTCGTGAGAGAGTGGGCATATGATTCGCCTGGATGTGAGATCCAAACCCTAATTTATCCCCAAAACTCTAAGTTTTTCCCCAATTTCTCCACCACAAACCCTAAATTGCTTCCGTCCCGTGTCAAATTGGTATCAGAGCTCAAGATCCACATCTTCAGATATCAAAATCCAAATCCATCACCATCTTCTTCTTTTTTTAAAATTTTTCATTTTAGATTTGAGCGCAAAAAAAAATCATATTAAAAAAAGAGAAAAAAAAACAAAACAGAAAAGAGAAGAAGCAGCAGAAAAGGGAAAAAACCCAAAAAATCCCCCGACCCAATCTCCTCGTTCTTTTTCTCCGCCCAGCCCCACAAGCAGCAGCAACAACAAGTAGCGGCAGCAAGAACAGCAGCCATAGCAACAATCCACGAGTCCATCCAACCTAACAAACCTGCATCCAATAGAAGAGAAAGTACCAAATTGATTTGGTTTAGGCTAGCAGATCTGCAACTTGCAGACTCAACTCGATCCACTTGAGTTTAAAATGGGTTCAGTTCATAGGCAGACCCGATAGAAGAGAACAGACCCATTAAGTTTTTTTTGGGTGATTTTGAAGCCGTTTAAAGCCTGGTTCGTAACGAATTCGAGCTACAATGGAGATGCCATAATTCTTTGGTATTTTCTGAATCTTGAGCTAGAAAATTTTGGAGTTAATTATTATATAATTCATATTATGTGGAAAATACACAAATACTGATGCTAATTTCAAGCAAGTAAAGTGTGATATATATAATGCAGTCCCATATTTTCGCGGTTATGATGACCCGAATGGTCATGAAAACTGGAAGAAACATCTTGAGCAATTTTTCCGTTACTTTCCTTTGACTTCAGAGCAGAAATACAATTATGGCAGATTAAAATTGGTTGGAGAAGTTTCTGATTGGCATATCAACAACTATAAATCTCATCCAACTTGGAATCGTTTGCAGCTTTTTTTTCGTGCACGGTATGCTCCGAATCTTGTCTTTAAACAGTGCTCTCATTATGAAGGATACGGACACTCGGCTTATCAGTATCCTTCTATCAAATATTCGACATGTGGAGAATTTTGGCATTATGAATATCAGTGCTCTTCGAAAAGTCCATATATCGATACATCAGTTTTCGAGAATTTAGGTAATGATGTTATAGTTGAGACCGAAACCATCATAGAGTCGGTCACAGATCCAAAAGTTGTTGATTTGGTTTTTCTGCTAGAGCTAACTATAGAAACATTCAATAGTCTTATTCATAACGATCGTGTTTTTATTGACCCTTCAGCTCACATTTCAAATTCTACATTCTATACAGAAATGACAGATTTCGATTTCTCTCCAGACCTTCCACAATTGTTACTGTCGCCTCCATTGGAATATAAGATACTATACATTTGACTATGGATTTGTTCGACTTTCTTATACTTAGTTCGGTTGAAAGATTTGCCAGATCTTAGAAAGATTGACCAATTCAGTTGACCGTCTTTTTTCTTATCACCATTCACCAGGTGATGAATATTTCCAAGTGCGGGAGAATTGATAGAGATGAGATTAGTTATTTAGTTGGATTTGATTTGATTATGAATTTAGTTAGATCTTAAATTTTTAGAGATTTGTTTATCTTATAATTTGCTATAATTTCTTGTAAGTTTAATTTTAGAATATATAGTGAAATATGATTTCTTTTGAAAGAATGTGATTTGCTTTATCAAATTTTTCCTCGAGTGATTCATGAGAGAGTGGGCATGTGATTCGCCTGGGCATGAGGTCCAAATCCTAATTTATCCCAAAAACTCTAAATTCTTCACCAATTTCTCCATCACAAACCCTAAATCGCTTCCGTCCTGCGTCAATATGTTTACATCTCAGCCTTTCAAATGTTGAATATGAAGGAGGTGACAAAAATAGATACATTACATTCGTTGGAGGCAATCTAGTCACGTAAAGAAGTAAGAAACAAAACATAGTATCTCAATCTTCTGCTGAGGCAGGATATTGAGCTATAGCGCATGCTACATGTGAACTATTATGGCTAAAAATTTGCCAACTAAATTCGGTTTCAAGTCAAAGAGCTCTATGCCCGTGCATTATGATACATTGTCTCAAAACTCAGTATTTCATGATCGTACCAAGTATATAAAGATAGATTGTTATTTAGTTCGAGATAATTTGTAAACAAGTTGATATGTCCTCCGTTTACTTCTTCGTCAGAATAATTGGCTATATTCTAACTAAAACTGCATAATAGACAATCTTCTCTAATCTGTGGAGGGGGAGTATTAGATCATACGATTTGTGCTTAGTCTCACATCCCCTATAGGCTTATTTGTATGATATTGGGACACTTATATATGAATTCATCATCTTATAATAAATTTAACTTGCTATTTCATAACAGAGCCTGCTAGTATAAATGACCAACCTAAGAAAGACCAGCATGTGTCTGCCACCAACTAAAATCAAATGTTTAGCAAAAAGCAGCTCACAGTGAACCAATTCAAGTTGTAATGTTGGCATTTGAAGATACAGGTTTTTTAATTATATAGTGTATACCTTTAGCAAGGTGCCAACATGATATGGGATGCATCTGTTGGAAGGTAGCTGAAAAATCTTAGCGATGATACCTAGATGTGAAATATGGGTGGAGTTTATATGCAGTGAGATATAAAAACAAATTCCAATTTGGCCTCACCAATAAAAGATGAATCTTTTTCTTTCTTTATGAATCATTTTCTTTCTTTTTTCGGTTTTTGTTGGGGGAATAATATGACTTATCATGAAGGGAAACATAATAAAATTGAAAAGCAAAGTAGTTACAAATCCACCAAGATACTAAAGAGTGAAAGGAAATCAATTAATAAATAACAGGAGGGGATATTCAAAAACCTACCTTGCTTTCATTTTCATCCACTCCACGCAATAAATTTACAGAGCCAAATGGAATTCCTGCAGAATGTATCAATCAGGAAAGTATTAGCAGCAAAAAGCAAAAGCCACTATAACGGATGCAAAATCTCTTAAATGATACGGATAAGAAAGATAACAAATATACTGTTAGAAGATGAAATGTCCAAATAAATTGCATTAAGTACTATAATCCTTTGGAATATGGTCTATGGTGGAAATTTTTCAGTGTGGTGTAATATTTATGACCTAGACTTTGCACATGTGTGGGGCACGGGCAAGAAAGATTAAGATAAGAATGTAATTACAACCGCTAAAATCAAGAAAGCATGTGTTCATGAAAGATTGAGATAAAAATTTAATTGCAAACAGTAAAATTCGAGAATCAGTTTTATAATTTTAAAATTTATTGCTTGATAAGTTATGAAAAGGAAAGCAAAAACTTAACCTAGGCTTGCTTGAATTATTTCTAAATCTTACCATTTAAGCAAGGCCCATAGGATGGTTTATTTACCAAAAATATACTCTTAAACTGACAAAGAATTATGCTCAAAAATTAAGGATAAGCATAGGCTTTGGATTTTTAAAAAAATTGAATGTGGGGTCCACCACACTTGACTATAAAAGGTCCACCCTAAGTATGGTTCCTTATTGTTCCACTGTTTGATCATGGCCCCCATCAGATGGCGGATGGAAAATTCTTTTGATGCAAAAGACATAAAATTATAGGAACTAATGATATTATGCTTAAATAAGAAAAGGATAAGTTCTGAGCAAAAATTGTGTTACTTATATGTATTTTTATGCACTGGTAATTCATTTTATGTGTTAAATTCATAATTCAAATGATATACTATGCATATATTTGATTTTTCCCACTTAAGTGATAATATGAGCTTAAATAGTGTTTTTATATGTCCCTATAGAGTTTCAAGACAAACAGGAATGGCGCAAAACAGGCATATCAGTGAATAGACATGCACAAATGAATGGGCATCTAGTCGCAATCCATGGCTGAATTACCTGAAAAGCTCTGCTCTAGCAGGATATTGAAGCTCCATTGTTGGCGGGCCGACACACAGCGATTTATGATATGCTGACACAGGCTTTTATTTGATAATTTGGAATTCTAATAAATTTGAAGACGTCCAAAAAAACTAAATATTTTGTGATTATATCTAAGCCTAGAGGCTATAAATACCCCTTGTATGCATTGTTTGAGGGATATCTCTTATTCTTTTCTCTGTTCTAAAAGAACCCTAGTTTATTTTGTATCATGAGAAAATCATAGTTTTGGCTTGTGTAACTTGGAGAGGTGGATCTATTTAATATCTTCTATTATTTTATAATGATGGTCTCTTAAACTGTGTGGCTAATCTTCTTCTCTGGCTTATGGTGATGAGGTAACTTTTGATTTGTTTACTCATTTGTTTATACCTTTTCGTATGTGTGTTAATTGCTAAAAATTGTATCATGGGCAAATCTCTATATTTATAGATGAGTTTAATATATATTATCTCTTCGATAGTTCTCGCTTAGTTTTAATTAATTACTCTTGTTTGTGATGGATTATAGGTAAAATTTACCTTAATTCATACTAGGGTTTGATAGTTGATCTTTAGCTTTAGTGAAATATACTTAGATTAAAGATAAATCTAAATCAGGGGTGAGATAACATTTGCTTTCAATTACTATTGAAAAATAAAAAAGATCTTTATTAAGAAACTATCCGATAGGATTAGACCAGGTATCCTAGTTTAGTTGAGATATATCATATATTTATCGGAAAAATTATTTACCAACTAAGAAAGAACTTGATATTATTATCTGATGCCAGTCAGATGTGTTTCTCTTGATATTTTTTCCTAAATTCTCTTTGTCAAACTAAATTTCTTTTAACTCATTCCATCTTTTACTACCATAACCCCTCTTCAACGTGTTTTCTACTCTAATACAGTGTCCCCATAAAGAACGCTCTTGTGTTGACTCCTGAGTATTATTTGACAATATCCTGTGCTTGGGAGTGCACGATTTTGGTCGCATTAATAAGTATATCTAAAAAGTATTGACTCGTTGATAAAAAAAAGGGTCAAGATTAGCAATTGCACAAAAAAGAAGATAATCAGAATGTTGATTTCATATGCTCTCAACTAACCAGTCAAAACAATAGTTACAACTAACAGGTCATATTATATGAACTAACGATCAGTAATATCATGCTTAACAGTAGATAAGATTGTCAACTGTTCATCAGGGTAGACAAAAGCCATGTTGAAAGTAATGCGTTATAAAATCCGTTATATTGTGTTACGTAACCTAACGGAACTACAGCGCTATCTAACAATTGAAAATAACTCAGTGCACCGTAACAGTACGTTTTTTTATATTATTTTACATTATGTAGTTAAATTAAGTTATGTTACATTATTTACTATTATTTTTTTAGTAATCTCTATCCTGTTGTTGATTATTGTTTTGATTATTAGCGAATTGATACAATTTTCTCACTTGATCACTTATTGTTGACTTGTTTGATTGCTTACGAAATTGCTAAATTGCTAATTTGCAAATATTTTTTGTTTGTCTGTTGTAATTCCTCTCTGGTTGTCGGAATTTCTTCCTTATTGATTCTATTGAATTTTTAACTAAACTAAAATCAACAATTACAAATACGATAAATTGAACATTACAAAATATAAATTACAACGATAATAGTGAGAATTGAAATAAAAAATTTGGAATTTTATTTTCTTATTTAGATGATGACTGGACTTACGATCGCGAACTTAATATAATTTATGAGGATAAATATGAAAATTATTTTAAAACTTAATATAAAATTAGAATAGATTCTGTTACAAAATATTTTTATATTATTTTTTAGAGATTTTAAATTTTAATTACAATTTATAAAAAATAATTATATAGTTTTATATTTATTTTTATTAAATAAATAGAAAATTGTATAACCTACGTTATACGTTACACTATATGCGATATAAAGTAACAAAGGCAAAACGTTACGTAACTGTTATCGCTATTTTAAACATTGGACAAGAGTATCATCAAGTTGTGAGGTTTGATTTAAGACTCAATATAAGAATAATATGGAGCCCATCCCACTATGAGAGGACAGAACTCTAAAGAATCTTGTCTTGATTTACAGATATTTCATGTGCATTGCTTTTTGCCGTTATCTTATTGATCAACTTTCTAAAGTAGAAAGGGGAGAGAAGTTTTGGGCCCTCTTATAGGAGTAAAGAAGAAGGATTAAAGAAATAAGTAACATCATTAGCCATTTTGAAGGGTGTAAACTAGTCAAATACTGTATGGATAAGAAATTAAGAGTAAAGCTAATATTATGTTTGACAATAGACACGGATTAAGGAGGTTATTTTAAAAGATCTCGTGATAAAAATGTTTACCCATCATTTTGTTAACCCAGGTTAAATTTTGATCCACCTCTCAAGGTTAACCCCTCTTTATGAAAGGTTGACTATAGATAACCTGTCTTGAAGGTTAATGTCCGTTAGTTGTTTGGCAAATTGAGGGCTTAAACCCTCTTTTTCATTTAACCCATTGCCAAGCAGCTACAATTAGTACATCGGAAACATAAAATGTGGAATTAACATCAGCATAACTAATGAGAAAAATGAGGGTACACTACAAACTCATGTACCTAGGACAACACTTTCACAGCTTAGGATCAACCATTCATCATGATGTTGACATAGACGAGAACGTTGTTAATTGAAACAAGTAACGATGGTGAAATGGGAGAGGTGCTTCTGGAGTATTTTATGAACATAGAATGCCAGTGAAATGGAAGTGAAAGTTCTACAAAAAGTCATACAATCGGCCACATCCTACAGACCAGAATGTTATAATATCAAGAAGAAAGCATGTCCAAACTACGAATTTATAGATAGATGAAGTTTCTTAAACGGTAACATAAGAAGTGAGTGCCTAAAGAAGAAGCAAAAATGCAGCTTATATTGGGGAAACAAGGGAGGATCATCAGATCTTTTTTATGTGTATAGAAGTGAAAGAGATCAATAAGTGTGTTAACTAGGAGAAGTGATGGAGACCCAGTTGATGAAGTGGCAAGAAATGGGTGTAGACCCAAGTGAACAAGGAACAATGCAGTAAAAAGGGAATGGTAGTTGTTAATCTACCAGGGCAATGACCTTAACTGAGTTGAATAAGAAGATTTGGGACAAAGGCTCAGTTGTGATTGCTTAGCTTTACAAATGTTCCAACTACATGAAGAAACTAAAAAACCTGTAGGGGTGTCAAAGGCAGGTAACAATCTCTGAGCCAGATCCTCAGCTAAACGAAGTAATTCATCATCGTAAGTCTGCAACTTCATGCCCTGTAAAAGAAATAGGATAAGTGGTTACTGATTCAGGCTGCCATAACAGATAACCAAAATAGTCTACCAAGAAAGTTTATTATGAGTGACGTTGATTTCATTTGGACATTCTGCTTCCCTTTTCATTTCCCTGTTTCTTAGGAGTTGACTGTAACAAAATTAGTAGCCAAGGTGGTGGAAAAAAAATAAAACATATTCCCATTTAATAATACACAAACATATGAATGTTTAAGCATAGGTATCTGATTCTGTTCCCCCAAAAAAATAGAATACAAAAGAATCAGATTGATCACAGTCCACTATTGTATGTTAAATACAGTCATGAACATAAATGAACGAGGAATTATATTATAATGAGCTATGTCACATCCAAGATCATGATGCTCATGATTAATTAACAACATAGAGAGAACATAAAGGTGAGGACTAAGAACTTTCAGGCCTATATATGAAGCGTGGATTTACAAACCAAATAGTATTTCTACAAGAAATGCAAAAAGTTAATGCCAATTGGCTTGGTTTGAGAAAATGTGAAACTTGACCTTGTAAGGTTGTGTTGTCACATGTATGTTGGCATCAATGCTGGAAAAATTAAAACAGTAGTAATTTGTATGTTGTACAAGGCTTGGTACTGAAGTAAAACCTGATGCTCCTAGATATGACTCAGCACAATTAAGTCATTCCGGGCATATGTCCTTAACAACAAAGGAGCACTTGCTGCCTTCATAACATGGCTATGCTTGTACCAAATCTTTTAAAAATTTATATATCAGCTTCTAGGATATATATCTGATTAGGACTTGCAAAGAATGATATTGTTTGAAACATGGAATGACATTTCATCGCTATACTATATATACTAAATACTTATCAGAGTGGATCTAGAGAAAGAAAGTGTTAAGGAACATAAAGGTTCCCAGAAGTATGCAAAACTTGATACATGCAATGTTTTAGTTGTATGGTTCATTGAACTTCATGCTAGCAAGCCTAGCAGTGAGCCGAGAGCTGTTAACAAGAAACAGCAATGAGCCAATTAAACCTAGGATGGCAATGAAGATGAACGAAAATGAATCCCTAGCAAGACTGCAAATTAGGAGAAAATTGTGTTCTAGTAGAAGGATTTTGCTGACAAAGTTCACCTACGACAGTCAAAAGGTAATGCACGAGTAGGGGAACCTTTCCTCTGAGATCCAAGCTAAAACTTGCCAAGAATATATAGTTAAACATAGGGAAAGACTATAGAGTATTCCAAAGTACCTTCTCTGTCCTTGCCCAGCTTGAGTTTCAGAAAGAACTTATATTAATTGATAGCTTCAGTATTCCTATTATTGTACTTTCTGCCACATGACCAAATCTTACTTTTTTCAGTACACTATAGAGTTTGGGCTATACCTTATAATAGTATGATTATTGCATTCATTCATCTTCATGCCTGGGGGTTAACAAGTACATTACAGAATCTACAGATCCATAAGATGTCATTATGTAAATCAGCCCACTAGACACTTTGTACGGTCGAATGAACAAAATTGGCAAACCCCTATTTGTTAATCAAAAGACAGGATCATTGAGATAATTCTTGTCTGCTACTGCCCATAAACAACTTCAGTTACAGTTTATGTGTGTGTGTGTGTGCCTATGCAGAGACTTGCTTGCATTAAGCCATCTACTGCTTAAGTATTATGATATACAAGTTTGAGTGGCTAGAAGCTATTGGAACATCAAGTTGAGTGTACTTTGTAGTTACAAAATTGGGTTTTGGAAACCTAAGATTCTTAGTTAGTGCCAGACAATTAATTAGTCTTAGAAGATAAATTTATTGCACCCATTTAACTGCAACCTATGACATTGTTTTCAAATCTGTAAATAGTGCACCAAAAGAAAAGTAGTAATGGTTATATTTATACTTTATTGTTGTCTATTAAGATTGAAGGAATAAGTTATTACTAAAAATTGAGTTCTCTCCCCCTACCTGAGCAGTCGAGCTTCCATGACTCCAGAACAGAACAAAAAAGGGATAAAGAATATCTTGAGCAGGCAAATCAATTCTACATTCAAAGAGCACTAAGATATTTTTATGAAATCATAGAATAACACATAATATAGCATTTGAAGGAGAAGGTAATACCGTTGCGTAATCACTAGCAATAAGGTGAGCAGAGAGTAAACCCCCCAGAATTCGAATTGTCGTTTCAAATACAGAAACAGTTTTGTCCTGCACATGTATTTGGAAACAAAAGAGATTAAATAAACCCGAAGGACCTGTCTCCAACAAAAATGAATAAATCAATTTTAAGATATTAAGAGTGAGAAAAGTGATGGTGTGATAAATATGAGTAGTTAAATATAGTGCTGAAACCCTCCTGAAGCCTCATGATGTAAAAAAGAAAGTAGCTGAAAGATGACTGACATAGGATGCAAAAGGCCTGCATAAGAATTTTATAGCATGATACTTAAATATTACATTTTGCCTGATATACAATCAAGAAACTTCGGTCACATTATTGACTCAGCAACCATTAAATTAAAAGTTAACAATGTGATGAATTTTCTACGCTTATCATACATTTTTTTTTTTATAACTTTTAACAATGATCTAGATTTAATTTTAGTTAATAGATTCAAGTTAAGTGGTTTAGGATTAAACAGAAAAGATAAGCTACTCGAGTAATTAGTCTGCAAGTCAACAGCTATCCTGGTCATGTCTTGACTTTTTGGCTTTATAGAGAAAATCTTGTATGAAACAGAGCAGCCAGTTCTGGAGGCTCCCATTATAGCAGAGCTGGATTGATGCAGCTGAATCCCATTGTTAAGGAGTGCCTGTAAAATTCAACAAAAATTTCTTCAAATTATTCCCATCATTTCCTTGTGTTTTATTCCTTATTTTTTTTCAGAACCATTTGACCAGGATTGTAACAAAGATACGACGGGCTGTTTGTTTCATTGCATGAGCAAATGCAACTTGTAAGTGCAAGTGAAACATGGAAAAATTGGTCAAATTCTGATAGGAACTTCAATTTCCCATGTAAACTAGTGGTTCTAATTGATGCAATTTTGGAATTTTGTGTGGGAATAGAATTACCCACCAAAATTTGAAAATTACCCACTTTCCCTTGCATTTACAAATTGCTTTTGCACACACAATGAAACAAACAGCCATGTTGTGTCTTAAGAAGGAAAAAAAAAAATACAAATCTCTAGACTTGAAATGCCCTCCACAATAAGACCAACGGCTGAGGATTTGTCCCCACAACAAGAGGAATGCTGAGATAAAATCTAAGGATGATTGTGGTTATAAATGATTAACTGACAAATGAAAGGTTCAAGCAAACTCAAAAGTTGGAGGATGAAAGAAAATTTTTATATATGCAGTCGATAATGGAGACATGTTACAAACAATTGCCATGCTATTCCTGTAAGCATTTAGCCGTCGACTATTCAGAAGATGACAAAAAACATGGATGAGATATGTTGCTCTAACGTAAGAGTGTTCAAAAAATTAGATTCCTAGTTGAAATCAGAGGGATGGTGCTCTGATTAAGTCATCGACTATTCTCATCTTACTATTTAATTTAATTACACAGCTCTTCTTTATAATGGATAAACATTTAACAAAAATCAAAGTCATTTTATGACCCCTATATCTCATAACTATATCAATGTTTTTTTGAACACAAAGTGCATTTGGACTCTTATGCAATTCCCTCGCCACGGTTGATAACACCAACTGAGATGCTAGGTGCGGCTCAGAGAAGAGGATCATGACATATAATGTTGTAGCAACAATCATAGTAAGGGGAACTTAAAAGAGGGATTCCATCACCTACTGGCATCGGTGCCCTCATAGTCCCAACTGCTTCAACGTAACCTAGAAAAAAGAAAAAATGACAAGATAGAAAGGAGTCCGGAAAGAAACCCGTCTAAGAGTAGACCCAAAACAAAAAAGCGTTAGTAAAAAGAATAAAAATCGAAGCAATATGTCAAATACAAGAATTCTGAGAGATCCAAGAGACACTTTCTTTTTTCTTTTCTTGCTTCTTTCCCATCTTCCTTTTTATACCTCTCTATTTATTCCTTCTTTTCTTGGTTTATTTCTTCTACTGGCAATGAAGTGATTTTTTGACTTTTTCACGTAATATAATATACAAGGAAAAATATTTACAAGTTCCAAGAAAAAATAGTTTGATAAATGTTCATAAAGTCAAGATTCACAAGATACATTATTTCAACTACTAAGATCAGAACACAAATTGCATAACAATACTTACTATATTAAAACGAACATTTCTACCGACCCATTCAATAGCTTCACCAAACCGTTCATGGTCCCCTAATAAGGCCAATGTATCCAAGGAGTCGATCTGTTCAATAAATAAATGATAATAACCAAAAGAACATTAAAACAAAAAAAGGAAAAGAAAGCATACTATATATCTGAAGTAAAACTATAGCATGGATTTGTATTAAAATTAATTGAGATTAACATCCCATTGTTCTTACAAGAGTTAAGGCATAACCACCAAGTGAATCTTCTCCTGTGCAGGTTAAGGGTCTTAGTTCATCAAGTGGAAAAGCATGTTGCATATAGCCATCAAACGCATGATAAAACATCTCCCTCACCTACAACATAGAGAAAGACCTTAGCTTCATGGAATAAATCATGACCAACGAAGACTGATCTAAATCATTGCAGATAACATTTCCTATCATAATAGTAAAAAGTCGCATTTTTCACTCATACTCTTATCTATGGTCAGCCATCAGTTATCAAAATCCAGTTACCACATGAAAATGGTTCATTTATCCTTCTCTCTTATTATACTCAAGTTTGATCTTCTACTATGTATTTGTTTCACTAGATTATCAAATTTGATATAAATGGTTATCAATTTTTTTAAGAATGGTCAATAATTGTACCTTACTTTTCATCAAATATGTTGGTTTGAGGTTGGCAAACTCCAAAATTTGAAACTTAAACTCCTTTTGTGCATCTTTTAAGTCTGAGTATGTGAAGGCAGTGATGTTGAATGAATGATGGAAAAAGAGAAAAACACGTTGCTTTAATGTAGGTTAGCTCAAGTATTCAATAAAATTAAGCTTACTACACATTATACCACCAAATAAAATTGGAGAAATTTATGCTATAAATTCCAGTATACATCTTTGTAAACAAAACTATGAACCTCAAACGATCCTTCACCATATTTAGGGCAATTCAACAACTCTTAGACGGCATATAATTGTTGATCAAAAAGTGTAATTCACAGCATTCAAGAACCAGTGGACAGCTAGTAGACTGTGAAATATAGACAATAACCAAATTGCACATTGAAAATATTGGAACTTTTTGAGATTAATTTACCTCGTCTCGGAGTTGCTTTGCTTCTGATGGCGTGACGCCGTCGGCGAGAGAATCCAAAGGGAAGATGGCAGAAAATAGCAGCAAGTGTAGAGCTGCTACCAAAATTTCTCTCATGATTATTGCTCCTCTTGATCTTCTTCTTCAAAGTTGCGATCTTGGATTCGTCCGCCCTTATTTTATTAAATCCGATACGGTTTCTTGAATTGGATCTGTAATTGAAATGGAGAGCTAAGAGACACCTCGGGAGAGGGAGTTTCCAAAGGAGCACACCACTTTTACTAGTGAGCCCGCTTATAGTGTAATTTTGGAAGCGCGGACAGCTATAGGGTGACTCACCAGGAAAAAAAGTGCGCTCCTTTAGAAACTCTCCTCGGGAGAGAGTCTGGGTTCACCTTGATGGGTTGGATGGGGAGTTTCCGAAGTAGCACACCATATTTTCTGGGGAGCCCAGATTTTCTAGCGAGTCACCAACTCTTTTAAAAACGAGAGGGTTTTTCCAGTGACCATACTAAATACATCCAAACTATCCTCCTCTCCAATTTTTATCTTGGGGTATTTACTGGTTTGTCCCTCAAATTTTTATATATTATGATTTAGTCCTCCAAATTTTCATATTTAGAATTTAGTCTCCCAAATCTCCTAAATTACTACAATTTAATCTCCTTCCCTAACTTCCGTTAATACTGTTTAATTTTTTATCTGATATTACTATTTTACCCATCCTTATTCATTCTTTCTCTTTCTCCTCTCTTCATCCTCTCTTCTCCTTTTCTTTATTATTCTCTCTCTTCTCCTTTCTCTTCCTTCTCTCTTCCTCATCTTTTCTTCATTGGGAGAAGAGAGGAAGAAGAGAGAAGAAGAAGAGAGGGGGAATAATGAAGAAAAAGAGAAGAGAGGAGGAAGAGAGAAGGGAAAGAGAGGAGGAAGAGAGAGAATGAATAAGGAGGGGTAAAATGGTAATATCAGGTCAAAAATTAAACAGTGTTAACGAAAGTTATGGAGGGAACTAAATTGTAGAGATTTGAGCAACTAAATTCTAAATATGAAGATGGGGGAGTAAATCATAATATATAAAGATTTGAAGGACAAACTAGTAAATACTCCTTTTATCTTACTTCTCCCTCTTCTCTCCCACTTTTCTCTCCCTCACCCTCACGAGCCTAATCCAAACCCAAAACCCTAAATCATCTTCTCCCTCTCTCTCCCACTTGTCTTCACTAAGAAGGAACCTCGGCCTTTAGCAAAAACTGTTGCTAGCAAGCAAGTTGGTGTTTCTTGAAATTTCTCTCTCGATTCTCAAGCACACACAGAGAGAGAGAGAGAGAGCGGCGGTTAATGGCGGTGGAGTACGAGTGCTGCAACGCCAGCTTCTTCCTCCACATTCTCATCATCGTTCTCCTCGTCCTCTTCGCCGGCCTCATGTCCGGCCTCACCCTTGGCCTTATGTCCCTCAGTCTCGTCGATCTCGAAGTCCTCACCAAGTCTGGCACCGCTCAAGACCGTAAGCACGCCGGTAACTATTAGAACCCTCAAAAATTTAATTCTTTTTGTTCCTATTTTTCTTGATAGTTTGGTTATTGATTTCAGTGACATTGATACTTCTTTTTGGAGAGGTGAGTTGTCCAATTTCTAAAGTTCCATATTAATTTATAGCTTAATTGAAGTGATTTTAGATATAGTTTGTTTTGTGTTGCGCAGATTTTATTCCGCAATCTGTACGCTCTCGATATGGTTTAGCAATCGGCGCAGCAGTTGCGCCAGTAGTTCGTGTTCTTGTGTGGATTTGTTTCCCGGTTGCATATCCGATCAGCAAGGTGATGGGCAATTACACTTGTTCAATTTTACCAATTATTGTTAGGCTCGAGAAATAATCTAATTTTGAATAATTAATGTGTGTTGTAAATTTCAGCTGTTGGACTGTCTTCTGGGAGAGGGTCATGTAGCTCTCTTCCGTAGAGCTGATTTGATTACGCTGCATGGGAATGAGATGAGTCTCTATAGCTAGCCATTCATTGTATTTTGTTCCTTTGAGAAAATATTCAAATTTGCTATTTTTGATATTTGCATAATCTATTTTTACTCTTAAAAGCAAGTATTTTGGAGCCTGCTCCCCTCTACTTATTTAAAACTAATAATCTCGGCCATCGATGTTCTAAAGAAAAATTAAACCGTTTAATTGTCCTTGCCAGTAAATGATAAAATCCTTTCAATTGTTTCCCTATAGAAAATATTTCTGTCGCTTATTTCTTGAGAAAAATCAAACCATCTAATTGTTGTTACGAAAACACCTTTCTTTATTTGTTTCCTATATTCTATTTGTTCCTTCGTCCCCCTTTTATTTGTTTCCTCTACAAAAATCATCTCGGTTGTCAATTTTTTTTCAGAAAAATTGAATTATTTGTTTAGTTGTTCTTGGTTATAGACTCCCTTTTATTTGTTTCCTTATAGGGAACATCCCGACCATCTATTTTTTTAATAGAAATATTTGGTAAACCCCCCATTTAATTGTTTCCTTACTTAAAATAATTTGGCTCCTGATCGTTTAAGAACAACCAAACTGTCCAATTGTTTGTTAAGAAAAATTGAACTGTAAAACTATCCTTGATGAAAGTTTCAAATGAGTACTTTTTCATTTCTTAACATTATAATTAACTTAATTACTTTGCCTAACAAAAATAGGAGTTAATTAATCTGTTGCTTTAAATAAAGTGAAAATGTTGCGACTTTATTGAGATCAATTAATACATAGTTTTTGATAATTGAATGATAAAAATTATAGCTTTCTATTAATCCGGAAATATATGACCACGAAACCTGATCAGAGCAATTCCTTGATTGCTCTTTGGTCCAATTAAGAATCCAACAATAATCTTGTTATGGATTGCTTGAAAGAAGATGGGAAAAGAAGAAATAAGTTTACTTAGTAAAAGTGTCATGTTAAATGTAGCAGGAGATATTCTATAATTCAGTTTTCTCTTCTTCCATATTCTATATTTTGAGTGTTATTGGTAAGATTATATACTTCCTAAATAGTTGTTTAATCTGAAAATGTTATATTTTTGTGTTATTGATTTTTAATTTGATTCAGGCTACGAAAGGAATCACATTGCCGCTGGGTTCGGACAAGTTGTATTCTGCGAGTCAAAATGAGATGATTCATGTTCTGAGAGCCAAGATGAGATGGCGGCGGAGTATGCCGCCTCCCCCTATACCTCTTGAAGATCGAATAGAGGAAATGTTATTTTTGCAGTTTGTTTATTCTGATTGATTCTGATAATTTTGTTACCAAATAGATGCATTTTTGTTCAGCATCTTGGAATGCATGGTGGCTTGATTGCTATTGAGGATGATGATATATTGGTTCCATTTCTTTATTCTTTTATTGTATTTTATGTGCATGTATGTACACGTGGAGTATCAGAGTTGCAATGTTAAAGAAAATGTATATGATAATTGGCATTACTATTGTAATAAAAAAATTATTAAAGAATTAAAATTTCTTCATAAAAGTTTATATTTCCCTTTATTTGTTACATTTTGTTTCTGAACTGCAATATCTAAAGTAAATTTAGTCAACGGATGATAAAATCTATTGAATCATGGATGTAGCCGATAGCTCTTGCTAATACCTCCATTTTGCTTTGAAGGTAGCTGATAAAATCTATGGAATCAACAAATGATAAAATCTTTATGTTTTTTGCATAATTAATTTTTGGATGCAATTATATTCTTTGTTATTTAATACTCTTGCAAAGATTAAAACGTATAACATGTTATAGATATGTTATAGACTCTTTTTGATAGACTTTATGATATACTTCTTTTGTATTTGGCTTATTATGGATATTATTATGAATTTTTATGTTTTATGTTGTTCGAGTACTATATTTGCATAATATGTATCTAATAATTTCTCTAGTTTTAGAGTAATATGAATTTTTAAAATATTGTATTGTTAATTCTATTGTCCCATTTTACTTTTTTGGTTTCTAATTGATTTCTCCGGTGATAATTAGATTGTTAATGTTAGATGATTAACCTATCATTATGTATTTCATCTAATTTATTTTTGAATTGGAATGAAATAGTTGTTAAGGAAAAAAATTTGTTTGAGTCCGAAATTTAATTAGAATAGTAATACTTACATTTGTAATAGTTGCACAAGAAAATATATTTATTTAGGAAAATAAAGTAAAAAGAATTTGTTGTTGCCAGGAATCAAACCTGAAGCACCACAATACTACAATGACTTCATGAATAATGGAATGAAAATAAATTATTTATAACTGTCCAGACTTCCAATCCGGACGAAATTATTTTCGTCCGGATTGGAAGTCCGGACGTATATTGGACCCTCTGGACTGCTAGTCCGGACAGCGGAGAGTAGTCCGGACTTTAAATTTTTTTGGGTTTATAATTTTTTTCAATTCGCACAGTTTCTAAAGTTTTTGAGTAAGCAAAAGTCTAATAAAATCAATTTTCAAATTTAATTTGTGAGATAATTTAATATAGAAGAAGATTTGATAGAATAACTTTGGGTTTTAGGTTTTTTTTTTTTTTTTGGGTTAACTGATATGTGGTTTTAGAAGAGAATGATAAGAGAGATTGAAAAAAGGCATTTTAATCAAAAAAATCGATGGCAAACTTGTAATATGTATGAAGTTTTTAAGTGGGCTCACTAGGAAAAATGGTGTGCCCCTCTAGAAACCCCCGTTGGATGTGGCCGGCGGCAGATCTCGGACCCTAACCCGATTCCGTGGGAGTTTCCAAAGGAGCACACAATTTTTCCTAGTGAGCCCACTTATTAACTTTCTGTTTACCAAAATTTCACTATGTAGTGGGCATACTAGGAAATTTTCACTATCCAGTGAGCTCACTAAGAAATTTGGTGTGCTCCTTTGGAAACTCCCGATTCCGTCGACAGGAATTTCTAGAGTAGCACACCTTTTTTAATAGCAAGCCCACTTAAAAATTTGTTTTTATTTACAACTTTATCATTCAAATTTTAGGACAAAAATGCCCTCATTTTTAACATTTCTAGTCCTTTTATTTTTCCAAGCGAGTTGCAGAAATAGGGGGAAAATTTAGATTTTATCACCCAAATCCAAATTCTCTTGTTCTCTTAGTCTCCTTAAGTAAATTATCGCAAAAATTAAAGTTGATAATTGGTTTTAATCATCTATTTTTTTCCTCTGAAACCCTTAAAAAAAGCAATTTTTTTGTTGAGCCTACAACAAAGAAAATGGAGAATACGAACATGATTTTGGTTCAAATCGACGATCGAAAGTTTTTGGGATATGAATCTATCATCCTCTTCAAATTTCTATATTATTTATTTAAATGTTTACATTTAACTAGTATAGAAATGGGATTGAAAGATGGTTTTGAATTTCCTAGCTCTCCGAACTTAACATCCCGGACAATAAAGGATATATCCGGATTTTGTGCATCGAACAAGTAGATTTGTATTCGGAATATAAGTCTGGACAGCACATTTTCGTCCGGACTGTCTAGTCCGGACAACACATTCCTCGTCCATACTAGACAATCCGACTGTCTAGTCCGAACGATACATATCTTTCATATCAATTCCGATCTTCCACACCTCGTTCACAAACCTACTATTTATCTACTGGTCAGCGAAGAAGGGCCAGCAGATCATCAGCACTCCTGCTACTATACTCTCAATAGTTGAATTCCATCCACTGTGAGTCAAGAAGCATCCGCTCGATGGGCCAATGCCTCCTCTTGATGTGTGTGTGTGTATATATATATAGAGAGAGAGGGAGATGGAAATGAGCTGACAGCTCACGCAAGTTACCTGAACTGTAGTTCATTTCTAACATCTCTAATAATTTTTTTTTTAAATTCTTTTGGATTATGATCTCGACCCCCTAGGGTTCACTCATACCCAATTTCTTGGATTTTAGTTTTGATTTGGTATTCCATCAAGTTAACACAAAATTAACGATTTTTAATGAATAAAATATTTTGTATGCACTTGATGAAAGAGTAAATAAACTCCGAAATTTATGAAATTTAATCCGAAAGAAGTTAAGGATGTAGAGATAGTAATTGTAAAGAAAAATTGAAGAAAAATAATTGGATCATTATAGTTTTGCCGCTTGCTCACGTAACTTTTCCTGAGCTGGCAGCTCACCTACAGTAATCCCATATATATATATATATATATATATATATATATATATATATATATATATATATATATATATATATATATATATATATATATATATATATGGGATTACTGTAGGTGAGCCGCTAGCTCAGGAAAAGTTACGTGAGTTAGCGGCAAAATTATAATAATCCAATGATTTTTCTTCAATTTTTCTTTATAATTACCATCTCTACCTGTTTAATTTCTTTCAGATTAAATTTTATAAATTTTGGAGTTTATTTACCATTTCATCAAGCGCATATAAAATGTTGTATTCATTGAAAACTATTAATTTTGTGTTAACTCGATGGAGGACCAAATCAAAACTAAAACCCAAGACATTGGGAATGAGTGAACCCTAGGGGGTCCAGATCATAATCCAATTTTTTTTTTTTTAAAAGATTATTGGAGATAGTGAAAATGAACTGTAGCTCAGATAACTTACATGAGCTGTCAGCTCATTTCCATTTTTCTCATATATATATATATATATATATATATATATATATATATATATCGGGAAAATGGGAGGAGAGCTGATAGCTTAGTTTTTTCCTGAGCTACTGTAACCTGGCAGCATCTTATTGGTTGGGCCTTAAAAAATAATTAACTTGGTTTTTGTATGTGAATAAATTGAAATTTAAATAGAACAAAACTAAGGGTTTATATGCAAAAGTTTTGCTCTCAAAACTTGGGGAGTTTCTAAAGGAGCACACCAATTTTTCGAGTGAGCACATAAGAATTTGGTTAATACTACAAGAATTTGATTAATACTACAAGTTTGCCATCATTTTATTTGGACAATAATGCACTTATTTTTTGTGGCTTTCATCTCTTCCCTTTCGTTCTCCCTGTTCACCACGGAGTCCACCGTTTACTCTCTCTAGCTCCCAATTTAAATGTTGTTACATCTAGAGGTGGGGGCAGTCGGCTCTTTGACTAAGCTTCATGGTTGACGATCGGCAAAGCCCCAGCTCTCAAATCCCTGCCTAGGCTCCAATAGCCCGAAGCCGGCATAGTCGAAATGCCATAAAAAGGGTAAACTGATTCTGACTTTCAAGCTGTTTGTATAAATGCCCGTGTGAACAATTTCAAAATTTTTTGCTGGGCTAAGTGTTGGGCTCCACAGCTTTTACAAGTACTATAGCATACCTTCTCATCAACACTGAAATGGTGCATAAGCTCCTGATAAGATTTTATACAAACAGCTTTTTCAAGCTGTTTGTATAAATGCCCGTGTGAACAATTTCATAATTTTTTGCTGGGCTTAGTGTTGGGCTCCACAGCTTTTACAAGTACTCTAGCATACCTTCTCATCAACACTGAAATGGTGCATAAGCTCCTGATAAGATTTTAGACTTGATCATCTCCAATTATTTTTGTTAGAGATAATTTGACTAGTGTTTATGAGGGGGATGCAAGGACCACTCTGCTTACCATTTGTGCAAGCTCTCAGCCATACTAAGAATTCTTTTGACAGTCTCGGGCACTCGAGTAACGTACTTTCTATTGAAAAATGACATGTTTCAGATATTTCAGATAGCTCAATTGGAACGTCCAGACTCCATATATTATGACCATACTCTCGATTCTTTCAAGAAAATGAAGTTCTAATTTCCTAAGATTTAATAAGGAGACATATAAATAACTTTTCTCTCAAAAAGAAATATGAATGGTTTATTAATAGTATTTCCATCCGCAATATTCAAATTGTTCAAAATGCTATTGATTTGAATACTAAACTAATCAAGTTTTCCCACACAAATAAATTGCTAAACTTACTCAGTCCTCTGCTCTTCTCGGTAATACTTTTTAGGTATGTCGAATCACCTGGATGGTTCTTTCTATATCTAAGTATAGTGCAATATGTAGCAATCAATGCATAGGACATGAAATGCAAAAATGTCCCGCTAAATGTAATACTGAATTATATTATTTTCAAAAATTATATAGGGAATTGTATTACCAAAGGGAATAAACACTTTTCTTTGAACTAGGTGCAAGAAAATCTTATTAATTTTACTATATCTAACTAAAACTAAGTATCAAAGAAACTTAGACTTAAGCTTGGACGTGAGAAGCACTAGATGAAGAGACAAATAAAGAAGAGAACATGCAGGAGATATCATCAATTAGGCCAATATAGAACCAGTGCATTGAATGACCAAATAAATACCAAGATGCATCTTATCTTACTTGATTTGTACTAGTTCCTAGTTTCTACTAATTTTCTCTTTATTGAAATGAGAGATGGCCAAATTTTGGCCCGCTTTATATAAAATTTTGAATTAAAAATAAAAAATTTATTTTTTCTAATTTAAAATTTTGCATAGAACGGGCTAAAATTTAGTCCGTGGACGCATCCATTACCATCCATAATTGAAATTCAGTTATATATCCTACGCTATATTAGATGGAGGCAAATAGTGGTTCTTACATGGCAATTTATCATCCAACATTTATCAAGCTTCTAAACTGCCAAGGTATGTTCATCCAATTCTTTGTTATTCTCTGCTTGAAAATTTTTGTGATGGTTTCGGACATTCATAAGCTGAATCGACTTACTAATTTTGTCCATATATGGGTTTATGTGGATGTGCGTGTTTGCGTGCATGTGCACATGCACACAGGCAACACAATGGTGCTGGAAGGGGGAAAAAATGAAATCAAGTATGTTATATGATATTTGTGATATATCATTTTTGGCTGATATTTCAAATCATGACTTCCATGTACAAATATGAAGTGGCTTATGTTATATCATTTAGAAGTTTCCAGAGCATGTAATTTTCAGTCACTCATTCACTTTTGGTCTGTAGGCCAAGATGTAACAGTCAGTTCTGATCAACAATATTCATCTTGATCCACTTACCATGGCATTATCTAAAAAGGAATTTCATGCTCCTTGAGATGATGATAGCCAATTCCAATTGATTCACGTACAAGAGTTTAAACTAAATTCGAATCATAATATTTTATTGTTGCTATATATTTTAATATAATTTTGGCTTTATTATAGGGTTTCATGCTTGAGATCTCAAAGTTGCATCTGTATCCTATCTGATGAGTTTTTGCATATAACATTTATATCTAGACATGTTATGTCTTTAACTGGTTTGGATTGATTATTGAGTTTATAGGTATTATTTGCACCCATATCTCTAGAGATATGACCATCTAAGTCATTCTGTGGCCACTATGAAACATCAAAAAGAACAGAAGAAAGGAAGAAGATATCTAAACTATTGATGATTGACAGAATAGAGATAGGTGACTAGGTTCTATTTTTTCTATAATTCTGGTGATATTTTTCTTTGTTTCTTATTCGAAAATAATGATTCTATCCTGTAATTATAATTCTATTAGGAGTATTGATTGCAATAAACTCTTTATTTTTTAGTATTTTAACTGCAATATATAATTTTCTATTCGATTTAGAAATTTACTACACTTATTTAATAAATGGTTACAAAGAACTCACATCAAAAGAAGAATATCAAAAAATAAAAAATAAAAAAATCTGAGCCAATTGTATGGACGGGTAACAATAGCATCTGACATCTGTAGCAGCATCTGACATCTGTAGCATGGATTATCCTGGGGATATAAGCAATCGGTCCAATAAATAAATAATAAGCATCTAAAGCACTTATTTGTAATATAATCTTCACTAAACCATGGAGTTGCCAGAGATATTTATACCACAATTTTGCATAGCAATGTCAGTCCGAGGAATAATCAGGTTGCGACTTATTATCAATCCAAAAAATAAATTAAAAAATAGCCTTTTATAAGATTTTATGAGACTTCTAAACATTTATCAAAAACCAATTAAATATCAACAATTTATGCACATCATTTCTATATAATTATCAAGATGAGTTGTAGAAAAAAGCACCCTTTAGTTTATGTTTGCATTGGTACTTTGATGTCATCTCCATTTCAGCTGTTGTTAGGTAATTTTTCAAACCATACTCACACGATTGCCATATTGCATCATGTCAATGATACTCCATCTGCCTGACTTAGTGGCTCGACGGGTTTGGATCGTACTATCTAAGGTCCAACTCTGGGACTAAAGCAGCATTCTGGTAGGAATCAGACCATCTCCGTCACCATCGTTTTCAGCCACAGTGACCGAGGGGCACAAAATACACGCGCAAATCCCACATCACTATTCCAAACAGACAACCCATCAAAACTAGCTTTCGGAGGCATAACAACATCATTAGAAAAGCTAGGGAAAAGGCGTGCACATTTGGCTCAGCTTCTCATCCATACAATGACCTATATGAAACAATCCCCACCCACTACCAAGCAACATATGTGATTGATTGACCCAACCTTTCTTGACTCCAACCTCAAATATCCTCACTATTAAATAATCATAACATAAATAAAGAGAAGACTATCACCACCACCACCACCACCACCACTACCACTAGCATATATCATCACCACCACCACCATCACAATCCATTTCAACCTTTCTTTCCCTTTCTATCGAATGACAAAACATGCGATGATATATACACATCCGTGCCTTTTACTCGGCCCCGCAGCCCACTAGCTAAAACGAAAAGGACTCCCACCACAGGGTGATCATCAGTTAGTGCTCTATAGCCCCCACAGAAGCAAAATAAGATAAGGCAATGGCTCTTCCACAGCCCTCCCCTTTCCCCTCCAAAGAAAAAAAAAGCACTCAACCAAAGAATTGGATACATTGAGTAATATATGAGTGGATTCTCTCCCTTACCATTCTTTTCCTTGCAATCACCACCACCTTTGACAAAAGAGAGAAAAGAAAGGCGTGAGAATCTCTGACATCATTAGGACATGGATGGGATCTTCCCCGAACTTTCTGAGGTATATACTGTTAACAGGATCAGTGTATCAGTTGGAAGGAGGTCTGGGGCCTATGAAGGGGTGTTGGGTTCAGGCTTGACTGAAGAAGATTCAGGCTGGGGATGCGTGTGGTATATTGCGCCAGCAAGGGAGATTGGCATGATACAGAGGGCTTTGGACTGGAGGAATTGCATTGCGGCGCCAATATCTTCTTCCATGAGCTTTGCTACTTGCCGCTCAGTGCCATCAGTTGACCACTTTTCCCACACCTGGTGTGTGGTCCTGCCTTCGCTCGAGTCCCCCTAATTATAATTATTGTTAGAATCATAAAGAATGCACTAAGAGATGTCCTCCTTGCTAAGGAAGATATTCAATAGTTTAAAACAGAAGAATAAAATATTCAGGGAATTAAGAATGATAAGGGATTGGTTAGCTAGCAATTTAGTAATTTAAAAGAAATAAAGATGCTAAATGATTGTATAAAGGAGCCCACTTACAGAATCCAAGTGGTCTACTAGAAAAGCTACTTTAAAATTCAAAACCAATTTAATCGAAAGGAAGGTGCTAGTCATGAGCCTTGCACTCCTCCTGCTTCTCACAAAGAAGCTGTTGGATCTTCTTCGGCAAATAAATAATGGAGGGTGTTTTTTTCATATTCAAGTACAATCAAAAGAGAAAACTGACAATGAGTGTGCACTATTTAATCAAAAAATGAGCGTGCACTATTTTTTATTTTCCTATCTTTCCAATTATGTTTAAATTTTCTTCTTTTGTTCCCTTGTTTTAAATTTTTTTTTTTTTTTTGGCCTGTGTTCGCGCCTGCATGTGGTTGTCACCTTGTGTTAGGGTGGAAGAGGTGAAAGAATGGGTGTATGGGTTGTTGATATTTCTGACTTTGGTTTCACTTGCAAGTTTCAACGCACCTGATGGTCCATCTCAGGAGAAAATGTTGTTGGTGCGAAATGATGATGATTACTCAAAGAATATATTGACATGGTTACTGCATGTGTGGCAATACATTCAAAATAACCAACATTAAATTAGCAGAAACAAGAAAAAGGTGTGATCATATTCTGGTAAATGAAAGGCCTGAGACAATCAATAAAAGAAAAGGCAAAGTTCTCAAAGATGGAGGGATCAAACATCCTATATATTAATACATGTGGAACGGATGCATGCAGCCAAATACATGATAGACGTCCAAAGTTATCTGAAAAGCTTAGCAATTATTAACATAATTAATAGATGCAACAAATGACTGATTTTCTCTACCCTAAGAGTACCCACATTCATATATAAGAATGCACAACTAATTAGATCGTGATCAAAAGCTTATCACTGTAACCTTAGCTTTATGCTTATTATGGAATATAACTCAAATAAATTGGATGGCCAACCCCTCCAAATGTTGTTCAAATATATAATCAGAGAAAAAAGGAATATGTGTAAAGGTTGATTAACATAATGCATTATCAACATAAATAGTTTAAGGCACACTACACAATTGTCATTGACGTAGCAGTGGTAATGGCATAAATAACGGCGAAGTACTAGTAGCATAAAGATTTATTGCTGTTTTTATTATAACTAAAATAATTATAATGCCAATATATTAGAAGCAACAGCAGTATATTTGTAAATATGAAATTAAAGATAACCTCCAATATCCAGTGCAACGATAACAAATATATAAAAACGAAAAAGTCGAGATCATCAAAACCATTAAATATTATATAAATAATAGAAAAAGGCCAAAATTTACTTAATTGTCAGATTAGTTGCAGCGTATTGGTATTTGATCTATATTTACCTCAACCGAGGATAGAGGGATATCAGCTACCAGCTGCGCAACAGCACCAGCGCCACCCAGTCTGCTCATACTTAGAACCTGTTATTTGCGGAATAAATCAGTACAAATATGTATGATGACGTTAAAAGAAAAAAAAAGCTAAGCTAATGGAACATATTACATAGGAACAAATAATTTCAATGTGTTGTAAGATCCAACACAAATCCAACAACATTTTAAAAAACTTTCCAAGGGAAAATAAAACTAATCTAGCAACCATCTGTGCAACCTATGCAGGTGTACTAGCTTGTCACATAAGAACTTGCATCAAAATCTGTGCAAAAGAACAGAGGTCTTGCATCATCCAGCAGCCTTGAACTGGGATCTTATGTTTGAAAAGCAACGCAATATATAACAAAAAAGTTATGCCACTTGATTTCAGCACAATTTCAGGAACTGGTAACATCGTTGCTGATTATTATCGCTACGATGAGTACCAGCTAATGCTGCAGGCACCATAGAACTTCCACAAAAGAGGAAATCAATACAAATAAAGAAAAAGGCCAATGAATATTTGTGATAAATCAAACAAAGAAGAAATTGAATAAAAGTTAACATTTTTTTTCTAGTGTGGCTCATCTATTGTAATAGTAGTAATATTTTCAAGCACATAATCTTCAACACTTGCAATGTGGTTGGATAAGTGATAGTCCCGGGATGCCTGTGGGCTCAATTGCAAGACATATTAACAAGATAAGTTTGCTTACTTTTGTGTTTTCACTATTTTTTATGTGGTTCAAGCTACATGAAGAAAACCAGATGAGGGAAAAGCAGAATTAGGCCTACATAACAGTATATAAAGAACCACGATCATATTCCATCCATTTGGCACATTGCCAAGGGCAATCATATCTTACAGATTTAGATTAATTGTTATATTTGCAACTAGAGAGACGATTCAAATAGAAACTCGGAGATGAGTTTGTTAGGACATCAGCTATCCACCTTACGATTCAAAGAAGAAGGTTAAACTTACATTTGCATTTCGAACAGTTATAATGAGATTCCTAGTCACTAACAGTTATCTCTAAAAATATGAGGGTTTTACACTAACTTTTATTTACGTGCTTTTATGAGTAAAGAGAATTTGCTTGATGTATGAAGATAACTTGTGCAACTGTACCTTGGCTTGGAGCCTCAAGAATTTGATATAATCTACAATTTCGTCAAGCATGGCTGCTCTATCTGTCTGCACAAGAAAATAGAAGCTATTGAGCATAACTGGTAAAGATATATGATTTTGTCATTACTGTAAAAGATGTGATCGTGCTTCCAAAACGGTTGAGATCACGGGTGAAAACATGCTCCTGAGTTTCCCGACTTCCCAGTGAAATGAAAGAAAAACATATAGAGCATTTTGGCAAAGAAAACATATCGGGACATCGTAAAGAGTAAGACGTGACAGAAAATATGAATTTTAGTATACAAGGAGAGTTCAATGTTCTCAACATGGTACCAGCAATCATTGCAATCGTTACAATAAAAAATGCACAATTGTATAATTAGCACATAAATACATAGATGAGTGTGTAAAATGTACATGTATGTATATTCGCATCCATTCCTCTATTTGCAACTTAAACATAGTTATATCTCCGTTGGTACCTCTCATAACTCTCACTAATTATGTTGCTTTCCAAAGTGATGAAATTCATAGTGACGGTCTTTTTTCTTTCTAAATACAGCAATATGTGTACACATAATCCTCTCTGCAGTTCCAAATGACATAGCCAAGTACCTTGTTTGTGCTCGGCACCAATTCCTGCAACGCCCTAATCCTTTCTGCTATTCTTTCTCTCCGCAGCTACACCAGCACCAACAGAAACAAAAGAGAAGAGTTAGAAAAAACTGCAGCAAGTACCGTGAGCAACAAAAACTGCAGCAAGTACCGTGAGCAACAACCTTTGCTCACTTTCTAGCAAACTATAAATGACAACAACAATATGCATTTCTTTCTAAAATCTCTAAGAGTTAAATTGATTATGGTGGCAAAATAGTGGTTGTGTAAATTACTCTCTCGGCTATGCTGTGAGGATCGGTAGCCTGGCCTCTCCTTGCCCGCACCCTCGGCCGCGGAGCCGGAGGTTGCGGGACTACAGCCATTGTGCCTTGTATTGCTTGCCCATGGAGAACCTATAATAAAAAGTTGCAATAAATACTTTATTTACACGTGCGGGGGGGGGGGGGGGGGGGGTGTGGTTGGGGTGTGTGGAAATAATTTAATCGAGCATGTATATCAAAGTTAACGGACTTGAGAGGGAGGATTAGGGCGGATTTGATGAACTTGGCTGTGTCCATACGATGGGAACAATCTCGCCAACTGAACCGGATGCTCCCTTTCCTAAAATGGCACAGATGTTAATTTCCCCAAAACAAATGGGCCAAAAACGTAAAATTTCAAGAGGGGAAAAAGATCCTCCTCTCACCGCGTCGGACGAATTTCGGTTCACCTCGGACTGGTCGTCGTCGCGGATACGCTTACCGGAGGCGTCCTCAGGCTGCTGCTGTTGCTGCTGGTCCAAGCTGAGGCCAAGGGAGAACACTGATGGGCCTCCGGCGGCGAAACCAGGGGCGGAGGAGTCGCCGTAGCTGAAGGATCCGCCTTCGCCGGAGGCGGCGTAGGTGGCGGGCATGGAGAAGAATTGATCGAGGAAGTCGTCGTTCACTCCATCGGGAGGTGGATTCGCCATGGTTAGGGTTTGGGGAATCGAGAAAAGCTCGTTTCTTCGATGGGAGCTGCTGCTAATTTTAAAAAAGGAGACGGGGGAGAAAGGGAGCAAGTTCTCGAACTTATAAAATGGGGGAACTTCTAAAGGGGCACAACTTTTTTCCTTCCCAGTGAGCCCAGTTAAAATTTAGAAGTGGATAAAATTTCTTAGTGAGCCCAATTTAATTCCTAAAATATCCTTACCCCATATTCCCTAAAACCATCGCTCCTCACTTTCTCTCCACCCCAAAACCCAAAATCCCTCTCTCCTCTCTTCCCCTTAATCCAACCCACCGCCGTCGGTGCCACGCTCCCCCGCCCGCCGCCGCCGCAGCCACGCTCCCCCGCCCGCCGACGCAGCCACACTCCCCTACCCGCCTCCGCTGCCACACTCCCCCACCCGTCTCCGCCCGCCCCCACACCCTCTGCTCGCCCCCCCTCCACCCCCACCCGGCTCCGCCTGCCCCCACACCCTCCGCCCTTACCCCCTCCGCCCCCACCCGCCTCCGCCCGACCCCCCACCCTCCGCCCGCCCCCACACCCTCCGTCCCCACCTGCCGCTGCCATACCCCCCTCTTCTCTCTTGGTCTCAGATTTTTGAGCTCTACTGTAAGTCTTCTTTAATTTAATTTTAATTTTGTTTTATTTTGTTTATTCTTATTTGCTATGTAACTGCCCTGAAAACTGAAAACTTCTTGTTTGATTTGATAATAATTTACATTCGAGGAATTCTAAACGAGTACATTTTTTTGTTAATTTTGTTTTTTAATATTTAGATTATAATTATGAAGAAAGTATAATATTGTAATCGTAGTTGTAAAAAATGCGAAAATTTAGTTATTTTCTAATTATAGATGTTAATATTAAAATTTATTAATTAATTTAGAAGTTTAAAATAAATAGATAAAATATGATATTTGTAGCAAATTATACTTTATTACTACTTATTTGCACATAGAAAATTTATTGTTTTGATAAAAAAGTATCTATAAATGAAGTATCTTTGTGTTACATAGATGGATCCGACAGAATCTTCTCGCGTTCGACCAACGGCCTCATTAAGGAGGAAGAAAGCAGCATCTCGACTACAAATCCAACGCCCGATACGAGAGAGAGAAATCGAACACCAGATCAATCCGCTCCTAATGCACCCGATACGGCAATTATGACTCGAACCAGAAACAGACGTCAACCCCCGAGAAAGACAAGGAGACGGTGATCATTGTGTGAGTTATGCATTGATATGGATAATGTATGTAACTTGAAGTGGCCGGTGTAAAATTATTTTTCCAAACATTTCGAGTTCTGATGAATTTATGGTTTTTCTATGTAATGAACTCTCTTGTTCGCTTTTTCTCGTTTAATATAAACACTATTTCATTGTATCATAATTGTGTCGTTGTTTCATTGTATCGGCGTATCCATGTTTCATTATTTCATTATATCGGTGTATCATGAGTATCAGTGTATTTGTGTATCAGCAGTATCATTATATTTTTTGTATCTGGAGTATCATTGTGTGTCGGTGTATCATTGTATCGCAATAAACGATGTATCAGTGTATCAATGGGTTGGTGTATCAGTGTGTCGGTATTTAATGGTATGTTTTCTTGCTTCCTTCCCTAAATTTCGATAATCATGTATAAATACTTACTAATAAAAGTCCTTAAACTGACGTTAATTTCATTACAACTAATGATAAATCAATTAACGTAGGTTAATAGACTGGATGAGGCAGTGGCCGATGTCAAGATACTGTTCAGACTGACAGTCCGAAGGAACGGGATTCGTTCGGACTGACAGTCCGAACAGATGAGATCTGTTCGGACTGACAGTCCGAACGAATCCCATTCGTTCGGACTCTCAGTCCGAACGGATGCGAGCGGGCGGGAAGAAAGGAGGCAGCGGGAGAAGCAGAGGGCAATATAGGTAATTTTTTTTCAGGGCATACTTGTTATATAGTGGAAGTTTTAACTGGGCTCACTAGGAAAAACCTTGTGCCCCTTTAGAAGTTCCCTATAAAATGGAGGAGAGAAGGGACGGAGAATATATATATATATATATATATATATATATATATATATATATATATATAAAACGATAAACTCAACTATTTTAGGTAAAATAAAATTATTATACTGGCGATCATTAAAAATAGTGGTTAAGAAATTTTTTTTTTATTATTTTGAATAGCACCACGTATAATAATTTTATTGTGCAAGTTACACGATACCGTCGATAATTTTTTTATTTTTTCATATATATATATATATATATATATATATATATATATATATATATATAAGAAAAATAGAAATAAGCTGACAGCTCATGCAAGTTATCTGAGCTGCAGTTTCTTTTTACTATCTCTAATAATAATTTTTAAAAAATTTCTTTTGGATTATGATCTCGACCCTTAGGATTCGCTCATACCTAATTTCTTGGGTTTTAGTTTTGATTTGGTCCTCCATCAAGTTAACTTAAAACTAACAGTTTTCAATGAATAAAACATTTTGTATGAATTTGATGAAAAGATAAACGAACTCCAAAATTTATGAAATTTAATCTGAAAAAAATTAAGGAGTTAGAGATAGTAATTATTAAAAAAATTGAAGAAAAATCATTGGATTATTATAGTTTTGCTCTTAACTCATGTAACTTTCCCTGAGCTGGCGGCTCACATACAGTAATCCATAAATATATATTAGGGTTTTTAAATATATGTCTCTTAAATCTTTAAAAATTTAAATTTAGTACTCCAAATCTTAATATTTTGAATTTAATCCTCCAAATTTTTTAAATTAACTCACTTTAGTCCCAATCATATTTTTTGTCCGCAACTAAATTGAGATAATTAAAGAATTTAAGCGACTAAATTTTAATTTTTAAAGATGTAAGAAACATGAAAACCCTATATATATATATATATATATATATATATATATATATATATATATATATATATATATATATATATATATATATATATATATATATATATGAGAAAATAGGAAATTCATCGACGGTGAAGGGCGTTCCTTCACCGCCGCTTAGATGGCCCAATAAAATTATTATATATGGCGCCACTCAAAATAACAAATAAATAAACTCATTCAATCACTCAAAGTGCCACGTATAATAATTTTATTGGAACTCCCTTCACCGACGAAACTCGGGGAGTTTCTAAATGAGCACACCATTTTTCTAGTGAGCCCACCAAACAATGTGCCTCTGATTCGGATTTTCAGCCTAAAGGCTACTTAAGTGGCTCACTAGGGAAAAATTCCCAACTCAGGAAAGACGGAAGAAAGGAATTTTTTGCATAAAAACCCGGGCATTTGCTTTTATAATTATGAAACTTTGCTTCTGCGGATGCAAGGGTTAAAGGATTTTCTACACTCAACGTGGGTGCAAAACTCAATTTCGATGGCTCTATATGAGAGGGTGGAGGCTGGTTTTGTGGTGCAAAGTGACATTGGCACACTTGTGGAAGCACGAAATGTCCTTGTTATATCAACGTAGTCGGTGCCGGAAGTGGAGATGTGAGGCTAAAATATGAACATTCCATCTAAGACTCATTAACCTTGTGGCTAGAGATGTTTCCAGAATGCAATATGAGAGGATATAGTCTTCGTAGTATTTTTCCAGCAAAAAAATAATTTTCTAAATTCAAAAATTAAATTCTGAATAGCTCTATAATTAAAAGATCAAAGAAAATAAAAAAATATATAAATAGAGATGATATTAAAAGATATGATAATAAATATATATTGCTCCACGAGTGAAGAAAGGTATCTATACACTCAATCTACTATGAGTCTTGTAGCTTATCCAAATACTTGGATAAAAAGTTTAGTTGTTACTATTAATTGCAAAATCCAATTCTGAAGCACTTTTCTCAAAGAAAAGAAAATGAAAAAGGGAAAAATCAATTTCGTGTACATTTATCTATATCCCTGATGTTTAACTTCTTATATATTTTCGGATATCAGCTTCACGACGATCAACTCTTCCAACTATGACGATCAACTCTTCCAACTGTCCTCAAGGCAAATAGATGGACGAGCAACACCATTTCCACTTACTAGAAAAATCAATCTATACTGTATCACTCGTCCACTTGATTTTACCACTCAATTCTATATTCTATTATATATCACCTTCATGAATTCTGTTGCGGGGGCTTAGCGGGCTTAGAGAGGGGCTTAGAGAGTTACCAGATGCGCCCCCCCATAAGTTAGACTCTAACTTTTGAAACTCACTGAAAAAAACATGAGATGTATCAAGTAATTCTCGGAGGCTTAATAACTGCCACGGCCCCAACACTGTCATGCATAAACTAGATAACTATAAATTACAACCTGTTTTGTTGAGTACTTTATGAACCAAGGAAAAAACTCTCTTAGCGAATTTACTAGGATAAAAAGAAAAATAACCAAGTAATTTTCGGTACCCACTTGATGCCCGTCACGGGTCAGCCTACATGAAAGTGAGGAAGAGCACCTTAACAACCATAAAATATAGGCTGCTACTACATGAAAGTGAAGAAGAGCACCTTAACAACCATAAAATATACCATAAAATATAGGCTGCTCAGTTTCATTTATATTCTATTTACAGATACTGGAAAAAAGTAAATGATAAGTATTACAAAGGATGGGGAATCGACGAGTTAGGAAAATTATCATTCTGGCAGTAAAGAATCGTTATGTGCAGTCTATTCTTCCTTCAGTTACATCATCTCAGTGTCTCAAATAAACAATCATGGCAGCTGGTCAGATATCCATCTCTAGCTTCGGTGCTTCACCTTCTGGCCAGTCTCCTAGCAGCCCCAAAAAGAAGGGTTTTGCCGACGATGCCTGTCTGAAGCCCCCAGACAATGGCTACCCCTCCAATAACAAGCCACTTCCAATCAGGTCCATTACGAGTGTCACTTGCAACAGCCACTTCCTGACCCACTTCTTCTAAACTGGAGTCGTCAGTGTTCGAGGGAGCAACACCATCGATGGAAACATTTGTGGTGATATGGGCCATTATTGCACATCGGGACAGGGGAGCTTCAGACGACCTCCTCGAGAGTTGGTAAGCTCTCATGCCAGAGTGCAACTTTTTGACAGTTCCCCACATCCCATGACGAACACCCATCTTGGCGACGTCTTTGGGGATGCCCATATCCTCGTAGTGAACGAGACTCACTTCACAAGCGGACAGCTGGCCGTCTTGTTTGCGTGACTCCACTGCCAGAGGATGAAAACAAGTTAAAAGGTTAGCAGGTGTGTTATGCAAAGGTACCGAGTACAAATTCTTATGCAAGTTTATGCAGATCTATCCTAGAAATAGCTCACTGCATTTTCTTATTGTTAAATAACAAAATAATTTCCCTCAATCCTCACTACAACTTCGGAGTTTTGGTGCAACTTCAACATGGTACCAGAGCAATCCAGATTCAATTCCTGCCGGACGCACATTTAATTGCGGATTTTAAAAAAATATATCGCTGCGTAAAGCCCAGATTTCTGCCCACAAATGGGCCAGTGGAAGGATACTTCAACACTTGTCAAGGCTCACCGCTTGGATAAAATAGAGAAGAAGGTGATTGCAAACTCGTGTTTATGCTTACCTTGAACTGGTTGTCCTATCGAGGGCAATTTCTTCATCACACGTGATCAATTGGACCTTGACAGTTTGTCCAAGCAAATGAAAATGCTAGGATTCACGTGATGCAAAATAAGGAAACATATGGAAAAGAATACAAGTCAGAGGCTGCAGGAGTGTGCACAAGATGTACAAGTGGCACTGATGAGCAAAGTATTACGACAAGGATCCTAAAGAAAACAGAGTTGAGCCATAGGGAAAGAAGAGAAAATTTGAAGGGAGACAAAAGATGAAAGGAAAAAATTATACAAGAGTACTAGGTGTCCAAAAGAACAATTTACAAAAGCTCACTGAATAAATGGAAGTTGTTCTTGATCGGAAATATTAGCAAAAGGATACAAAACATCACATAGTTGGAACATGTCTTATAGTTTTGGCTGATATGCATGTTTTTATTTGCAGTTAATGCTAAAGAAAACTGGAAACTTGGGGATGTGAAATAGAGAACCTTTTAACGTTTAAGAGGGAACATACCAGCTCTGATGCGCCAGCTTGAGAAATACAGTTCAACACGTCTTGGTTTTTCATTCTTGTGAATTGATGGATAAGGTATTCCCTGCAAATGGCAAAATCAGAATTCATAAGAAATGTAGTGATAGACGCAGTTGCAATCTAGTAATATCAATTAAGATATTATTTTTCCTTTTGAGGAAAACCTAATAGATAAACATCAATAGTAGCAGCAATAGAAGCAAAGCTTTCTGCTTCAATTCTTTGGATCATATATATGATCCACTTTTCTTAATAAAGCTATAATAAGAGTCAGTCACGTATTAAAAAATGAATACATTATTTGAGACTTGAGATTTATCTTGTGAATTAGAAACAGGAACAAGATTGCTACAGCTACGATCATTGTCCATAATCTAATAAAGTAACATGCATTGTATGCATGATATATGCAGTGAATAGCAATTACCATCCTAAAAATCAGGTAACTCCAGTGTGCTGTTCTGAATTTGAACACATACAGAGCTGTAAACTCTGCGCAGGTGGAAAGTCATGCGGGCACATCACACTAACAACCAAGAATAAGTAGGACTTACTAGAAGTCTGCACCCCTTGTATGTTGACCCAGCAAGAGGCCCAGATACATGGTTTACGATGTAATGATCCTGATGAAGCACAAGGTCTAGGATCTAGCTCCATGTTGCCGATCTCTCACAGATGAAACTATGATCTCCTTCTAGATTTGTGCAGATCTGCAGGCCCTACAAAGGCTAAGCAATCATTCTGAAAGTACATGCACAACAAAAGTCTCTCTCTCTCTCTCTCTCTCTCTCTCTCTCTCTCTCCCTCCCTCCCCCCGCTACTTCCCACTAAACACCTTGATGCTTAGCTGACTTGAGCACTTGAGAGCCCAGTCTCCAACCTCTACTTATGCTGTTGACCAGCAGGTCTCATCTAAGTGGGACCTTATTGTCCATCTCATTTATCAACTTGTGCTTTAACTATCTGTTGACTAGTAAAGGTTTCATACTTAATCAGATTTTGCCATTTGTCACATGATAGAAGGATATGGTTGCAAATTAACTCAGAAATAATGTCATATAGGAAAATATGCAAAATACTAAAGGAAATATGATATTGCTCATAAATATAAAGAAGCATACCTAAACCTAGGCAATCTTTAAATTAAACTTAACGATTTTGGAATAAAACAAAGGAAACAACAAATTTCATAATAACATTCTTCTATTGAAAGAAATCAAAGGCAATAGCCCTTGCCTTAAAAACATATTTGCTCCTATTTGGGAATTTTAAAAAATAAAAGGTTTACAAATGTTCTGACATTTTCCTCTCAAAATTTCTCATGGAACTCTGAAAACCTGTACAAGATCATATACTGTTGCATCATCCTCTTTAACGCACATTGGATTGAGTTAGCTACTTTTTTGTAGAAACCACGTGAATGCATGCAGCAATATACCTTGTAATGTATCTGAAATACCTACAATGGGTTACTTCAGAACAAGTTCTTCGTTTATATGCACATTTTTGTGTCAAAACATCGTGACCCCAAAAAAATGGTACTAGATTACTTCATGTAAAAGTAAATATTTTTAATAACTAATAAATGCTGATATCTATCTGAAGGGACAAAGGATTATTTTTCTTTTTTGGAGTATCAGGCTGTAAGCCAATTAACTACCCAAATAAGATCCCCCAATTGACATCAGAGGGCACTGAACCTGGAATCTTCCTCTTGAGAGCAAGAGGTGTTACCAAAGCATTAGCGCACTTTCACATGATGAAGTTGTATTAATATAAAATAAATAAATAATAGTATCAACTAACTTAAAGTTTTTAACCATTTAATTTATTGCCATTTCATTGTTTCCCGTGAATCTGCATATGAATTGCTTTTAGTAACACGGGGAACAGAGGTGCTAGATTATTGGCAATCTGAAACAGGGGATTCATCTTCGAATTATAATGATTCATGATGCATCCAACAAGAGTACCAGGACCCATTCTACATGAGAAAGACAAGATGTAAGAACACAAGCGTTGTCCCGTGTATGAGTGCCACTTCTTATATGCTCTTCTAAGAGATTTACCAGAAAGCATGCCTAATTGTATACCTTTATTCCCAAAGAATCCAGTACTGTCAGCATTTACAGTTAATCCACAAATGATAAATATGTATGAGAGATAAATAAACTTTGCATAAATCTAGACACTTAGGTGTTCATTTTATAATTTTTGACTTGTTGAACACTCTATGCTTGAGGTCAAACACTGGAAACCTTAAAGACACTTCAAGTTATCTAATTAATGATCACATTACCTTTTAGTGCAATTACGTCACTTTATATGTCAACCAGAAAGTTGAACACAGGTCTTAAAACTTATTTTGTCGAACTGTGGACTAACTGGTTAAGTTGCTTTACTCATCGTATATGCATGCACAGATTTATGCACTGTATATGCATATAGATATATGACAGACATGCTTTGACAATATAAAGAATGACCACATGAAACTTTTGGAAGATTCCATGTCATAATTTTAGGAGAATTGGCAATTTAACATGCATGTAATGTGCAAAAACAAAATTGCACATGACAAACACACATTTATTAGGTAGAGATGAGTACACCATAGGTTATATTTCACCACGTGCTCAAATAATCAACTATATATTGGCGATATGATCCTAAATTTAACTAATGGATTTAAAAAATAAAAAAAAACTCGTAAAATTTCAAGGTTTCACAAATTTTAATTGGTTCATCCCTTGGTGTATGTCTTTTGTTTTTACAGCAAACCATGACCACATAATAATTGCATAAATGATCTACATGCACAATCATGTCATGAAACCCTTTCAAGAAGTTTGTTGCATCAAGAAAGAAAAGCCTACAAATTCGAATAAGTGCAACTAAGATCATAAAATAAGAAGAAATGGGTTGCCTAAAGGGAAAAAAATGTATCATTTAATACCTTTGTCACACAGTAATAGGTCTTCCCTGACTCCCATATCCGTCGCCCAATAATATATTCCCGGTCGCTACAGAAGAATGGAAACTGAAAATAACAACATATCCAAATGATTTTAAGAAATATAAATATATTTTGGAAGATCCCACTGACCTATTTAATACATATTAGTTGTTACAAACCTTTTTTATCCAGTGAACAATCATGTTTCCATTCTGAGGGAATTCCTCCAAAATTTTGTAGTATGCAAGCATGTTGTCCCATTTACAGCGAAATTCATCATCCCAGAAGAAATCTCTGACCAACTCAGGAGTTGCATCCTCAAAAATAGTTTTGCTTCGATAAACTATAGGGGCCGACTGTGAAAAGGATAACAAATCAGAAGTAGCACGCAAAGTTTGCAGAAATAAATTTCATAACCATAAAATTTTATCCATGTTAATAGATTAAAAGAAGCATCCAACCAAGATGAGTACCAAGTTTTTCTATATTGGACCAGAGATAAGTTGCAGAGCAATTCTTGATGAAACATAAAATACTTAGAAATTAAAAAGATAAACTAAAGAGCTTCAAATAGGCCGACAAAATTAAGGGACAAAATGAATAGAAGTCAAGATATGACATAAAAAATAAATGAAGCATTCAAAAGAAATTTGGAGATCAGAACAAAATGCAAAATAACTCATTAAAAAGTAAAATGAGATATCCTCCTAAAATAGATGTAACTTTGAAGCAAGAGAGACTCCAAGTTCTATGACATTGATTTCAAATGGTGAAAATGAACAAGTACCTCAGGTTCCAGCCGCCAAGCTTGGTAGATCATGTTTGATGTAGATCGTTTCATCTGATTTTGCCAAGCAACCTCTCCAACTTTGCCATCAAGAAGATGTAATAGATGTTCTAAATCTTTCTCTGTGACCACATCTTTCTCAGAAGTTCCATTGTTAAAACTGGATGAATTGGAAATGTGTGTTATTTTACGGGCCTAGCTGTTTACTATTTTAAAGTACTCGCAGATAAAGAAGCCTGTGATTTACAAAAACGTTTCCACCACAACATTTTAATCACAAAAGGAAAAAACTAAAGTGTTGGGGACAGTCAAAGTGTTATCTTGTGTTGGAAGTAGCAGATGACTCTATTAAATAGTTTTAATAAGACATAAGCTTTTACACAAAGGCCTGGTGTGCCTGGCAAATATTCTACAGCAAGATAATCACCTTAAAGAAAAGACCAAAAGAAGAGGGACATGCAAGTAACCTTGTTTATAATAAAAGTACTTATCATCCTTGATCAGACACCTACTTTAAATCTTCCCATTCAAATTCAGCTACGTAGAACAACTCTAAGCATATGAAGAAGAAACTAAATACATGGAAACAAGAAAACTTAGTGAAGACCTCAAGAGAAAATTATTTTCGCATGGTACTAAGCAAGTTTCAATTTTCATGAATGTAAAGTAGACTGTTTCAATGAAACATCAAAAATTTAGTGAAAACTTCGAGAGCAAATCAATTTCACATAGTATTAAGCTAATTTCAGTTTCCATGGATGTAATATTCATGATACATGAAATTAAGAACTAGGCTAGGCCAATATCCTACCCTGATTGATGGTTGATTAACTTTCATTGCACCCACCCACCCCCCAAAAAAAACACACACACACACACACCCAAACACAAACGCATGCATGCGCGTGCGCACACCACACACACCCACACCCACACACACACACACACACACCCCACATACACACAAACACCACACACACACACACACACACACACACCCAGCACACACCCATGCACGCACACATTTTGTGTAAAGCTCGCTCAAAATCATGAAAGACATATATAATATCGATTAGCATCCTGTGGTATCCTTCATTAGATAGATTACTTGAATATGGCTAGTTTGATAATTAATTTTTTCCTGGTATTTTAAGTCGATATGATTCTAATGAAGCTCAAGCATTCTTCCTCTTTGAATTTGATGATGAAGATGTAATCAGGAATCAAAAGACGATCAAGTAGAGGGAAAATAACTGAGCAATGGGATGTAAACAACAGGCAAACATTATCATACATATGATTTGTTCAGCAAATAAAAGTAAATCGCAAATTTTTACCTTATGAAAAAGGTTTCATGCATGACAGGCTAATGCTCTTGACACAGCTAATTATGTATGCCTACTACAAATCATAAACAACTTTTACGGTTCTCCTCTTTTTTTGACCCTGTTTTCAGCTTCAATTTTACGAAAACCATTAAAATTTGCTGAACTATAAACGTCTAGCGTACTTACCATGTCACTTTCATGCCTCCTCTTTAATTTAATGGTCAACTTAGGATCTTTAGGAATGTATGTTTCACAATTTCAATTAAACAGACATAAACTCCCTCTAAAACTGCCTATCATAACCCACTTGAACCCTTCTACCTGATGTCATTCATCCTAACTCAAGTTATCCAGACACAAACACACTGATAGGAATACACCACCCTACCATGGTGGCAAATTCTTCAAAGAAAAGATGTACATAAGATGAGTGTGAAACATGTCTCCAACATAACACGGCTTCAAGATATAAGTGTTTGTTATATATGCGACACACATGCCACGCGCGCATGCACACCGTAGCTAGTACCTATTTCATAGCTCACAAGGAAAACTAGCAAGTTAGTTCCCCATTATGCAAAACTTAAACTTATTTTCGAGGTCAGTACTCTATGATACAGTAACAATTTTTTCAGAAATAATAATAATAATAATTGTTAAAATACAAAATAATTTCCCTTAGCCCACACCATAACTTCGGAGTTTTGATGCAGTGGAAGAGACTTTCGATATGGTATTAGAGCAACCCAGGCTGAATTCCTGTCAGGCACGTATTTAATAGCAGGTTTTAAAAAAAATTATACCGCTGCATAAAGTCCAAGTTTCTATCCAAAATGGACCAAAAACCTGCGAGAGCGTGTTAAAATACAAAATAATTTCTCTCAAGTCTCACCCAATGTTTAAAATAGCGATAACGGTAACGTAACGTTTTGCCTTTGTTAGGTTATGTCGCAAATAGCGTAACGCATAACGTAGGTTATGCAATTTTCTATTTATTTAATAAAAATAAATATAAAACCATATAAAATAATTTTAATAAATTGAAAAATAAATATAAAATATCTAAAAAATATATAAAATTATTTTGTAATACATAATCTATTCAAATGTTATATTAAGTTTTACAATAATTTTCATATATCTTCATAAATTATATTAAGTTTGCAACCGTAATTCCAATCATCATTTAAATAAAAAAAGCAAGATTTTAATTTTTTATTTCGATTCCAATTATTATCATTATTGTAATTTATATTTTGTAATGTTCAATTTATCTTATTTATGATTGTTGATTTCAGTTTAATTAAAAATTCAATAAAATCAACAAGTAAAATATTTTAGCAACCGGACGAGAAATACAACAAGTGAATAAAGAAACAAACTTAAACTATCAAGTTAGAAATTCCAAAAGCAATCAAACAAGCCAACAATTAATTAAGAAAATTATAGCAATTCGCTAATAATCGAAATAATAATCAACAACAATATATGAATTACTAAAAAAACATAATTGTAAATAACGTAGCATAACGTAATTTAACGTAACGTTATGTAATATAACGTAAAATAACGTAAAAAACGTACTGTTACAGTGCACTGAGTTATTTTCAGTTGTTACGTAGCGTTGGGATTCCGTTAGGTTACGTAACGCAAATAACGGGTTTCATAACGCGTTATTTTCAACAATGGTCTCACCATAACTTCGGAGTTTTGGTACAGTGGAAGCGACTTTCAACATCAACAACAACAACAACAACAACAACAATAATAATAATAATATAATCATCATTATCTAATGAAACCACTGCCATGGTAAATGTTGGAGATCTCATCAACTTCCAGAAAATGCTGATCCAGGAGGAGCCAAATACATAAAAGACATGTATTTGTCCCGAAAGCTTCGTCACTTATTGCTGCAGAGAGATGGGTAGCTAAGCCAAGTGGTTAGTAGTGTATCTTTCCAAATAACAGCTCATGATAAAGAGCAGGTGATCCTTATCCAAGTCCATTCCACCCGTACACAGAACAGTAATATCTCCTGTGCTCTCTTGTAAGCTACTTCCACGGGAAGAAACCCCCTAGTATCATTTAGCCTTAAATGATCAACACTCTAAATGCACAATATTGATTCTTCACTTCCACCAGAAGAACATAATATAATTCTGATAATGCTTCATATGAACAAATTCTTGCAATGTTTAAAACAAATAACTATCATTGGATCAACCATTAAAAGTTCGCCTCACTACACAGGGACTACAAGCATGCACACAAGCCTATTAATTTAAAAAAAAAAAAAAACAAGAAATGGACAAGGTTTAGCTACTCAATTAATTAAAACCTACGGGTTTACCTCTTTATCCATATTGATACAGATTCAATCTTCATTAAAACTAATTAAAGCAAACTAGTCATTTGCATCCATAAACAGCAAAAATTACTAAACTGTCTCCTTTTTTCCCACGCGGACAACAATTATTTGGCATTTGCGGAGTAGCCAAAAAAGGGGTATATTTATAAAGACTGCAAATTTCTAACTTCTATAAATTTGAAATATCAGTGTCACCCAATTTCTCATTTAACCTGACATTTCCTTTAACAGTACATTCAAATAAAAATCAAGATTCATAGTTATCAAAGTATTCTGCATGTTACTTGAAAATAAATAAAGAAAACGCCAAAACATAAATAGAAACCACAAAAAAGAACTCCTAAAAAGGAATTACATTCACCTGAAACTCGAACTAATCTCACCAACAGTGCTGGACATTCGAACACCTGAACCGCCCGCATCCGCCTCATCCTCGGCCGCCGCCGACCCTTTACTCCTAAAATTCGACCAGAGTCTGCGGCAAACCGAGAACGCCGACAGTGCGGTGAACGCAAACCAGAGCCTCCGAGCGCCGAACCCGGGCGGAGCGGTCCAAATGAACCGCAACTTGCTCCTCAGCCCCAAGAAAACCAACCCGGTCCATCTCGGCCGCCACGACCAGCCGATCGCCAACCCAACCATGACGGCGACCCAGATCGGCACCGCGCAGAGCAGCACGTCCACTAGGGTTTCGACCACCGCCGGCTTCTTCATGAACTCCATTAACTCCGTATAGATCACCCCCATCCTCCAGGAAAAAAGATATTCACAAAAAAAAGAGGAAATTTTTAAAACCCTAAATCGCTCGATCAGTCTGCATAAAGAGAGAAGATTTTGTTGCTATTTTCGATTTTTGTTTATTGAAGGGATGAGAAGGAGAATTACAAAGAAGAGAAGAATTATCACCGGGAAATTCTAAATGCGCACCACACTTGACTTAGTGAGCACCATTTTTCCCTATGTTGTAAATCACCTTAATATATATGATGTGGTGGTCACTAAGTAAAATGCGGGCGCATTTATAATTTCCCACTACCAGCGGTTGGTGATGTTAAAAGGGATTAGGTTATGGATATAATTCTGCGCAGTACCTCGCCACGTGGCGCGAGGTTTGGGTTGCCACGTAAGGTGATCCGATCCGATATTGGCGATAATTCCGGGTTCTGGACCGATGATTTAGATCCGTTATCTTATCGGGTCTGATTAAATACCGGACGGATAATTAGATAAGGCTATTTTATTATTGGTTTTTTTTTTTTTTTTTTTTGCCTTATCTGAATAATAAGTTAAAAAATTTCGTTTTTCCTGTTGTATCGTTGCTGATATTTATTGGATATCAAATTATACCAGATTAGATAGATATATTGTAAATGTATATAGTTCATTTTCCTTAAGGTATATATACATGAATCCACGAATATGAATTTTGTGTAAAATTAGACGTATAGATGGTTAAGACTTATTTTGCATATTTGTAAGAACACCAGCTCATTTTGTATATGGTGTTGTGATAAATGATTCTGAGTCCGATATTGGAATTTTTTTGAATTATAAAGAGAAAAAAGTCAAATTTCTTTCTCTTCATATGGGAACATAATCTATCAGCTTTCAAAAGTGGATTATATGTCATAATTCAAAACTTATATTTTTCCTTTATAAGAGGATATGATGCACCGATTACTAAAAACGTGATGCAAATCAGAATCTAAACGTATTGTGGAATAATTTATTTCAAATTTGGATTAGATATGCACCGCTTGTATCTGAACATGAATCCAAGTTTTTATTTTTGGATCACAACAAATACGAAACTGATTCAATCTCACACAAATCCATGCTCCGCTAAATTGACTATCTTATCAAGTGATTTGGTTGTTTGTAAAACCAACTTGAATTTTATTACATTAAAATTTCTTTTTGATAATTATTTTATTAATTTAATGAATCCAAAATGTATTTTGTATATTAATTTTTAAATTAGCAAATTTGTGCATTTATATCATATTGCGTCCTATACTCATTACTCATATCCAACAGCATTAAAAAAAGTACAATTTAAAATTTAAGATCTAAATTCTTACAAAACTTTTCATAACTAACAGTAACTCTAAGCATGTTCTTTATTGCTCGAATAATATACCAGATAAAGATATCCACACAGAACAACAATTAATGAAGGAATTGCTTTTATTATTATGGCAAATTTAACTAGTATTTGGTCAAAATTTTAAAAAGTAAACTAGAGAGCCATAAAAAAAATTCTCTACAAAAGGAGATATGTGGTATTACTTTTTTGCAAACATCACGTGATATTGATGGGGAGATGCACTGCACGCTTTACTCATACGGACGATAGAATTGCACAAGATTGGTTTAATAATTATTGTTATATGTATTTTCTCTTACGTATTCAAGTAGAATCTTGTTTTCTACCTAGATAAGTTTAAGAGGAAAACTTATTATGAATGGGATTCTTCCGATCTTATTACACATTACAAGAGGCTCTCTAACGCGGTATAGGTCTTCATTATGAGGAGTCACTCAACTCTATAATTAAACCTTTTAGCTCACTTAAAATTTAATTATATCAAAGAGAAAAAATAATAAAAAGAGCAATAAAATATATAAACTACCTGATATGAGAAGAGTCACGATGCATACTATTTCCTTAGTAAAATGTATGTTAACCTTTTTTTTAGAAGATAATCAGATAGATAATTTTCTAAAAGGATCATGTAATGATAAGTTAAATTTGTATATATATTTTTGTAATTATATAAAGGATCGCAACAAATTTCTAATAATTACTGAAGAACGGTAAAAGAAATTTATACTTACAAGCATTTTGAAAAAGCTTTTGATTTAGTTGACTAAAAATAAAATTGTATGTAATATTTACATCCGTTATAATTTCTCTTTCTGTGTTTAGTTTGCACAAAAGTAATAAAACTACAGTTTATAGCAACACAAATATAACAAAAAAAAAAAAAAGGGGGAAAATGAACCTAGCGACAGTAGTAAATTACGCATTAAATTTTATTTTTCTCACCCAAATAGCTTTTAATAGTGGCAACAAGCTCTTTAATAATTAAATTAAATTATTCTGTCTTAATCATGAAATATTTATATATTATAATAAAAGAGAGAAGTGAGGAGATCCAACTTAAGACCTTTCGCTTGTGCTTGCCGTGTACGCAACTTGCTGGGGATGGGAAGTCCAATTGATTTGGCGGAACAAGTTGAAAGGTTCCACGCGTTTCACGCTTCTGATTAGAGAAATAACAACAACCAAGATCTGCGAGAAAGAAGAACCATCAACCATCCTTTGACTCCTTCCGTCGCTAAGGTACAAATGGGGCTCGGGTTGGTTAGATTGGATTGCAGCAGTAGGTAAAGTTGAGCTTGGAAAATGAAACGTGTCTAGATGTCCGTACAGTGGCAAAATTTTTAAACAATGAAGTTCTTCAGAGTCTGCTTGCATTGTTTTGATAGTCCAAAATATATTAAAGATAAGGACGGAAGGGCAAAAAGAAGTAATCAACTTACTGATAAAATGAATTTACAAATAATAAATCAAGACATTATTCGATAATCAAGTTCGAATTACGTGGGATTTGAGTTGAGTTGGTCCCGTCGGATTTTTCTTTTTTCTTTTTTTAATTTTTCTTTCTTGTTGCAGTCTTTTTAATTATCCAAATTAAATTATTTTATTTGATATTATGGGAAATTGAATCTGTACTTACCTTATTAAAAGTAAGGAATGTCTTTGTATTATTTGGATTTAGAATGTCAATCATTTGTCTTTAGTTAGTGAGGATAACAGTCGGGCTCCGGCTATAGCCATATTATGAGAATGGCATAGCATTGAGCTCTCTTCTTGAGCCCGAAGGACCATCCTATTTTGTGTTCCTAAGAGAAAAATTGAATTAACAAATGTTATTGTATGTTAGTGGTATAATTTAAGCACTGATCTTATCTCTTAGTTGGTTTTTATTTATGAGTCCGAGGCGGGCCACATATCGAGGACTGGCTGCAGGCTCCGGGTACAAGGGTTGGACCTTGTGCTAAGGTCCAATATAGTGCTGGGATGAAGATCTAGGCCCGATGCTTTTGGGGCAAGGTTATTAAATTATCATCGTAGGCGCACTTGCAGTGCAAACAAATTTGCTGCAACTGAACTTCAAGCCACCTTAGTTGCAAAAATTGAACTTTATTCCCCTCCATCTATAATGTAATTCATCATTCATCATTAGTGGGAAAATATTAACCTGCAATATAATGTGTCTTAGTGCTGCTACAGCAATTAGGTGAAAAAAAAAAAAAAAAGCGAGTACAGAAGGGACAATTGCAATAATGCTAAGGGATGCAACTAGACTAGTTACAGGCAAATTTAGTTGTAAAGTGTCCAGTCACGAGCAAATGCTGATCTCTTGCAAAAGAGTACATTTCTCTCACACAGAGACAAGTTATAATGGATTCTCACGTAGTCCGTCCACCAAAACCATCTTCAAATTGGCAGAATACGAAGTGGACGCACTTACCGCTAAGTGGACACAATTACCATAAAACCAAATCAAACAAGCCGGCCTAAACTTTTTATCAGTCACATAGCACAAAAAATTTTGCGTTAAAACTTTGTTATAGGACAAGCTCTTATCATCTTTTACTAAACTATATTGAAAGGAATATATATATATATATATATATTTTAATAAAACAATCATCTACTTTCAAATTGTCTCTGTAAAACTTGCACTCCAGAAAGAAGCACAAGTGCACAACAGAACTACAGGTACTGATGTCAGTCACATTTGATAACTTATATTTTCCTCCCACAGGAGCTCACTACTATGTTCCTGCAAAAATGAGATGCTGCTAAACAAGCTACGCTCGTCCATCCACATTCCTGCACATAATTAAAAAAAGGGTTAATTACAGTCAGACCCCCTGTAGTATTGGGGATGTGTCACTTAACACCCCTGAAGTTTGAAACTATCAAAAAACCCCCTTGACTTAGTTATTTTCACTCTCCTTTTCTATTAAAGTGCACTCTTGTCCCTTAAAATTCCTATTTTATCCTCATTTCTCAAATTCATATTGTTGGTTAAAAGGAGAGATGAGGGTAGAATAGGAATTTGAGAGACAAGAGTGCACTTTAGTAAAAAATGAGAGTGAAAATAACTAAGTTCAGGGGGTTTTTTGAGAGTTTCAAACTTCAGGGGTGTTAAGTGACACACACCTAATACTATAGGGGGTCTGACTGTAATTAACCCTTAAAAAAAATGAAAAAGAAAAAGAAAAGATAAGAGTAAAGAAATATAAATATTGGAAGGAGGGGTTAATTAGATTTATTTCATTCCGGATAAACTTTCAGCAACTAACAATAGGAATATCATACCTTCAAAATTAATTTACCAGGGAAAGACAGCGTAACAACATAATAAAATAAGCAGAAATATGCTGTGAAATCAACTTCAAGAGAAGTAGGTGCATAAACCTCAACGAAACAAGCAACCTATTTCAACCTGTCTCTCTCTCTCTCTCTCTCTCTCTCTCTGTTGAAGGACTTCTCACAGATTTATAACGACAAAATTAAGAAAGAGACTATTTCGTTCTTGAGAAGAAAACATGGGTTGTATTAAGGAGAAAAGCAAGGAAACAAAAAATGATTCAAACTTGCCAAAACCTATAATAACAGAGCAAACCTCCCATGTTAAAAAAAACCTCCCACATGAAAAAAATGTCCCATAGAAGGACAATTTTTGACACAGCAACCACTCCAAAGACTTGAATCGGGCCAAAGATGGAGTACACCAGTCTGATTATGACAGGAATATCTGGACTGGGAAATCTTATACTAGTAGAATCAGCATCAGAATGTAACAAAAGTAGCATTTCCACCATCACAGTGACAAAATGATGAAAGAGTATGACCCTAAATTTTTAAAAGACTACTGCTTGACCACATGGCAACAATATCCAATTGTTTGCAAAAGATAATGCCAGGATTCAGATTTTGGTGAAAATGTTTCAGCTTAAAGATTTGGTACTGCCAGACATGAAGTCTGATTTACTGTTCAATCAAATAAAATTCCAGAAGGATGATGAGATGCAGCAAGACGAAAACAAAAAATTGAAGACACCATCTCTATTACAAACCATGGTTTCTTTCAAGTTGAACGAAACCATGGTTTCAGAAACCATGTTGCCAAAATAGGCCTCAACAATCTAGGCGGTTATGAGAAAATACATGGGCATTGACAGACCCTTGATAGAAGTCCGGCCAGCTTGCCAAAAATCTCTCTTTATTTATATGTCTAGAAGGTGAACACTTTACATGATACAGGAGAACATTTGTGGCCCAATACCAGTGGGGTCACAAAAGCTGCCAGAGGCTCGTCCCTAGGAAAAATCTATCAAGGACGGTCCATGCAGACTCATGCCATGGCATTATGTGTCATATAAAGTGCTTTCCAGCTACCGTCCAGGCTACTATCTGAATACTACTACATGTTGGTCGTCCCTTGTATATTCACTTTAAGAAAGCCGGCTATATCTTTGTATACGCCATGCCCATAAGATGTGGACATGTAATATGGAGATAATGTCAAACAAGATAATTGCCAATATAGAGAAAAGGTAATTTACACATGATTTAGATACAAAGATATTGAGATAAAATTTTATGTTTGTCAGAAATTGTGCTGGTAATATGTGAAGACCTTAAATGGTAAATAATGAATTCTTCATTATTTACTTTTCAAAGTTCCAAGAACAGTATGTAGGATACATCGTCCTATGCATTGTTTCACAGTAAATAGAGGTGCTTTATTTGGGTCCAATGAAATGCCCAAGACTGATGAACACACATGCCATGTAAGACACAAATAGGCAATTAGGCACACAAATTTTCAGTAGAGAGGCTGTCCTATTAACCGAACCACTTTGTCTAGCTCAGCAACATAAATTTAATCCCTTTCCTGTAATACAAAGGCAGGTATTTTAAGGTCAAGACAGATGGTACTTTTAAAATTGGGAAGTCGTAGATTACGGTCAAGATAAATGGTATTTTTAAAAAAAGGTGTAGATTAAAAGGAACAGTACGTGTTTTATTTCCTAAAAAGAAAATCTTGATGACAACATGAATTAGAAACGATGACTGACCAAATTTCCCCAAAGATAATAAACAAACATTCCCTGCAGCAAATAAAGAACCCTCTAACATGCTAAATTGGGAACAAGGAAATTTATGAGCACTGGATGAACAAGAATCAACTGGCAAAACATGGCAATGAATTATGTCTCTATATAATAATAGGCTTAAATTCATGATCATGCATATAAACATTAGTAACTGATGCTTGAATCATTGAATTAAGCTAACTGTGATCAATAATAAAAGAAAAGAACCAGTGAGACTCGAACAGACATGCCACTATGCTAAATCAGCTAACAATTTTTTTTTCATAATCCTTTTGTGTTCACGTACAGATAGGGAATGATTTTCAATGATTTAAAAAAAAACTTAGTTTTATAAAGATTAAATGTGCATGCAACAAAAAAAGCTTGTAGAAGATGAACTTTGTACGGCTAGTAAATATTTTGATGGAATTGCCCGTTTGAATCAAAAACAATTTCAAATATAAGGGATCCATATGGGGTGTAAATTCAGAAGCATTATGACACGGCCATAATATCGTCCTTTGCGTATATTAAGAAAACCTTTGAACCAACCAAAAGATTATTCCACTGTCCAGCAATTTCAAGCATTTTGTATCCTATGGAATCTGGTCAACCCAAAATCCGGTATTTTCAAGTTCATGGGCCCAACCTTCTACTTTGATGCCACATCTCAGAACCCACTCACTCCTCTCAGAAGAAGGAGAAAGAAAAGAAAAAGAAATATAATAATGCATACAACAAAAAAACTATAAGACAAAAAAAAAACCCCACGAGTCCTTTTCCTGCATCACTTGCTCACCCCACTTTCCATGTTTAAGTCACACAATATGAATTCATCACAGGCAACAGTTCCATAATCAGTATCCACAAAGATAAATTTCTAACGTTTTATCTTTTTGTTTTCTTGTTTATTTTTTAAATGCTAATAGTCAGTAACCAAACCTTGCCTGACGAGCTAATACGTGCGTTAAGTGTCACTTCCATTGTCCAATGCCAAGACACCAAGGCAGTTGCGTAATCACCTAAAAAGCTTCCCCATGTAAATGAGTAGATTTGCTCTCTAATTTAGGTCACTTTTTTGGAGTTACTTTCTTAAAATATTCCAGGAATTTTGTCCTCAAATACAAACACCTCATAATAAATGTTACCTTTATAAGATAGCAAATACAAACACCAAAACCGTAGCCTTTTAACTTATGTTTCCACGTTCACTTCTCCCTTTGTGCTCAGCTCTCTTACCTGACTGTCAACAATAGGGAGCTGGAGCTTATTATCCTCTGAACGTGCATTGTGAAATTCTAGGAAGACCCACTAGTGTGTGTTGCACAGAGCAGCAGAGTTTTGCATGCAAATAAATAGATAAAACATAGGTCAAACAAGTATGCGCATACAAGAATGTATGACTCGAGGAACCATGGAAAAGTAAGAAAGCCACCTCGTCACTTAGTATATTACCTTCCTTCCTCTTTATCAATCACTTAATCCTCTTAGTTCCATCATTCTAAGTCACACTTTTTAATGAATTAATATACTTGGTATCAAAGGCCAGCATCATCCTCATGCCATAGTCATAACAATTTGTGGACGAAATGCAATATGGTATAGACTGTTTCAAGCTGCAACTTACCTCCTTTGTTCAAGACAGGTCACAGAAATGGATAAATCTGGGAACACCAACCAAGGCCAGGAAGAGATCTCTTGCATAATCCAGAAGGCCCACCATAGTATAATAATAGTTTATATCCAACGTAAATCAATAGTCTCGCATCAGATGTGAGATAAAAACTAGAGTAGTTTATACTAATTCCTATGAAGTCATAAAGTAATCGTATCTAGTCTTTTTGGGGGAAGGTGGGGGGATCTGCTGCTAATTATAAACTATTTTAACTTTTGTTATTCTACCGGAGGTTTTAGCATATTCAAACTGAATATATTACAGATATTTGTATATCGTATATCGATAGCAGGGGAAGATAGATATTAAAGTGGTATCAAAACCAGACACTAGGTGGAAGTGTGCGGAACTAAGTGCCACAAAGTGCCACACAAAAGTGGGAGTCAACTCTTAAATCCATAGAAATTAATTCTAGAATTTATTGTGGTCACCTCTAGAATCTTACATCGCCTGTTAAAATGCAAGTGTGTTACACGCCTCTCCGATGAGGAAGTCATATCCTAAATGGGAGGAGAATATGATACTCCTAACTCAATCGTCCTACCTCAGATGTAAGATAAGCTAGAGTAATTTATAATGATTCCTATGAAACCATAAAGTAATCATTGCTAGCCTTTTGAAAGAAGAATTCGTAACTAATTATAAATTATTTTAGCTCTTGTTATTCTACATAAAGTTTTAGTATATTCAAACCGAATATGTTGCCGATATTTGTACGTACTCGTATATCGATAGCGGACGTCATAAAACTACATCCCTAACACATCACTCACAAAGGCGAACTTTGAAAAATGAGTTGTGTACGATATTGATCATTCTTTTCTATCGAGTTGCTTGAGCACTGTATTCATGTCTACTTCCTAAAAGTAAAGTGAATTACTGAAAAACCAACTAATATCATGTTTTCAAACCACAAAAGTTTTCAAATCCACTATAACATTTGACCACAAAAATTTTTGAAAAAAACATTATAGGAATTTCCATTTAAAGGAAACAAAAAGTGGTATTATTCGACTACAACAGTGAGAATAAATCAGAATGTACTCAGGACTCTACAAGTATCATGACACAATAATAAGTTGAATAACCAATTTATCAAGCTCGCCTTGGCACTACGAGAAAATTCATTGAGAATTTCTTTTACGTGATTGCACAAGATGCTCAAATGCACCAACAAATCATTTGCGCTCTAAGTCTAAAGTGGCAAAACATTAACAGTAGAGTATCTTAGCCCCATTGCATCCTAAACGAAGAATGTGTACCAAAAGAATAAGTAACCTAAAATCAAGTCACAAAGTTCTATTAGTACTTAGATCCTTACTATTATATATAACTCCAAAACTAGGACAGGTGGTGTAGTCAAGGTCATGCCACAAAATCAAGTACATGTTCCTATCATTTTAAAGTCCTCTGCAAAATAAAGGGCACGGAATTAGAGTAACAATTTTCTTTGAACTCATTGATGACATGCACTGAAAATGGAATTGAGAAAAGTAATTACATGTCATTGGTAATTAATTAAGTAATCAACAAATGGTACAATCCTTCAAACTTTGAAATTTGACAACATCGTTTTTTCATGTGCAATTGTAGGAGCCAAAAAAATCTAGCTAATCACAACATGGATATGTGATTGTCAAAAAATCACCCAACCAAAGCAGACATGATCAGTTCCATATATTAGCATCCCGTGAATGCCGTCAAATTTGAAAGTTTGATGAAATTTGACATTTAGTTATACTAATATCATTACAATAAAATGAAGAAATTTGATTTAAACATAACTTTCTATTTATCACGGTTAATGGATCAAGTAAAGAACAAAGCAGTTGATGTCCATTACTTTATAACGACGGGTAGAATGTACCTATCTAACTGTGGCCACCTATCCACATTGCATTTTTATCTGGCACAAAGCCACAAACTAAACTGAAATCAGATCAATGTCCGGTTTCTTCTTAATAGTTGAATCTTTACCTCTCAGCGCATCCCCCTGCTACTATTGAGAATCGACCCAAGCGTCCCAAGCACCGCAAAAGCCAGCAACGGGCTGACATCAAGCGTATCGAACACAGGCGGAATTATATTTCTGAACAAATTCAAGTAGGGATCACAGAGATCCCTGATGGCCGAGAGCGGCTGCTTGTCCCATGGAATGTTGGGGAACCAACTGAGCAGAACCCTAACCATGAGGACTCCGCTGTAGATGTCGAGCCACTTGGCCATGCCGGAGGCAACGACGGTGAGCGGGGTGTTGAGATAGCCGCTGGGGCGGTCGCGGAGGGCGGCAAAGAAGAGGGGGCCGGAAAGGGAGAGGACGTGGTTGATCTGGGAAGGGCGCGGGGTCGAGACGAGGCGGTGGAGGAGGAGCTTGGCGAGAGCGAAGAGGGAGGTTAGGGTTCGCGTGGAGGCGGAGAGGAGAGGGTCAGGGCCAGGGTTAGGCTTAGGTTTTGGGGTTTTGTGAATGGGGCTAGGGTTAGCATTAGGTCTAGGTTTCTGGAGAGAGAGGGAGGCGGAGATTGGAGAGAGAGAGGAGCGGTGTAGGGAACGGCGGAGAGGCTTGGGGCTTAGGACGAACGAAGAGGAGAGGAAGGTGGGGGTGGCGGCCATGGCTGAAGCGCTGAGAGGGAGAGGGAGGTGCTTGGGGCTTAGAAGGGCGGACGAGGAGGATATGAGAGCGGCGGTGGCGGCCATGGCGGAAGCGTTGAGAGGGAGAGTGGACTGAGCAAGAAAAGAGAGAACGGAGATATGGAAGTCACGAGAAAAACTTTTTATGGCGCTCGGTTTGCCGACAAAAGTTGAACCGACTTGTTGAACAAGGAAAATAAGGATAATCGGAATAAATTGATTTTGTTTCCATTTATTTTCCTTTTAGGCTGTGTTTGGATTGAGGAAAAATGGAGGAAAAGAAAAGAATGGATTGAGGGAAAATGAAGGAAAGGAAAAGAAAAGAAAAAAGAAAGAAAAGAAATGAAAAGAAAAGAAAATGAAAGATAATTTTTCCTGTTTGGTTAGAGAAAAAATTAGAGAGAAAATAAAAGAAAAAGAAAGTGAAAGAAAATATATTAGATTTTTTTTCTTTTTTCTTTTCTTTCTCAAATCCAAGAGAAAATGAAAGAAAAAGTAAGTTGAGAGAAAAAGGAAGAGAAATTTTTGCAGATTTTTTTTTGTAATTTTAGTCCCAAGATATTTTTAACTTTTGTGAAGTTTGGACCATTTAGTTATTATATACTTAATTATTTAAAAATTAAAAATTATATCAATAATATTTAAATTAATATTAAAATTTTCTATAATTTAATTAGAATTATATTTTTCTTTTAATTTTTTATTGAGCAACCAAAAATAAAAGACTACTTTCTTTTAAAATTTATTTAAGATTTTCCTCTTCATTTTCTTTCTAACCAAATATTAAAAAGAAAACCAATTTCCATATCATTTTCTTTCATTTTCTCTTTTCCTTCCTTTTTTTTTTTTTTCTCTTTACCTTCATTTTTTCTCAATCCAAACACAGCGCTTAGGGTATTCTCTGTCACTTTCTGAGATAACAACGGAAAGAACTTTGAACTGCAATACATGCAGTTCAAATAAAAATCAATCCAATCTTTTGATAATTTTAGAATAACAACAATTAATGATAATATATTTGAATACAATTCACACGTAATATATTCAAAAAAATTTTAAACTTATTACAGCTTCGTAGCAAAGCTTCGTAGCAAGAACTTCTTACATGGTTCCAATAAAACCATTTTTTAAAGGTAAATAATTTGTCTATTCTTATCCATACTAAAAATCGCTTGGACGAATATGTTGAATATGTTGTGATACGTAACCAAAATGAGAATGGATGGATTTGAAAGGTAATTTTTGACCTACTCTATTCAAAGTTGTAAATTAAATATTTAAAAAAAATCAAATTTTCTATTCTAAATTTTGAATAGACTTTTAGACCCAATCATTCTCATTCTCATTCTCATTCCTAGCTACATGCTTTCATGATATTAGCAAAACTTGTTCTTTAGTCTATGCATCCTTATAAAAACATGATATATGCAAACACTAATTATTAGCTTTTAACTTGCAATACTATGATAATTATAAGATCTGAAAGTAGTTTGAAATTTCAAAATTCATATTGAGAATGAACAAAACACAAATTTTCAAAATTCATATTTAGAATGAACAAAATACACGTCGGAGTCTGCCTAAAATATAACACTTCTTATCACTTAAAGAAAGAAAATATAGAACCCAACAATTTTGATGATTTAACGAATTAAAATTGATCGCTAACTTCTTAGCACACAAGAAAGATCTCCCCAGCATTAAGCAACATAAACTCGGAAGAGAATAAATACCTTGCTCCCATGATAAGCAAGATAAGCTAAAATTATTCACCATATGAAAAAGCTCTTAGATGCTCTCTTTTCATGTCCGTGTAGTTTCCCTATAGCTGGCACAGTTGCAACGGCCAAAACCCCACACAGGCAGTAGTCATCATGAACTTCAAAGAAAACAGCATGCTAACATACAGCAGTCAGAATCTAAGGGAACCAAAAGAATGCAAAAATGAAAGTATTTGGGCCACTGTCTATAATCCAAACATTGTATAATGGTAATCGTCAATGTTACAGCCATTAATAACATAGAGATCCTTCTCCTTACTACAAGCAAGCATTTCCACAACATTTGATGGCCAGACCTGAAAGTGAACCAAGGAATTAAGCATACAACAATAAAATGAACCTCAAGATGCTATGGAGAACAAACTACAGAAGAATCAGCAAGTCACCAGAGAACAAGTCTATAATGGCACAAATTATTGGTAGCAGAAAACAAAATAAAAATTTTAGAAACAAAGGACCGGTGGGATCTAATACTTAGCTAGAATCTTTTTCATGACACCATCCTCTTATCGAAATGAACCAGTCCTCATTGAGCGGCATAAAGTCCTCAGGAGAACATACAGATGATCGATGATATCCTCTCTCTCAAGTTTGCCTAGTACCCGTAATTTGTCCCATAAGCAGAACCATAACCTCCACCCAGGTGAGCTAGAGGTCCAGCATTAGCTGGAGGTCCAGCCTCATATATGGAACCATGGCCTGAGTAAGAATTGTAGCCGTGGTCAACAGGCTCCATTGGGTTTTGCGCTGTTGCTTGGGGTGCGGCTTGGCCTGGGGCTGCAGCTTCTGCAATGAAATTCTGCAAGAGCAGCAATAATTGGTGGTGATAGGTGATGGCAGAACATACGTTTTGAGGAAATGAAGAAAAACAGTGGCCAGTATGACAAAAATATTTGATCTCAAAGTTTCTCAAAGTTCCATACCCCAAACTATATAACACGGTTAATTTTCAGATGATTTTGCTCCCTTCACAGAGCAGCCAAGAAAGATTAACATATATGGATCCGTTTTATACCAAGAAGAACCCGTGACCTAGTACAGTGTCATAAGCGTGTTACCATCTACAGGTGTAAATGGTACCCGAAAACCGAAAACCTAAAAACCCGATGCAACTCGTTTGTCGTTTTAGTGAGTTCAGATTAAAAATACTATACCCAAAAGCTTAGCAGTTAGGATGTCGGTATATGACCTTTTCAAACCCAAAAATCGATAATCAACCTGATAATTGTTATACACTAGTGCACATAATATATGTCTAGCTATATTTATGTAAAAACTAACTAGATTAAATTAGATAGCAATAGTAAATTATTTTTATACAAAGTTAAATCTATAAAATTTATCTATTTTCATACAATAAGTTTGAATGATCACTATAAAAAATTAGTTAAAATTATTATCTTTGACAACTATATCTAAAATCTGAAATCCAAACCAACTACTATAAGGAAGAAGGAATCCGACCGAAACTCGACTCTGATTTTCTTATACAGATGCTATATGAGATGAATCCAAACCCGAACCTACTTTACAACCCTAATTCCATCTCCCTCAGACCATAACTCAAGAATAAATTCAAGAAATCTAACTTACCTTCCGAAACAAAGACTTCAGCTGCAGCGACATTCGAAGTGGCAACATTATTCTAAAAAATGTGAAGGCAAAGAACATGTAATAAAAGTTATATTTATGTAATAAAAGTGCACATAATATATGTCTAGCTATATTTATGTAAAAACTAACTAGATTAAATTAGATAGCAATAGTAAATTATTTTTATACAAAGTTAAATCTATAAAATTTATCTATTTTCATACAATAAGTTTGAATGATCACTATAAAAAATTAGTTAAAATTATTATCTTTGACAACTATATCTAAAATCTGAAATCCAAACCAACTACTATAAGGAAGAAGGAATCCGACCGAAACTCGACTCTGATTTTCTTATACAGATGCTATATGAGATGAATCCAAACCCGAACCTACTTTACAACCCTAATTCCATCTCCCTCAGACCATAACTCAAGAATAAATTCAAGAAATCTAACTTACCTTCCGAAACAAAGACTTCAGCTGCAGCGACATTCGAAGTGGCAACATTATTCTAAAAAATGTGAAGGCAAAGAACATGTAATAAAAGTTGCTAGCATATTGGCATGAATTCCCTTCCCTAAACGACCTGGCCCTACGCTTCCGCATGAGATATTTGCCAACCAGTCAAAGTTTAACGTATATTCGTCAATTATTTTTCACTTTAAAGTTAAAAGCATAAGACGATTAAGTCTTTTGCTCAAAACTTAGAGTTACTAAGTAACTAAAGATGAAATAAATTTATAGTCCCCAACCAAAAAAAAATGGACAACTAGGAGGAAAATAATACAGCAATTCGCTGTCTTTCCACTTAAATAGCCCCACCATTACCATAATTCTATACTTCACTAGTTACTACCAGCCGTTAACTTGCCATCCACGATACTAGATGCATGATTAGCACATGAAAAGCATGAGTAGGAGATGTGTGAATTTCCTAAAAGGGACTCAATCTTTAGATGATATGCTGCTGATGCATCTATTATACTGTAAAATGGTACGCAGCCAAATGCGGCTGTGGAAGGTGGTTTACCCTAAGTCGCAAGATCCACCAAATTAAGGGGCATGGCATTGGTTAAGCTAATAAATAATAATGCTCAACAATTCCTCTTTGATCTTTCGTACCTACCAAATTATTGGTATCAGTTGGTTTGTTCATCTGAAAAACATGTTGATATGTTCAACAGCCTAAGTGCGGGAGGCTCGAATTGAAAAATAAAAGGAAAAAAGGAAAAAAAAAAAAAAAGAAGACAAGTAGCTGGACGGTTTCAATTGGAATTAACGAACAACAATGATCCAAGGTGTTCGCAAGTGCAACTCAAAATATTAAAAACAAAAATATCTATTGAAAAGCCCTAGGTCTTATAATTAGCTCCTCTTGTTATCAAACTCCCAGATTAAATGGGCTAACAGACCAAGGGCTTAGACATATTCTTCTCTAGGGTCCCAACCAAACAGGGATAGAGCCAATTGGGACATGCAGGGGAAAGCCGCTGCCAAACTCTCGGATTTCCATATAGTAGTGCGTTACAACAATTTTTCCCCAAAGAATTAATAAGCACCTATATCTTTTCGTAAAAAATCTCCTAGCATTTTACAAATAGCTACAACAGTTATGCAACTCCTAAATTTATGCAGCATACTTATTACTGCCACCAATTACTATTGCACTTTTTAATTGAATTTATAAATTAAAAAATCTATTGTTATTTAACTTTCACAGATATCTAACATTAGTCGGACTCAAAAATAATGACCATACAAGCATCTCAATCAAAATTGAAGTTCAATCAACATAATATACAGAACTAATCCTTTTCTAAAAGTTATAAACTTATTATCTTTGTTGGTTTTTTTAGGAATGCCTTAATTTTACCAAATCAAATAATTTAATAATGTTTTTTATTTGTTAAAATTTACCCAAATAGTTATGCTCAACCCCCTTCTATATTCCTAGTTCAGTCCCTGTTTCCAAAGGATCTCTTCCTCATTTTACTTCTAGCTACCAAGTAAAACCCAAGCAAGTTATAAGAAGCTAGAGAGAGAGAGGTTTTTTTTCCTTTTTCTTTTTGGGTTTTTTTTTTTTTTTTGGGAGGGGGGGGTGTTTGGGGTGGTTCTTATTTTTCTTCTTGTTTAGGTTCCCGTAGAACTCAGACAGAATAATAATTGGTTGTTTTTTTTAATCTGCTTTTGTGTGTGCAAGTGCATGGGATGCTGCACTAAATTATTTTGAACTAAAGAAAGATCCGGTCCCTTTTTAAAGATTTTTTAAACAAAATAGGGAAGAGAATGGCTGGTTTGATCGAAATAAACCATGGTCACAAAAGGGCACTTTTTCTTTTCCCCCCATCAATGCTTCGTATTGGCTTGTAAGAAAAGGTTATAAAATTTAAGCTTAAACTTATACACATGAAGGAAATTTTAAAACACCAGTATAAAACGTAAAACATACTTTTACATTGTTCTCTTGGATATTTTCCGCACCTTACTAAGGCTGCTAGCCTGTTGCTTTCTTAGATCATAACCATGTCCAAGGACCCACCCATACAGTGATCATTTTTTGTTATAAGCATCTGACTTCATTTCGGCTCTTCTGATGCAATGCTTATGACGCAGGAATTGTTCCGATTGCTTGTTTTAATTAGTTATCATTAATGTTTATTTGACTTTGTTAGAATGTTAGGAACGAGATTGATTAAGATTTAAAACAGTTAGGAAGGCTAATATTTATTAGATCCATTTGCAAGTTAGTCCGTTAGCTTATTTGTTTCGACTGACTAGATTTGTTCCGTTAGCAGGTTTTTAGATTAGTACTAAACTTAGTAATATTATTTTATAGAGCCTATTTAAAGTCCTTCTATCGTCTCTTTAATCAAACTCTACGCTTCCCTTTCCTGCTCAATGAATGAGGCTTGTAGGTCTAGGACCCTAGACTGATCCTTACAAAAATGTTGAGCATCCAGTACATGTCCTTTATAAATGATAACGTTTGCGTTTTGACATCACCACCAACTATTGCTATCACTGCATCATCGTTGTCAGTCACCAACTCCAACTCCTCTCAACAATGCTCCAGCCATCACCATCTGATCATCAACGAGTTGATCATTCAATCCAAGCAATCCACACATGACTATAGATCTCAAGCCTAATCAAGTCATGATGACGCCCCACTGAGTAAAACAAGCATCAGAATTGTGTTTGAGTTACTTCTGTCTAATTGACATGAGCTTCAAGTGCCAGATTCAGTTGAGGTTGTCATTTCAGGGTCATTCTTGCATATTTGTCACATGTTTCTCTATGTCATCAATTACATCAACATGATGCCATTCTTACAAATTTATTGTCCATTATTCAAGAAACATTTAGTTGGTCTTCGTCAAAAAATTTGAGAGTACAGATAAAGCAAGTAGGGCACTCAGACATGAAGAAACTTGTGATTGAGTCCGAACGCAACCCAAGCGAATTAATGTTGCTTCTGATGGCTTAACATTTATTTTGACTGATTATTTGAATTTACTTTCCAATTAATTTTTATTTGATCTTCTTAGAATTTAGAATTAGTTTGGGGGCATGTTTGGATAACCACAAATATCTTAGTATTTTTATGATACCTTAAAAAAAAGTTGCTTAGCCAGCAAATTTCAGATTGATTTCACCAGCAAATCACAATATTAGAAATTCTACCACGGAAATTTTAATATAGAAATTCTCTCTCTCTCTCTCTCTCTCTCTCTCTCTCTCTCTCTCTTCCCTGCCCCTGTTATTCCATATCATGAATAATCTTTTATGTTTAGCTTATCCTGTGAGAACTTTGAAATTGCTATTAGTTTGTGAAAATCACAAAAAATTATATATTATGGTTTTATGGAGTCCATCCGAACAGTAAAATATTACATATTTTGAAATTTTTACATATTATAAAATTCCAACTCACAAAATAAAATATTGTGATTTATTGTTGTGCATTCAAATGGAGCCTTGATTGATTACGATTTAGATTTTTAGAACATCAAATAATTAGGTTTGGATTTGCCAGATTGCATGCAGGTTAACTGTTAGTATTTTGAACAAACTTTAGTTTGTTAGTTAAAATATTATAATTGATATCAAACGATAATTTACTAGTACTGGAAACAGCAGTATGGGGCATATAATATCGGCATTATAAAAATATTGGCAATATCATAATGATATTATGCGGTAAATTTTGCACCAGGTACCTCAAAAATCTAATATGATTTTGCAATTTATCAGTGATATTTAAATCTTAAAACCTGATTAGATTTGTCTAGTATCAGGTTATTTTAGACCAAAATTGGGTTATTGATTTCATCTTCTCTCGTCTTTAAAAGTCTATTTAAAGATTGCATGATGTGAGAAAATAGTGACTAAAACAGACAAATTTTAGTTTGTAAGGCTAAGGCCGAGTCCTTGTATGCTTTTCCCCTTCTCTTCTCTCTTATTTCCCCCTTCTACATTGATCACACCACCACACCAGGAGGATGCCCGAATTAAACACATATCTCTAGAATAAGTGCAATAGTGCAACCAAGACCCATGGACAAATATCACAAGGTTCACAAGTTCTTTAGCTCATATTTCAGTCTAACAAACATTCAAGTAATTTGACAAAAAATTAATGAAAATGAGTCAAGGGAGAAAAGATTAATTATTGACCAATCTTAAGTAATATAATGGGTGTAGAGAGTAATAGGTTAAACAAAGATCGCGGGAATCCATAAAAAAAACACTGATGTAAGTTCATTGTATCAATTTTTGCAAGCTTCATGGAAAATGGAAGGTGAAATGCAATAAAATATAAGGAGAAGTTCATACATGTATCAATTGTTGTGCGGTTTGAACCTGTGATGCACTTCCAATAATCTCAACAGTCATTTCTCCAGGAACACCCTGAGTTTCTTGTATGGTCACAGTTGCCCCACTAGCTCGACGAATATAGCTGATACTCGCACCGGCATTCCCAATTATAGCGTCAGCATATGAGAGTGGAATTTGCATGCGCTGTGTCACCTGACAAAGGCTCATTGCGCTTTCAGAAATTACGGGACACGAAATTTCTTCATTGTCATTCCAAAACTTGAACATTATGTGAGAGTTACCTGGGAGGCCATTGATGGTGGTTGTTGATTAGATAATGGCGTGCCACCTGTAGGTGGCGCTTCCCGTCCATATGTAGATATACCATGGTGAGGTGGTTTCGCAAGTGAAGGAACATCTAGTGGAGGATAAAAGTTATCATGTGGACGAGATGGAGGCATGAACTGAGGATTTCTATAACCTTGATTAGCTCCATAACCTGGTCCCACATATCCTGGATTACCCCCAAAGCTTGAATTAGACCCATAACCTGGATTACTGTCATAGCCTGGAGGACCACCATAACCAGAACCACCAGCATTTGGAGGAAGGCCTTGAGGAGGACCCCATGGTTGAGGTGGCGGAATGTTGTGATCCATATGTGGATGTGGCACTTGCATCTGTACATCAAAGATAACTCTAATAGTAAAGTCTTTTAAAACTGGCAGGTAATCTATTGATTACTACCTAAAACCATATTCCAACAGTAGTAAGACCATCTTACTTGAATTTCAAACAAATGAAGGACACTGCGGTCAACTAGAAACCTCCTTAAATGAGAAGAAATCAGTTCTACAGCTCTACGCAATCCTATCGGCTCTCCTTGTATCTCAACAACTCTGTCATCTTGCAAGGCAACAGGAGGCAGATCATCTGCAATATTTCAAAGTAGATATGAGGGTCAAGAGCAAACCTTAAAAAGGAAAAGTCTCCATTTTACTGATTTTTTATTTCCATATCAGCAAGTTTTCATTTGACATATTAGACAAACTACACGCGCACACGCACAAGTGGTGGTATCCACCACTATCTTTTTTTACTTGGAAGGTATTGATGATTTTTAAACTGGCATGTAAAATTATAATTTTTTTGTGATCAGCAAGGATGCAACCAACAAAAGGACTGTACATGCGAAGAAACTTGAACATCACTGTGAATATACTCCAATCAGTGACCAAAATAGGAGTGAAGACTGAGAGGACAAGGGTAAGAATTACAGCTGAGTGAACCAGTGATAGGTATTTGAGAATTAGGCGAGTCCTTATCTATGGACCTATGGCGGAGATGGTGGTCCTATGGCGGAGATGGTAGTGGTTTGCTGGATCAGCCAGTGCTGCATAGTACGTAAGGCTAGAGTCAAAATAACTTGTCGAAGTCTATACATGGCTGGAATGGAGTTTGACTTTATGGAAATGAGAGTCGTAGAGCTGATGCTACCTATCAGTTTTGAATAGAGATAGAAGTGGCCCAGTCTGGGCTATAACATGATAAACTAGGAAAAAGACAATTAATGGCCTCAGGAAGAACTGAAAATGTAGGACAGGCACTGTATGGTAACACATGGGAAAGATAGAGGAGTTTGGCTAGAGGAATGTTATGGAAAAGAAGTTTCAAAACCCTACCCATCTCCTCTCTTGCATTTAATACATGCAGGACAAGCCCAGCTGAAATTCGCCAAACCCTCACAATCTCTCCTTTTCCCCAGCCTTAAAACCCTATCTCGCCCCTGCCAAAACCTTCAACATCTGCACCAGCATCATCAAGTATAATATTACTTCACTCATGGATTTTATTTGGAATTTTAGCTTTATTGCAATTAGCATGCCTCATAAAATTTTTCTATATCCCCTTCTTCTAGACTGTTTTCCACTTTATGAGAATCTTGGACGGTTGATCCTTGGTTTTACAAGCTTAAGCATAACAAATAATGTCAATTTTCTTGCTTGTTACCATGTCTGCATATTGTCCTTTTTCAAAGGGATTTCTGCATATATATCCTCATATTTTTTTAAGAAATAACTAAGGATTGGGTTCTGCTCGGTTTCGTTCCGTATAGCTAGTTTCAAAACCGGTCGGAAACTACTCATTTGTTGGATTTCGGCTAGTAATAGTCAGTTTCAAACTAGTTTTATTAAGTTTCCGACTAAACTTACCCAAAAAATCTACCAAAATTTGAAAGAAAATTCAAAATTAAAGGGAGAAAGAGAGAGTTATATTTCTAGCAGTGAATAAATATATCTCCCTTTAACTTCTATAGCAATCCCATATCTATAAATTCCAATATATCAAACTTTGGCGTATTTTACTTAATTTTTTTAAGTATATGATAATTTAAATGATAATCATAATTATTTAGATCAAATTATGGGCAAACTTATTGAATACTGTAAGTTCATTTATTTACACAACACTCACATGACATGCTCTTTTAGGCACGACATGTAAAGCACCAAAGGTAGTGGTTACGATACTCAACCGAGCGAAACCCAGAACAAAATTGTCAAAACAAGTGAAACTCGTTGAAAATTCTAACTCATTGAGAGTCTGAAAAAGAGAATGAGTTCTTAGAAATAGCATATTTATCCTTGTCTTCTTAATATTTTCATATATGTGTGTATATCATGATAAAATGAGATTGTGCGATGAGATTCTTATTGTGAGATGGTCCACTCGGCTTCTCAACTTGATGATTGATATTGTCCATCTTGTTCTACATGTCACTAGGTCTCTATATATACAAACTTGGTTAACTCTGAAACTTCTAAGACATGGATGAAATATATTAGTTTTTCAGACTACTTGAAAACCGTCCATTTTGTTAATAGCTGATAGGTGGTTTAGAAGTACTAAAATTTCATGATTTTTTACCCACATAAAACATGCAATGTGTAAATCAAGATGGACGATATCAATGATCGAGTTAAGTAGCCTATTGGACCATTTCGCGATAAGAATCGTACCTGACAATCTCAATGATAGAGTTGAGTAGCCTATTGGACTATTTCATGATAAGCCTCACAATCTCATTTTAACAATATTCACACACACACATATAGAGATAGAGAGACATAAAGTGAGAGATTTGATCTTCGATCCTCTAGGATTTGGAGTCAAATCCTTTCCAATGAAATTCGATAATGCAATACGATCCACTGTTAAAGTTGATCTATATAAAATGTCCTAAAACTAAAAAACAAAATTTTTGTTTCTTTTTTGCATATTCATCAAATTGGCACTAAATGGATTGTTGTAAATAGTTATTTGGTTACTTTAACTGTGTCAAATATTCTAAACCTAATGAAAATTTATATAATAGGGCTATTAAGTATTTGGATCATCATCAAATATTCATATTAACTGTTTTTAAGGCTAAGTTTAGATCTATGCAAAATGCCATTTCTGAAGTCATTTTGTGCTTAATTGATGCATATGAAAACAAAATCTACAAATTTTTATTTTTGTTTTTTGTTTTTAGACAATTTAAATTGTGTAAATCAACTTTAACGTAATGGATCTTCCAAATAACTCCAAATCATTCTCAGTTAAAATTGGCCTTCGGCTATTTATTGAGTATATACATTCTGTTAAAGTTGACCCACACTATTTAAAGTATCTAAAAACAAAAAAAAATAAAAAATAGTAGATTTTGTTTGCATCTACATCAAGTATGCATAACATGAACTAAATGAATGGCTAGAAAAATAGGATTTCACATAGATATGAATATTCTACATTTAGGGCTTAAAAGCTATCGATATGAATATTTGATGATTACCTAAATGTTCAATAAACCTATCAGTGGGTTTAGAATATTCGACAATGTTAAAAGTAACCAACTCAATACTTATAATCATCCATCTAGTGCATAGTTGATGCATGGGTAAAAAAACAAAAAATTTAACTTTTGGTTTTAGGACACTCTAGATGGTATAAATCAAACTTTTAAGAATGAATCATGGCAGTGAATGTCCCGCATCAATTTTGAACGAGAAGGATTATAGTCCATGTCCTTCCAAAAGGATCCAAGTCTCCCTCCCCCCTTATACATACATACATACATACATACATACATATATATATATATAAAAGCAATTACTGTATATGAGTTAACAGCTCAGATAAATTACGTAAGTCAGCGGCGAAAAAGTAATCCCCATTATTATTTTCAATTTTTTTGGATCATGATCTGTACCTCCTTAGCTACATCAGAATCAAATTTCATATGTTTTGAAGTTCATTTGTTCTTTCTTCAAGTGGATACAAAATATTGTATTCACCAAAAATCATTAATTTTGTGTCTACTTGATGAAATACCAAATCAAAACTAAAATCCAAGAAATTGGATATAAGTGAACCCTCGGGGGGTCGAGATCATAATCCAAAAGAAAATTGGTAAAAGAAAAATTATTAAAGATAGTAGAAATGGACTACAACTCAAGTAACTTACGTGAGTCGGCAACTCATTTCCACTATTATATATATATATATATATATATATATATATATATATATATATATATATATATATATATATATATACCGTCCTACTTTTTAATATTTTACAAAAATATCCTTTTAGCGAGGAATATCAAAGTTAGATTAATAATGATTTTCAAGATATAAAAGCACGATTTATTTGTTTTTGGCAACATATACAATAAAACCATTCTCAATTATTATCCAACCATAGGTTTAGCAAGAATTAGAATAGTCACATTTCTAGATTAAACCTAGTGTAAAAGTCAGTACACAAAGGGATGAACTTGTGAAAATGTTTGAAATCGAAAAATTTAAGCTAGTTCCTTTCCATAAATTATGAAGACTCAGCTTAAGCATGTGCTACTATCTCTCGGTAGTGTCTTTTAGTCCATGACCGCCTTATTTCTGAGAAAGGATTTAGATGCTATCCACAATGACAAGATGTGTTTTAACCCACCGAACTTACAGGAACAACAACAACAACTAAGCTTTTTATCTCAAGTACTTGGGGTAGGCTACATGAACCAAAAGAGAATCACACCAGATCGATCACGTTGACAATCCTTCTCCATTCATTCATATTAAATAATATCTCCTCATTTAAACCTATAAAATCCATATCTTTTCGTATCACTTCTATCCATATTTTCTTTAGTTTTTCCTTCGTTCTTTTAATTTATCCTACGTTGATAAGTTTCTCTCGTTGAACTGGTGCATTTGTAGGTCCACGTTGCACATGACCGAACTATTGTAAGCGATTTTCTCGTATCTTCTCATCAATAGGGGCTACTACACCTATTTTAGCACGAATATCTTCATTTCTCATTTTATTTATTCTAGTGTTGCCGCATATCTAACGAAATATACGTATCTCTATTACACTTATTTTCTATGAATGATATTTCTTTATAGCTCAGCATTCCGTACCATATAATAAAACTAGCCTAATAGCAGTCCTATAAAAAATTTTCTTTCCCCTTAACGGAATGTTACAGTCGCATAAAACTCCCGTTGCACTCCTCTATTTCAACCAGTGTAATATTCTAAAATTCGAGCTAACTGCATCCCTCTTTTGAGTCTGATCGTGCAAAATAGGGTTACCTAAGTCAATCTTGGACACCGAAATAAACTTCAGTGGGTGTAACTTAAAATCTATAACTCCAAATGATATTCGGTCTTCGTGATAATTAGTTTTATAATATTTACAATTTTTAGAAATTTTCTTACGAGTCCAAAAAATACTTCCAAAATTACTAATTTAATAATATTAAAATTATCCTTCTAATTACTTCGAAATTTCGGTTCATTTATTCCAGACATCGAAATTACAAACGGATAATTTTTTAGTGTTCCTCTCATTGAGCACTACGTCCTACATAAATTTGGTAGTATTTGGAAAAATTTACATGGAATCGAAATTATTAAATTATTAATAAATAAAATAATAAAAGGGAGGCGATGATGTGCTGTCATGACCAAGAGAAGGGTGGCTTGGGACTTGATGAGGTGTTAAGAGGGGGAGAATTTGGGGGCGGCTGAGGGTGAAAAATAGTAGGGAGAAAAAAAAAATAATAAATAAATAAACTGTTCTCAATCACACCATGGCCACTCTCTCCCACTTCACTCTCTTTCTCCCTCTCACCTCCTGTGTCTCTCAGCCAGAAACCAGCAGCAGAAAAAAAAAAAAAGAGAAGTAAGAAAACTTAATTGAACCGAGGATTCGGGATCAAGCCGAGACAAGTAACACTATTGTTTTTCGTTCATTTCTTTATTTAGTTTTTATATTTGTGTATGTAATTTATTTTGCAAAAATATTTTGTTCACAATTTGAATTATTGATTGATATTGAGAATTGAACCAGAATAGTGGGTCAATTTTGATATTTATAAATATTGTGATATTTACTTATTTTTTATTTTAAACAAAAAAAAAATTACGTAGGTAACAATAAATTTGCTCCCATGCAAAATTAGTTTTGCATGGGCTTGCTAACAGTTTTTGTGAATACGCATTTTTGTGAATATGCAACAGTTTTTGCATGGGCTTGCTAAAAGAGAGAGAGAGAGAGAGAGAGAGGAGAGGAGAAGAAGAAGTGACTGAAAGAGAGAAAAAGAGAGAGGAGAGGATTTTGGTGGATTGGGCTGGAGAGGAAAAAGGAAAAAAATAATAATAATTGTTGGGCTTGATGGGCTTGGCCGAGAGAAGAGAAAGAAAAAGAAAAAAGAAAAAAAAAAGGGGAACTGGGCTGGCCCAGCCCAGTAAAGGAAAAGAAAAGAAAAGGAAAAAAAAAAAGGGGGCAGTGGCCTTGGATTAGGTTGGGCCAAATGGAAAGAAACAAAAAGAGGAAAAAGAGAGAAAGAAAGAAAAAATTTATACATCTGGGCTTGGGCCGGAGAAGAAAAGAAAAAAAAATGCAATTGGGCGGATTCAATTGGAATAATAAAAATAAATAAATAAATAAATAAAAACAATAACAGTAATAATAATAAAATAAATAAATAATTGATGGATTGGGCTTAGACTTTAAATGAAAATTTATCAAAAGAAAAATATATAAATATATATGATTGAATCTGGAAATGAAACAAGTTCATAAGTTTGAACTTAGAAATCATGTATTATGAATGTAGGGATGAGAGGAACTATATGATGGATAATAATGCGTGACGTGTAAAAGGGTATTATATGATACTTGCATAAATGATTTAGTTTATGTAATAGATGGAATATAATACATGGTATAAATATTTAAACCCAATACATGATATGTTTGAATGAGTTATTTGAATACTTCATACGTGATGAGCACGACCATTTATGGAAATATGATGACGAGTTTCTTATATCTTGATTACATGACATGAAGTATTTTTGTGATACGTGCGTACATAATTTTGAATTTTAATTCCTAAATTCTTGTTTCTCGTGATAAGGACATATACACAGTTTGACTTAACAAGCCAAGTGTTCCCATTAATTCATGTATATATATCGTGTATTATTGACATGGAGATTGGAAAAACTACATGATGGATAATAACTATATTGTATAAGGAACTTGTTGGCCAACTTATTAATTGAGGTCGGGATTCTTTTACTGCAGCGGCCTGAGTGATTATTGGATCACCAATTAATATTGATATCCAGAGTGATATATCCGTTACTGTAATACAATATGCAAATTGGATTGTTATGCCTAGTGACATGTCATGGTTCAACGCTATGAATATTGAGGCCGAGTTCCGAATATGTACGGGCACTTGTACAGTACAGAAATTGGATTGTTATGCCTAGCGGCATGTCATGGTTCAGCGCCATGAATATTGAGGTCAGGTCCCGGGTACGTACGACCACTTGTACAATACGAAAAACTGTGCGCTATCTTATCCATCATTTGGTTTTAAATGTTAACAAGGGCTTGACCTAAACTTAACATCTTTATAAGATATTTACTTGCTATTGCAAATGACATGCACGATCTTACTTATTCTATTTTTTATTATTCACATGACATGTTTAACACTATCATAATTTATCAGCATACTTTTATCTCTAGTACTGTGATAGTACACATATGTTTTTTCTTATATTACTTGCTGGGTTTAATCCCCTGGTTTTTGAATCCAGGTTTAGGAGATGAAGAAGAAGAACCAGTCCTGACTAAAAATCCATACTTTATTGATCAGACCAAGCGATAGTAAGTAGTGAAGTACTTTCTGGATGATCTTGTATATATTTGCTTATATTCTTTTATTTGTACAATGTACACTGTTTTTCTCTTTTGTATTCATATTTAGAGCAGTGTGTTATCTTATATAACTAACTCTTTATATAAATTAAATCTTTTCAACTTCAATCGTGTTATTTATTCATCTGATTGTGGCAGTAGTTACGGTTATTTTAAAAACCTGTGACTGTTGAGTTTTCTAGTGCAAATATTAAGTAGCGTCTCCGTTTGGGAAGCAGCTGAAAAATATGAGCGTTACAACCAGCCAATTTGTATCATATAGTTGACATCACTATCAATTTCTCCATCATTCTGAATAATAGAACCCAAATATCTAAATTGATTGCTCATTTATATATTTTGCCCATCTAATATTACAGCACTATAGTCTAGGGTCCGTCATTTACTGAATTTACACTCCATATATTTTGTTTTAAACATACTCAATCTAAAATCTCTAAATTATAATATGTGTCTTTATAACTCTAACTTGACATTCATCTCTACTCTTGTCTCATCAATTAAGACAATATTATCAGTAAATAGCATACACCACAGTATCTCATCCGAATAGCTCTAGTAAGTTCATCCATTATTATAGTAAATAAGAACGGACTCAATGCAGATCCTTAATGCAATCCAATTGTGATAGAAAAATCACTCATTAGACTACAATATATTCTAACATTAGTCACTACTTCATCATATAGGCCTTAATTATATCAATATACTTAATGGAGACTTTTTTCTTCATCAATATCCATCAAAGTACCTCCCGTGGTACCTTATCATAGGTTTTCTCTAAGTCAATAAATACTATATGCAAACCTCTATTTCTCTCTCGGAATTGCTCTATAAGTTGACGAAGTAAATGAATGTCTTCTGTCGTCGATCGCCCCGACATAAATCCAAACTGGTTCTCCGATATTTTAACAATCTGCCTCAATTTATATTCAATTATCCTTTCCCAAAACTTTATAGTGTAACGCATCAGTTATATTCCACGACACCCTTGTTTTTATACAAAGATAGTAGAATGATCTTCCTCCATTTATTTGGCATTTTTTTAGTCTGCCAAATCTTATTAAAAAAAATCTGTCGGTCACCTCACACCCATCTCTCCTAAGTATTTCCATATCTCTATAAGAATCTCATTTGGACCAACAATTTTTCTTGATTTCATCATCTTCAAAACCTCTTTTACTTCAGATTCTTTAATTCTGCACATAAAACTATGATTCATATCCTCACACTAAATAGTAAGGTCTCCCAGATCTTGATTAAAACTACCAAACTTACAGGAATTAACAAAATAATGTGGGCCATAGTAATAACATATGCTATAATGAAAATATGAGCAATGAAAATTTTTCTCCCCCTGCCCCCAAGGAAATATAAGCCATGAAAGATAATTGTTTATGAGAACTAAAACGGGATTTTCACTGCTGCATCAAATCCTCGTGAGGATAATCAACAAATATTGCAGCAAATATGGAACAAAGAAAGTAAAATAGCTGCAGAGGTCAGGAAGCCTATACCAAGAACACGGATAGTGCAGTTTGATTCTTCTTGTATAGTTTTTATAGTTGCTCCTTGTTTCCCAATTAGACTTCCTGCCTGTGTAGCTGGAACTAGTAATCTTGTAAGAACCGCGTTACCAGAAGGTGCAATGCCAGATTCCTTTTCCAAACCATCGATGGTGCGTTTATGAACTTTCAGCAGGCCATCCATGGCAGGTGAAACTGACACATCATGCTCCTCTTTCGCTGAAATCATTACCTAATCAAGCAGCAGCAAAGCTCAAAGTAATGCTAAAATAACGGACAGAGCAACAAATATAGGAAAATGTCTATATCCTGGCTAAATCACGCAATCTGTAGACTGATTATATATAAAAGAGCACCTGCATGCCACATTAATAACTATGCCTAAACTTTAGAATCATGTAATTGCACCAGGCTGTGAATCCACTAAATAGTAATGTATCTAAATAGTAAACTTTCTCTAAGGACTGCTTATGTGGCAAGGTAGTGGCAGTGGATTGCTAGCGTGGGCAGTCTTTTATTTGATTCTCCTTCCCACTAGAAGAATGATTTGCAGTCGTGGCCAAAGGGCCTTGAATTAATACAACAGAAAAAGAAAAAGAAAAGATAGGACGCATAAAATCATCAATATATCACATCAGTCACATCACAAGCATTTAATGTTAACAGGTCAATTAACAAAACTTTAGATACACGTTTCATTAAATAATTAATTTGTTCTGATTATCTGCAAATATGAAATCAATAATTTAAATATATGTTGAAACTTGCACTGGGCTCTAAATTTTCCTACTTAACATGTCATTAAAACTTTATTTAACCAGCTCGATCCTGCGGATATGCGGCAACAATATGAGAGATATAGTGAGAAATGAAGATATTCATACTAAGGTAGGTGTAGCTCCCATCGATGAGAATATACGAGAAAATCGCTTACGATGGTTTGGTCATGTGCAACGTAGGCCTACAAATACACCAGTTCAATAAAAGGAGTTTATCAATGTAGGACAAGTTAAAAAAAGAAGGAAAAACAGAAGAAAACATGGATGGAGGTGATACGAAAAGATATAAATGAATGGAGAAGAACTATCAAAGTGATCGATCCGGCGTGATTCTTTTTTGGTTCATGTAGCCTACCCCAAATACTTGGAATAAAAAGCTTAGTTGTTGTTGTAACCAGCTCAATCCTGAACTAGAGCCCAAAGGACCACAGAAATATCTTGTTCATGAATTGCCCTCAAATTAGTTGCAAACTAATTTTACTCAGTTAAAACAAGTCATATTACCTGCAAATTTTAAAATTTATAATAGTTGCCCTTGGTTAGGCATCCCTCATACTGGGTGATCAGAAAACTGGGTTTCTATGCTCAACACGCCTATTATCAAATTAACAATGTAAGATCATTTTAATAAGTTAGATTGATGGATCTAGAAGACATTGAAGAGCATGTAAAACTGATTACACTCCCTCGCTGTAAGATTGTATTCAACTTTCCAGGCAAAACAGCTAAGAGGCACAACTTCAAATTGAAGGCTCCATTTAGCAGATTGAGCAAAACTAAAAAAAAAAAAAACACCAACCAAATAAGTTCTCAGAAAAAGAGATCCAACATGAAACCTAGAAGGTCAATATTAAGACTTATGAGGTTTAAGATTATTACTGTCGCTCCCTGTCAGTTACCATGAAATTCACAATATGTGCAATTAGTTAGTAAAAAACCAACCATCTTTATTGCACACTACAAAGGATTATATGACAAAGCATGCCCATACTTGAACAAACTAAATTTCAGAAAAATAAGTTCTTTATGATTTCATGTTTTATGTTAGGCATCTCCACAATATATATTACTCATTTAAAAAAGAACTGATCGTATAAATAACTGTTTTCCGATTCATAAGATCAGTATATAAATTATATATTTAATCATAACAGGTTTCTTGATAACCTTAGCTTGTTTTACTGCAAGAAATCAACTGGGTAGACAAGCTAAAATGACAAATATTTTTTACTTTAATTTTTTTTAAAATATCACAACAGCATTATTATGTGATACAACAAACAGGAAAGAACTACGGACATCCCCATCATTACTCCCAAATGCAGTCAGTGCCTATTCTTTTTACAAGATTGAACATGAGTTTGTATTAACTAAAGTATGAAATTTCTAGATATACGAAGATAATTCCATTTATTGGGCACTTCTGAGCAACAAAGTTGTTGAGGTATCTCCCAGTCTATTAAGCCTCATTTCCTTTAGAAAGAACTTTGCCCAATCAAAAACCAATTAACCAGGTTATGGAGTTACCCGATTAAACTGAGAAGCTTCATGGAAAGGATGTTCGCCCAACATAAACTGAAAGAGCTTAGACAAATCATATAGGCAGCAATGGTGCTCAAAAGTCCGATCTTTGCGAACTGGATCCCTGTTCTTCTATTTTGGATCACAATGAAGATTTGATCTGTTGTGTAGGTCATAGACAGAACCTGCACAGATTCATTTGGTTATTATGATGGAAGGTGCTTTGAGTTGGAATTTTAATGGATTGTTTTAAGGTTATGTTCTTCCCTCTTCTGATTATTAAAGTTGTATCAGAACCATACACCATTCGTTATCTTTTATATAATCATGGTTAATCCAAAATTTTAGAATTATTATTTTAATGATATCTAACTACCTGGCTGTCCACATTTTTTTTAATAACTCCTGTAATAGAGCACTAATTTTGACAAGACTGTTTTATTTTACCAATGGCAGCTGAGCGATTGGGATAAGGCAATTACTAACATACATAAAGGTTAAAAGGGCTGACAGGACTGGACTTGAACCTATGAAGACGCACTGGGGATTTGTAATTGTAAGGGGAAAGAATTATCAACTGCAACTTTATTTACTAAATATCTATTGTTTGCATATTGTTAAACCAAAAAAAAATGACCAAGAGACATCAAGTATTCTATATTTTCAGAGAGAGAGGCAACATCAAAGTAGAGATAATCAAATGCTCAAAAGACAATACAGCATTTGAGAGCATGCCCAAGAAAGATGAGAAAGCACCTCGTGTCCCTAATAGTTGTTCCAGGTTCTTTTGGCACATAATCAGCAAAGTACAAAGACAAAAATAACAAGTAAAGTCTTATATAAACTGCAAAGGATCTGCTTCACAAAAGAGAGTACAAGAGATCAGAAAAATAAAATCAGGCCAACTATACTTTTACTGACCGAAATCATGCTCTTAGGGGAGCCCCAAAATTTGCATTTCCAATATCCAAAAAAAGATCCGATTAAGCTTTTTCATAACTGCCCAAACAATCCATAAAATGACTCGTCTTTTACTTGATTAGTTACATCCACGAGAAGCAAGTAAAATCCATAGTATCAATTTACGGATTCTTTAAAAGTGGCTCAACAAACTCAATCCTAATTCACTCTTCTAGCAATTCCAAATAGAAAACGCTAAAACGTTCATTACCTTAATCTTGGATTAAACTTTTCCTTAGATTTCAAGTGTCAAGGCTTTAGAGTCACCACAACTGATTGTAAAATGCAACCAGCAACAACATACCAACAGAGGATAACTTAGAAGCATCTATAGAGTATAAGTTACTCATAGTTGAACATACCCTCACAATAAATAAACAATTTGGCTCTTCCAGCACCAAATAGTCCAGCATAAACCTTCAAGAATCATGGAAAAAGAAACAACAAAAGTTGTATACTACTAAAAAGCCTGTTAAATGTCAGGAAGAAATACCTTTAAATACACAAAGCACAAGAAATCATAGTGTGGCATTAAGAATGCCCAAGAGGGAAGGAGGAGATCAGGTTAACATGAGCCATCATTAAACGCTACTGCAGCACTGTTACTCTATTTTTGACAAAATGAAATGAAAAGGTAATCGGAAATTCATTCTTTATGAAAAAGCAACAAGAAACAATTTGAAATGCACTCCTTGCAGTGACCACATAAGACAGAAAAATATAAACAAGGAGGGAACAAGGAGTATGAGATTAAAATATCAAATGACAGAGTAAGATACCTGACAGCTAGAAGGGGCAAAAGGCTAGATTGCAGGACAAAATATTGCAACTAGCAAGAAAGGCTTCCTCTGTTTTTTTCCTTTTCTTTTGTCTCTTCTCTTCTTTGGTTCTTTCCTTTACTTTTGCCTCTTTTTTAAAATAATTACATTATTTTAAGCAATAGTCATGTGTGGTTAAGGTGGGAGTTTTTAAAAGTTAGTAAATATTGTTAAACTTCTGAAAAATATGAGGTTTGGTCTTTATATAAACATACACAGATTGCACAGCTAGCATTACTGAAAGGAGTAAAAGTATAACTAACTAAAACCTTTTGCTTTCAAGTGATGTATATGTTTTGTTTTTTTTAGAAATCTGAACATCATTAGTATCCAAAGGGTACGAAATTGTCTAGAGACCTTTCTAGCATAGTTCACCTCATGCGATACTGTATTCAAAGAGAGGTAACAGCTGATTTTACCATTAATAACAGGTGAGATAACCTGAGATCACATTTAAGGAATTTGGTATGCATGAGGAGATTTAGCTAACAAGAAAGAAGGATGAGTGATTCACAAAAACTTGAATCAGGCCTTTATTAAGCATTTAATAAATTCAGAGAAGGCCATATTTAGTATCAAAAAAGTCTTCAACCACTTTCTTGCGTATTAGGATGACTTGGGAACTCATCTTTTTCTTGAATATTCGGATGAGTTGGGAACTCATGCATTATTAAGCAACAAAAGTTTTGTAGATGCAACTAAAGGCAGGTAAGAATACTCAAGACTTGTATAAGTAAAAGATTATGGATGAAAATATCAATTTAAGTGCATTATGCAAATTTACCTTACAAAACAGAAATCAATAATATTCCTTATATAAATTACCAAAACCATCTAGGCACTTACCGCTCTTTCTGGTACACCTTGAGGACCATCCAGAATCTTAATACGAGCTCCTGATTCTTCACACATTTTCTTTATGTATTCTCCCTTGCGACCAATGATACCACCAACCTTTTGTGCAGGTACTAATATGCGAAAGACAGTCTCCCCGGGCCAACCAGGCCACTTTTTCTCACCAACATCACCTCTCACATCATGATCACGTCCCTGTTTCTGGTCGTCCGTGTTCTCAATCATTTCGGGCATGTTTTGTTCATCAAAAGTTTCCAAAGGTTCTTCCATAATATCTAGCACCCAACAGAGATATTGTTAGCAGAAGGTTAATTCTACGCCTATAAGATGTCAAGGTAACAAGTAGCATGACCTCTCTCAGTGATGAACACCCCCATTTTAGAGATGCTTAAAATCACATAATCAGAAACTATGTTGCCCACCATTGAATCGCAGACATGCTATTAATTATATCAAGAAAAATAGGACCAAGATTTTCTGATTATGTACCATATAAATTTTTATTAAGGTGCAGTCGGAATGAACTAAAAGTTATCTTATATGATTGCCGTTTCATACGCTAATGGCTAATTAAATTACCCAAAAGCATACAACTGTCATGTGAAACAGAAAGTAGAATGTAAAGAACAATAAATTCAGTTAATAAGCTAGAATGTCAGTAGCAAAGAGCATCTGAGAAAAATTTTCCAAGCACAGCATGAACTCCAAATAAATTTTGGGCACAAAAAAATTATTTGCTTAACTTAAGCACACCGTTCACCTGCTAACCACTATAGGGCTAATACATGAATAATTCACATTATCTTTAGCTAGAGAAGAGGAAACAACCTTCTAACCTATTCCTTATAATTAAATTAGATTCAACACCTACTCCTTATAATTAAATCAGAAATTAACAAAATCATCACTTCAGCTCTAAATATAAAAGATTATGGTCAAAGTAATAGTTTTTAATAATTTTAACAGATAATACCAAAAAACAGCACATACTGTACTTTGCTTATAAAATAACTAAGAACAAAGTCAAATGAAGCTAAATTTCAGATCTCTCCATCCAAGAGCCCTTAATTCTACGACGAAGCAACAAATCCCTAAAATTTTCGGTTCCAACAATCCAAGTACCACAATTTTAAAGATTAGATCGAAATACAACCTCAATCTCACTCACAAAACCCTAGGATTAGCAGATGGAGTAGATTAAAGAGAGTAATATTCTTTATACTTACATATTCTTGAAGAGAGCGGCCACAGCAATGGAGACTGGAGGCAGGCGAAAGATGGAATTTCTTCAGGAGGACTTTTTTTATATTTTTTTAAAATTTTTTAAATTTTTAGAGAGAGAGCGAGAGAGAGGAGCGCTTGGATTAGGGTTAGAGACAGAAGGTTAGAGACAGAGAGGAAGCGGCCTTTTGGTGATCTTTCTACGTCGGATTCGGGTTTCGTCTCCCGACGACGATATGACTCGATACCGTTGCTGTCCGTTGGCGCACGTTAGATCGACCGCCGGACGAGCGATCCGCTGTGCGAGGCGAACATGGTCTTGCATCTTCCTGAATTTGCCACGTGGCGGGACGCGAATGGCAGTTGGGCAGTGGGGAGAATCACCAATTCATGCATGCAGCCAAGCTTTTCTCGTGCCTATCGTTGTTTCGCAACGAAGATGGGCCTGAGCCGGCCCATAGCTACTTCCCTCTCAAGAATAATGGGCTCTGAGCTGTTCAAGTGCTCTTCCAGTTTGGGCCATAGGCCTCGGCTCCAGCCGAGGTCATCTCAAATACACTGAATTTTTTGGATATCCATCCTGTATGGTTTTCAAGTAGGAGATAGTTTATAATTTTCTCTGCAGATATTTATAAACACCCCGTTTATTGAGCCAAATATTGTGGTGAGGGAATCTAGGGTGCTCATCTAGGCACTTGCACCATTGTTGTAGTAGGTATTTTAGCTATCTATAAATATAATTTTTGACACATAGTTTCACTAAGTGAGATCAAAAATTTTCTTATGTTTCGATACAAAACTCCAATTTTAAAACTCTACCATGTTTGAAACCTAAATGAGTTTATAAACTCTGGTTTTGTAGAGTTTAAAACCATTTAAAATTCTAAAGTTCTGTATCTCTTTATTTTAAAATCTTATCTAAAACATTGTATTCAAATTGCACCCTACCTTAGTAACTTTCTGCTTTTTTTTTTTTTTTTAACTATATATAGTTTATATACAAAGTTAAGTGAAACCAAGGCTTTCATATAAATCCATTTGCCAAATGAATATATTTTCCCACTTTCTTAGAACCTTATAAAAGGATATTGTCAACATTTTTTTTTTGTGTCAATGAAATTTTCTTTTTATTCCCCCTAAACAAATATCGTATTTAACTATTTAAATTTGCGACTGGACTTTTTATCTCCTGTCAAAGTTTTTTGCTTAAACCTAACAATTTTTTTTTTCTCTGTTTCCTATTTTAAAGTAACTCATGGTTTAAACTCGAGTATGTATTTTTTTTTTTCAGTAACGTTATCTTTTTATTAATGTAAAAGCAGAGATTGGAGTGTGAATTATAACTTGTCTTTGCCATTTTGTACAACTGAGCAAGTTCTCCATGTCATATTACCCAAGGCTAGCAAAGCATAAATTGTCTCAATCCGACACAATTTTTAAACCAGTTTGAATGGGAGTAAAGTATGGTTTTTTGCAGGTTTAAAGCAAAATACGAAATTCCAAACATGAACTTGTAAGTCTAATAGTTTAGATTCAATACCAAACAAACCGAATAAATCCATAAGACTCGATAAAGTGAAGTTCATGGTTTTTTTGGTAGAGGTCAAAGTAGGTCGCAGCTTAATTCCTTTACCAACTTTGAGCTAATTCAAAAGTTAGGCATCTTTCGCTCTTGTAGTTACAAATAAAGTGCAAAAAAAAAAAAAAAAACAGAAGTTTTAGTTTTAATTTTGTTTTTTATCAGTGAACGTCAATATTGTATGCTAATTTTTGCTCAGTTTAGTATGTTTGGTGGGAGTTAACTGTTGACCCTTACTAACAATTGTAATCCGTAGCAAACGGGCTACTTGTATAGTATTTTTATTTTTAACATGCATTAACTTTTCTATATTTTTTTTTTTATATTGTTTCTTTGAATTTTTACCAACACAGCTTTAGTATTTGATTAAATTCGAGTCCAAGATAAAAACTAAGATAACAATATTTATGGTATTTTATTAATTTATTTGTATAAATACAAAACTTGATCCCTAATGCTGATAAAAAAAAGAAATTTTTTTCTAATTTATTTCTCTATTTCTATTTCTAGACCTCTTTCAAGTTAAAGGGTAAAAAAAAAAAATTAGAAATAAAATGTCACATCCATAGTATAAAAAGTAACTTAACTATTTTCTTTAGTTAAATAAACAACTGAAATAATAAAAATTGTTTTACTTCCATACTTCCATTTTACTTCACCAAACTCAACTTGAAGATAAATTCAACCCACCCAAATAAAATAAATCGCTCCTGACCAAACCGTTAACTTTCAAACCCCGATGCACACGAGCCAGTCGTCCGGTCCCACCGACTCACACGAGTCTCCTCTCCCATCGCTAGATCCTCACGCTCCTCAAAACCCCAGCCCAACATTTCCCCCCCCTCTCTCTCCCCCTCCCCCTCCCGAGCCCCCAAGACTCATCGCACTCTAATCGCCGCCGCCGCCGGAATCCAAATAGGCCATGGCGTCGGTGTCGGGCTCCGAAGTCTCCGATGGCCCCGTGCTCGGCCTCATCACCAAGAAGCTCCGCGCCCTAAAGAAGAAGTACAACCGCATAGTTCAATTGGAGGAAAGCCAGGCGCAGGGGAAAGCCCTAAACAAGGAGCAGGAGGACCTCCTCAAGTCGAAGCTTGCCGTCTCCATCCTGATCGACGAGTACGAAAAGCTCCGGCAGCCCCTCTCGTCCGCCCTCCAAGAAGAGCTCTTCCGCTTATCGTCTCCGCCGCTGCCTCCGCCTCCGCCGTCCCCTTCGGAAGACGACGAGCAGTGGCCGGAGGAGGTCGAAGATCTGGAGGATCTCCTCCGGCTGCTCTACTTCGGGTGCCTGTTCGATGTGAAGTCGCAGAGCGAGTTCACGCTGCTGACGAGGACGCATGAGAGGGAGTGCTGCTTGACCTACGACACTGTGACGGACGATGCCACCGCAGATATACTCCGCGAGGGGGATCTCGACATGATATCGGCCCTCGGCGGGCTGCTGACGTCTCGGCCTCTGAATTCGGGGGTTTCGCATAAGAATGCCCTCGAGGGTTGCGTTCAGCGGGCCAAGCTATGGCTGCAGAAGTCAGATGAGCCGGTTTTTCCGGGGGCAGCTGTTACTTGTATGTGAAGTTTGTGTGTCATTTGGCAGATTTCACTTGTACAAGGTTTTTGATTTTTCCCATGTGTTCTTGTTTTGGTTAGATGCTGGATTGAGGGAGAAGTTGAACAAAATCATGGGTTCGGATTACTTTACAATGATGCCGCAGATGAAAGCGCCCGTGGATGTGGCTGCAGCGATGGGGAAGTACAGTAGCCAGATGCAGGTAGCGGAAGCTGGTACTGTTCCGGCACGGGATGAGCTTCAGGTTGATGATGCCCCTGTGCATTATCAGCAGAAGGTGAATTCTTATCTCTATGTTTTTTATTTGGATGCTGATTGTATAAATAACATGCAATTTCCATGTTCTAATTAATCTTTTAACATGCTTATGGCATAATGATTTTGCTTGTTGACGTTTGACCTTGAATGTATTACGAGGCATCCCTAATGGAAACTAAAAGCCGGATAGGACAAGGAAATAAAGATGTAAATTGGTAATTTAGCCCCAACATGAAAAGGGAAAAGCCGTTTTTTTTTGTTTCTTTGACACATCCCTATTGGAAGTATGTAGAATTACATTTCTTATGACATTTTAAAAGACTTTTCAATGTTAAATAAGTTGGTTTCTGTTCTTTCAATTTACTTTTGGTGACTTTGACTTCTATTGACTGTAAATATGCAAGGATTCTTTTGGAGGCAATGACTGTGGAATTTACTTAATGGAGTCTCTAGTAGTGACTCTCTAGTCCCACTCTCATTCTTCTTTGCTTGCAGGTTTGTAGCAGTTTGTAAAGATTAGGGCTCATAGGAGATACTAATACATAACCTAGGATAGCAGGCTACTAAAAGCTTTGTTTGTAGTTTCTTTTTAAATTGTATTTTCTAATGAAAAATTGTAGGAGGTCGGCAACCCTTTGATGCTACACATCATTTAAGCCTTGGTCCAACATATTCCTAGTTAGGCCCTTGCCACCGGACAAAGGAATAAGTGAGGTACTATTGCTACCATTTACTTGGAGTTAATTATGAAAGTTGAAACTAGCCATTTGCTAGAGTCCGCGATACCATTAAATCTGGGTAATTGATACTTGATAGCTCTACTCACCAACATGTGGTTAGCGATTCCAAGCGAGCCTTGATAAGAAAAGAATTGGTGATTGTTGGTAAAATTTTTATTCTTGTAGAGTTAGGTTGGGGTTAGATAAACTGAGTTTAATCGAATGAGATGGCATGAACATTGTACAATAGTTATTGATAAGTGCTCTAGTTAGGAGAAGCATTATGATTATAGTTAACAAAGCAATTGGGGTGGAATCAGGTAATCAACCTAAGTGAGGAGATGGTACTTAGCATGCTCAAGCTCAATGAAGGAAAGGATTCATATAGTTGATTCAAATGTTTAGCATGTAGGCTTTGTTGTTGTATAATTAGGTTGATATAGCTAAGTTCTTTAAGGGGAAAAAGGATATTTTGGTAAACATTCTTTGCACTCTAGAACACATATAACATAACTGCTCTTACAGTAATGCTTGATAATTGAAACTGCTTGAAGTAACTACTGACGGCAGGCTGATGGAAGCTTGATTGCATTTAGAATTGAATCTGAGACATGGTACCCACTATTGATGAACCAATATAAAGCAAGAAGAAAGTTACGAGGCCTTTGACTAAATTTACTATTCAATAACTTCATATTTGTAACTTATTTATACAATTGGTGATGGTGGAAGATGTTCTTCCTTCTAGATATTTTTTCAATGTATTTCGTTGTAGTATAGGGTCACTTGAATTTGGTACTGTATCTTTAATTTATGCATCACGTATATGTTTACTATTTCAGTTATGTGCCTTACTGTACTGATTGGGACATCAAATTGTTGCTAACCACTCAAATATTATCGTTATTCTTGTCTAAGCCTTATATGATGTGGTTTCACTTCTACTGTTCTGTAAGTATGTTGACATATTTCCTTCCAGAGCAATGCCTTTCATTACTTTGAAACTGTCTTTAAATTCATCCTGACAAGATCAATTGTTTCATTATTGAATTTTATGCTGACAACAAATAGGACAAATGGGTAGAATCACACATCTCGATTTGCACCTTACCTATGACCATTGCCCTTTTTTTTTTATTCAGTCTGTCCAAATTTTTGCTTGTTTAACACCTTAATTGTCGCTAATGGATGCCCTTCTTTTGTCATGAGGTGAAATGATATAGCTGTTATCTTTCTCTGTATGCATCTATCAGGTGAAGAATGGGGTTGGCCTTAATACTTACCTCTTTCAGATGCTCTATCTTGTTTTGAATGCTGTCATTTCAGTCACATTAACTTTTCATTTTAGTGGCAAGGACATGCATATGCATGTGATGTCCCTGCCTACCCAATCTTAGGTTTAAATGCAGCTTCAAGGTTTCAGATGTTGCAAGAATTAAGCTATCATAATGTTACTTTAGAAGCATAGGAAAGTCATACCAATAAGTCATATGATCACCAAAGTTTTAAACACTGGCCGATGCTGATATATATCCCGGATATAGTACCATATCTCAAGGTGTTCGACACGCTAGTCACAATGATATCAATACAGTTATTGCTGAGATTTTCCAAATATTATGTTTTTTTTCTGTTATGAGTCCGTTATTGCAGGTTTCTGAACCATCAGCACATGCTGAGGCTGATCTGAAATTTTAAACTTGACAATCACTTAACATATTGGTCAAATCTTTCCTTGATGTCTTACTTGATAATAACTTCAAGTTGCAATCATTATGATCTTATCTGAGAAAAAAGTCTCTTCTTTCCTTGACATCTTACCATATCATTTTAGAATTGCCCTTCTTTTCTCTTCTTCTCATCTTTGCATTCCCAAAGTCTTGGGGGAAGGTAGAGAGTTACTTGTAAGGGGAATAACCATACATGGTATGTAGAAAAATGTAGGTTAAATGAAATGGTAGTAATTTGCAAGTGCTATGTTAATTAAATGAAATGGTAGAGAGTTACTTGTAACGGGGGATTATTGCTTTTCTTGAGCTTTTCTTTATTTTTTTTTCCCTTTAATAATCTATTCCCACAACATGACAAAATATTTTATCAATCATGCAAGTATTAGCCGAATGAGTTTTCACATTTTTCGTCCATTATGCAAATAAATTCTTTTAATAGGCTACTTTTCTGCAAGACATCTAATTTGTTAGAGTACACTGGGAAACAAAATAGTTTAATTTTTTTTTACTTTATGATGTTGGGTCATAAAAGAAACTCACATCAAAGGACTATATTGTCAATTATATGGGGATAAGCAAAATAATATGTTAAATGAGAAAATATGATACGAAATGAGTGTATCTAGTGGAAGGTAGAGATACATCAATTTAGGGTACAATGAGGGACAATCATTCATTATTTGTTTTTCACATGTGCAACTAGCAGAATGGTGTCATGATCAGGAGCATTGCTAGGATGAGGCAAATAAGAATGAACACTATCCTATTATCTTACACATGCACAAATCATTGTTGGAATTTTCCTTTAGATTTTGCAGTATGTAAATAATATATTGTAATGGGATGGTGTTTTTATCCACGTAGCTCTCCTTTGATTTTTTGAGATTTATTTCATAAGTTTAGAAGATTTTTGGAGTCCAATAACTTCTCTCTTGATGCCACCTCGTTGACTAGGATTTGTCTTTTATAATAAACTATAAACTTTGGGGGTGCCACCTCATCATTCTAGAGTTTGAATCGGAAAAGAGTACTATGCGACTTATAAATGACTTTGTAATTCAAGTAGGAATACTCAATAATTCATTCCGGGTCCAGTTAGAATTAGAATTTTTAACTAAAAGGGATTGGCTAAGTATTTTTAAAGTTCCTAAGAGAAATAAAAACAATCAAATTGGAATGCATTTATGAATCCTTAATTGAACATGATTGATTAATTAATTCAAAATTTTCTCATAAAAATTTTCAACAATTAGAATTCATTTTCTCATACTAAATCAATAAACTTAAAAGTTTTTGAAAACTAAATTTCGTGAAAATTGTATCTATTTAAATAACATATTTTCCCATTTGAATTCTTATTTCCATCAATCGTTTGGGAGTCTAACAAAAATAAAATTAACATGTTGAAAAATATTGATAGCCGGAAGAATTTGCTAAAAAATAGAGTTAGAAAAGCAAGCTAAGTGCATGCTTTAATTTTATATGGCAATTCGGTGTTTTAGAAAATCTCATGGGAAATGAAATGATTCTATTTTACATAAATATTAAAAACCAATATATTATCTCCGGAAGTAAATCAAGTAATTTAATCTGATTTTGAAAATCTTTATTTTGTTTAATATCTTGGAATATGAATTAAATCAATTGACTAAAATTTTTATTTATTATTAACATATTTTATATTATTGTTTCCATTTAACCCATGCTTGTCGTGGGTAATATTGCTAGTTAATCACATAACTGACAGTATGGACATAGCCAATAGACAATTATGGGCACTACTGCATCTCATGTAAGAAAAAGCACATAGAGTGAATAAACTCTTCTAATGAATCCAAGTTTATTGGTTTTAATTCCAATCTTGGAAAGAGGCCACAATTTTTTTTTGCATCATTAAAAAAACTTCCTTAGGTTTTGCAATGGATTGTAGTACGAATCCGGTTTTCCAGTAAACAATATTAATATAATGTTTAAATAAATTTGTTGAGGAATTTCTTGTTGTCTGAGTGCCTTTTCGTCTAGATGAACTTGCTTTTCGGAGCAGTTGGGTGCCTTTATTATGGAGGTAATTTTACTTGAATAAGGAAAATCCAAAAATCTTTATAATTTCTGATCTTTATAATGACTGATCTTTGTTTTTTATTTGTTTTTTAAGCATAAATGGTAGATGTTTCCTTCACATTCCATTAAGAAGCGACTAAAGAAATAATTGGATTACATATAAAGTAGTTATATCCCTCACAATGAGCGGACTAAAAAATAAAAAAAACTAAAAGCTAAATAGAAAACCATCTATGATCTCCACAGTCAAAGAAAGTTCCGATCCCACTGAGGAAGACTAGCAAGTCAGAATAATCAATGCCTTTAACACACCCTGTGCTCGCTTTGGCCTATAATATCGAAAGAATTCAAGCATCCTCCTTGGCAAGTCATTCCCTTCTTCTTCAGAGTTCACTGAGGGGTGAAGAATGAGGCACTTACGATGGTCCCTACATGTCGTGCTGGTGTGTTGGAGGATCCCGGCTCTAGCTGCTCTGTACTTGCCCACATATTGAATAGATTATCAATACGAAAATAAACAGATTGTACCAAAAGTCACTTATCATTAAATATGTGATTATTTCTTCAAAGCCAAATGAACCAAAGCCTAGCCCCTTTCTAGCCAGTCAAGCTACTTGACCCTGTCATATATTTAATACACACAATTCATAACTCATCCAAGGTTTCAATCAATCATAATTCATGCAGATTATCCCATGTGCCATACATAAGGACCAGATCTGTTTGGATAATTTACGGTCAATAAAAATATGTCGAGTATTTTATCCTATGTTATTGCAAAGGTAGCGGACTCTCTGGCCAATCCATCCTCTTTTCTGTAAGTTGTCCTAAGTGAATATAGCCTTTCTATTCACAAGTCACAAGAAAGCTTGAATTTTTTATGGTGCCCGAATTTGCAAAATATATTCCGCAATTGGATTCGAAATCTCATGCAAGGAGATGACACAGTAGCAGGATGATATCGAGAAGATCTGTGAATTATGTCATAATCATATTGGTACATTTGAATTTGCACGAGTCGGGACAAGTTGGTAACGGTAAACATGTTAATGAGAGCTTTTTAACTATGGGTTTTAGTCATCCCCTAAGGTGGTGGAATGTTGGCCTAAACCTCTCGTGTAGAAATTTGCGGGAAACTGAGTTACCAGGTTGACATGTTATGGCATAGAGTGAAGGGAACAATTCTTTGTGTTGTGAATTCCCCCCATTTATCCTCCGAAAAACTAGTGTATTCTCCCTTTTCGATTTCGAAGGTTATACCCGCCCAAAAAGCATTTTTCATGGACATCACACCCTTCCAAAAATAAGAATTTTTATAGTTATTTTTATGTTTTTTCGTCCAGCGTCCCACCATGATGCCATATTTGTCCTTGAGAATTTTACAGACTAAATATTTGGGATTGTTAATGATTTTCCACCACCATTTTGTGATGAATGCCCTGGTGTACTGATTTGTTACTACCATTTAAAAGTTCATTTTAAGGAAATTTTTTCCATGATCAATTTAGTATGTGATCTTTAAGCACTTATCAAACTATTATTCCTTGCAGGTGCCCTCTCAATTTTCAGCTTAATTTTATTTATTTATTCATAAATAATAAGGTTGTAGCCTTGTTAACTATCCAAGTTAAATCCTCCGATCAACAACATCAGGAATTGGACCTGGAATCTTTCTCTTGTGAGCATATGGGGTCTTACTGGGTAGACTAATCCACTGTCACAGCCTCTTTCTCTTTGATCTCTCCTGATTTCACTAAAAACCACATATTATTTATTATTTAAGTTGATATGCCACTCTAAGAAGCATGGACTTGGACATGCGATATAGATATGATGAAACATGGACAAGACGAACCTTAAATTTTAGCTCATGTACCTAGGAGACCTGACCATATATATGTCCGTGCATGTGTACGTAATACAAATTAAACCTCTAGTAATGAGGATTTATTTTGTTGAAGTGGAAGAAAATAAACTAAAATCTTAATATTTTAAACTGTAGAATTCTAATCAGATAACTAAAGCAAACAAAGAAATTTCAAGTAGAATGCCACACTTGACCTAATACAAGCCTATGGAAAGCCCTCACATGCTTACGAGCTGTTGATGTTCTGTTAAATAGAGTATCCCACTTACGTGAAAGGCACTCTTCTTAATTTTTTTTAACTAAAGCTATATGCTGACTCACAATCCTTTTATTTCTATTTTCGGAAAAAGATCGGGATGGCTTTGACAGAATTTTTCGTAGTTTCTTTAAACCTGACCTTTCCAACTTGTTCTGTAGGTATCCACTAAGTGTCAATAGCATGTTGGACACACACGACTCACTTTGATGCAACTACGAGTCCTAGGTGCTAGTAAATAGCTCGATGTCCGGTTTCTAGTTTCTGTAATTTCTTATATGTTTGCACTGGAACAATGCTAATTTCTTTTTGTTGGATTTACATCCATGTGATGTAACTATACTGTTATGGGGCAGGATATGCTTCTACCAGGCTGCACTCCTTGATGGAATCTTGTAGTTTGATCATTGGTTGGCTTCATCCTGACTTTTTTTAAAAACATAAAATAGACATTGAATAGCCATTTTTTTTTTTTTTATCACAAGTTTTCTAGTACTAGCCTTGATGTATCTTTAAATCTCTTCAGTGCATTTTTAAAACTAAAAGTTTGTCTTTATGTGTCTGGCTTCATGTTTACAAGGGTTAAAACATCTTTTTAAAGTATTTTAGATGTTACATAGGGTTTGTAACAAATGGAGTTAATAGGACTTAATGGCAAAAAAGGGAGCTCCTGAAAAAGTGGGTTGAGGTACATTTTGTGCTATTTTTGAAGCAGTATTCACTGCCGCTCTGATGCAATTGGCATTATGCGACTTGCTTCCTTGAATGTGTGCGTGTATTGTAACCAATTCCATTCTTTTCTTGTCTTTTACACCTTTGTTTATATCTGTTTCAAAAAATTGACCATTGAAAAATGTGAATCACCATTTTAATATGACGTTGAAAAATAACTGGGGCTGGGTTCAAAAGCAAATTATGCAGATGTGCAGAGTACCGAGTGTCACTAATAGCCCAAACTCAGCCATCTACTTGTATTGCAAGCAAAAGGAATTTTATTTTTCGTTCCAAAACTGGCGTGCTTGTGAAATTAACCTCTATTGCACTGCATTATCACTATTTATAAATTATCAAAATTTAATACTAGTTTTTAAAAAATTATATCAGCTTTGCTACGATTCCTTGGAATTAGAAAAGCAAAATATATTAGTTCATTCCTTAGAATTTTAGTTCATTGTTATTACTAATATTGCAAAAGAAGCATAATTAGCTAAGAAATCTACTTCTGGATGAATGCCTGTATGGCCTAAACCTTTGCCGCTGATAGTCATATCACCGAAATAACATCTGTAGCTCACAATAAGGTATATATGGTAAATATAGGTATTTGAGTTTAAGACATAATTATATCTGATAATTACTCAAAAGTTGGAATAGTTGGGATTAAACTCTATTTATACATATCAGAATCTTGTAGATTCCCAAAAGGACTTCCGGAGACAGATTAAAACCTTGTAAATAAATCAACTGATTGAAATCATAATTAATACTTGTGCTCCTAGTAGCGTGAGCTTAAAGGAAGAGTAAATGGTAGGACTGAGCGTGGAAAATTTATTCTTATCCTCGAAATGATCAAGCTCAGATCTATATCAAATGAAGACGAGAAATTTATTCTTAATGAATTACATTAATGAATGACACATAAGCATACAAAATAATTCATCTATGTGAATGTGGGGATGGGCCCGCCTCATATGAGATAAAGGTTTCTCTTGGATAACATTCATGAAACCAGGATATGCACATGACATGACCATAATAATGCATAACTTGGAATATTTTGATCATTATAAGGTATATATGTGCTTTATCTTCGATATTTCACAAAAAATGTCCTTCAGAACTGAGGTTATTGTGCACCTTGATTGGACTCAATGTAAATACACTAAGTGAACATTCAAGTAGAGATCTTCATGCATATATCTGATATAATACATAGAGGTTTTGTTATTTTATTTTAAGTTTTTGAAATTTATGGGGAATCTTATATTGTTATTTAATAGCGTTGAACTTAAATTATTATTTTAGTACTTTGTAAATTATTTTCGCATTTTTTTTCCATCATTAATACATATGTATCTTAGTAGTAAGTTCTAGAGATGTAGTAGGTGTGGCAGAGGTTTGGGTCAAATGCCCACCACCTTTGGAAAGGAAAATAAATATGTTTTGCTCACAAAACGAGTCGCTGGCCTAAAGAATCAATTTGTCTTTGTGGCTTATTAGTGACACTTGACACTTTGCCCATATGCATTCTTTGCTTTTGAATCCAATACAAGTTTATTTTTTTGGGAAATTAAATTCGAAGTATTAAAACAAATAACTTTTTTGCATCATAACCGTCATCTGGTATTTATTTTTTCAAGCAGCCATAACCAAACAGGTGTAAAAGGCTTTAAAAGGATGGACTCAGCTCAGCAAAATATTGACACCTTTCTAGTCCCATTTTGCTACAGACAACTGTTGATCAAGTTTTCTACCAAGTAGTTGGCTGTTCTATGCTGAAAACAAGGCACAAATCTCTGCAGAGTGGGAACTAATATTGTTTTGAAGATAGTGTCAAACGCGCCTCAACCCACTTATATGTGATATCTTTTTCTGCCATTAATTTCTGTTAACTCCAGAAATCGTAATAATTTTATCAGGTTTCAAATATCTTAACAGTGTGCCTTTTTGCTAGCTATGAATATGATAGGTTTATTTTCTTTTGCTGCATTGTCAGATTGGGTTTTCAGGTTTACTATCTATTTGTTGAGGGCTTCCACTTCTTGATGCCTGCTAGTAATATGGTAGTGCCCATTTACTTTGGGGATCGAGACAACTTGTAGACTTTAAAGCAAAACGACTTCAGTTCCTGGCTCTTAAATAAAAATATGTAGGGAAGGTCTGTTGCTGTGCTAGAGTTGCACATATCATTACTGAGGTTATTAAATTTAACCTTTCTGATTGCTTTTCTTAAACCTGTGGAAATTTGTCTAGTCATTTCTGTGCATGCTCTTCCATAAATACACCACACCATTGTGTAATTACTTGATGCAATGCTGATTTTGAGGCTTAAGCTGTTAATTAGATTCCTTGAGGCTTCAAATTGTCCAGCATTTTGTCAAACATCTTTGTTAGAGAGGCTCGAAGGTCCATATTCAGGGGCAATATTGTAATATTCCTAAAATACATTGCCAATGCGAAATGAGTCGGTGATCCAGCTACTGTTAGTGAGGCCTCAGCGAGCAACCCAAACCTCTCTCATATTACCTTCCGAAGTAGCTGTCTTAGCTGATATCAGTTTTACATTGACACGAACTCTGGTGTGAGTTGAGCTGATACCGTATTAGTTGAGCAGTGAAACCCCTAACTTATCCCTTTTAAGACTATGTTTGGGAGAATAGTTTTGAAGTGTTTTGGGGTGTTTGGATAGATGTGTTATGAAGCGTTATATAAGAACTTGCTTGTGAGTTTTTGGACAAGTGTTTTAAAGTGTTCTTAGAAAATTGGAATATTTTTTAGAACACTCCAAATCAGAGTGTTTTAAAGTGTTCTGAATTATTTATCTAAAAGTACCCACTTTTCCGTTTTTCAATTCTCTGCCACGTGCCTTCCTTTTTCCTAATTGGGTATATTTGTCTTTACATGCTTATGAAACCCACCAAAACCTATGAAAAAAAATTAAACTCTCAAATAAAAACTTGAACACTCCAAAATGCATGATCAGATCACTCCAAAATATATGCTACAAAATACCTCAAAACATTAACTTTAAAAATACCCAAAAACACTTGGTTTTTAACATCCAGGCATAGCCTAAGGAGCAGGTAAACCTCACCCAAACTAAGCTGTTGGTGCATCCATGTCTAATCAATATCCCAAAGCTATATTGCGACACTGGCTCCGGCTCCGGCTCCGACTCCGTACCTCTACTTGAAAGTCTATAAAGAAATCCATTGCTTGTTCTAATGCGCAACAGATTTCTTTTAGACTTTTATTCATATCTTAAATGTAGCTGTTCAGCCTCCCATTTTCCATAACCCACTTGAGCACTAATCTCTGTCCCCCGACTCCTTGACAATAGCTAACTCCACTCCGTACTCCCTCCTTTGGTTTCATTCGTTAGATTAGGAATGAAAACCAATAAAGGCAACTTTCTGATCTACGAGCACCCTGAATTGCTTGCTTGTTTTATTGGGTTTACGTTGTCAATAGAATGGTATTCTATGATATTGAGAAAGTATGCTAAGGAGGTGAGATCGGCTCGACAACAAAAAAGATGGGTTTCTTGATTTATCTCCTATTTGTTATGCTCTTATGTTGCATTTCTTTGTCAATTTATTAATAGAGGACAAGAGAGGCAGTCCCTTCGTTGCTATTACAACTTCAGACACTTTCTTTAACACATTGTGCACTCAATATCCGATAAAAACAATATGATTGGATGCATAGTACAACTATAGACTCAATATGCCAAAAAAAAATATGATTGGGTACGAAGTATTTACAATTGTAGATTCAAGTATTATTTTTATGTTACTTTTGCTCTACAAGACATTGTGCACCCAATGCCCGATAGTTTGCAGCTTTACATTTTCCAACTCTACTTTGGTTCAAAAAACATTATGCCTTAGTTTCAAATATCCCCCATTCCCCCACAACCCAAAAAAAAGAATAATAATAAAATAAAGTATTAAGAAAATACCTTTTGAAATACAAATATAATTAGTGGCATAGTAGCTTTTTAAAATCCATATAGAAGTGGCGATAAAGCTTTGTTTGTAGAAATAAGGAACAATACGAAATTAAACAAACATTTGGCATGCTTTGCTTTCAAGGCTTACACACCCGTCAAAACATAATTATTGAGTTGCAATGACTTTTAATTCATATATATATATATATATATATATATATATATATATATATATATATATATATATATATATATATGAGAAAAATGGAAATGAGCTGACAGCTCACGCAACTTACCTGAGCTGCAGTTCATTTCCACTATCTCCAATAATCTTTTAAAAAAAAATTTCTTTTGGATTATGATCTCGACCTCTTAGAGTTCATTCATACCCAATTTCTTGGGTTTTAGTTTTGATTTAGTCCTCCATCAAGTTAACACAAAATTAACGGTTTACAATGAATAAAACATTTTGTATGCACTTGATGAAAGGGTAAATGAACTCCAAAATTTATGAAATTTAATCCGAAAGAAGTTAAGGAGGTAGAGATAGTAATTGTAAAAAAAAAATTGAAGAAAAAATATTAGATCATTATAGTTTTACCGCTAGCTCACGTAACTTTTCCTGAGCTGGCAGCTCACATACAGTAATCCCAAATATATATATATATATATATATATATATATATATATATATATATATATATATTATCTCTTAAACTCATTTTAATTTGATATTGGCATCATTGCTCGTCAAAATGGCAGACTTTCCATTGTAGAGTGGTGTCATTTCCGAAACATGTATCAGATGACATTTTCTTGCCGTGTTGCTGCTTGTATGTACTGGTTTTGAATTTATTGAGTTTGTCTTATGTCATTTCCTTATTGGTGGTCCCTGTGCATGCTTCTTAGTTGCTGGTATAGGCATGTTCATAATGGAATATATGGTTACATTAGCAGTGAGGTCATTAGCAAGTTGTTGAAAATCTGGAGGTGTGCCAAGGGGAGATTGTTGCTGCAGCACGTGACGATCGTAATGGACGCGCCCACGGGCCAAATTTTGGCCCTTCCTATACAAAGCTTTGAATTAAAAATGTTTTTTTTTTTAATTCAAAATCTTGTATAGAGAGGGCCAAAATTTGGCCTGTAGACGCGTCCATTACCATCCCTAAGAACGTCTATAACCTATGAGAAAAATTTGACTAGGTTAGGATGGACAAATATCATGAGAATTTAGATGGCCTAAGACCAAGGCTTAAAATCTCGGAATTGGTATCAATACTGGTTCATTACATTAGAAATTAGTAACATCGGAAATATAGAATTGGTTATACCAGAATAATTGGCAAAATACTAGCAATATTAGTATTGATATTTTATGGTCTATACGGTATCAGATACCTCAAAATTCAATAGGATATTCATAGTGTGTATAGTGTTTGCATATATTTAAAATCTTGCTTAAAACTTGTGGAGAAGAAACTTATGCGTCTTAAGTTTTCTTAATTAATATTTAAGAAAGGCTTACCTATATATTAATGATGAATTGCTGAGTTATTGCTAACCACTGTAAAGGGAAGAGTGACGAGGCTCATTCATGAGGCAAGAGTCCATGCCATGTCTTTGCAGAGATTTTGGACTTCCAAGGAGAAGTCTTGATTCTGATAGATCATACTGTGGCTTTTGGGTTTTGTCAAGGCAAGAATACCTACTAGGAGCAAAGACAACACTTGTAAGATTCACATAAATGCCTGTTGACGTGTTCTACTGGCAAAAAATTTTTAATTTGTAGCCAAGGGTTTTCTAGTATGATTATCCTGAAGGTTTTTGCTGGCAATGATATGTGGTCTTTTATTAGCATTCCATATGGATTAGGGTGCATCATGGCAAATGTATGATATCTTCTGCATTATTTATAGATGAGCTGAATTAAGTAAGAAAAACTGACACTGCTAAAGCCTACACAATTACAGTGCAATTTAAAGAAACATATCTGGTTGAATGGTAACTTTGGTAGAGGGGTTATCTAATTTATTTCTGATCTGACTAGGCTTGTTTTATATGCCTAGTTTCTCGCCCTTGGTGGTTGCTGAAGTAAATTAAAGCTTGATTTGTTGCTGTACCAGCAGAAGAGTAGAAATAAAACAAACATCCCAATTCATATAGGCCCCGGCTCTTGTTGGTTTGTGGGATGCAAAATTCTTAACCTATACAAGTTCCATCCATGTAAATCCATGTAGTGAAGTATAACTCTTGTGGGATATTTGAGATTGTGGTTAATGTCTGTTAGGTGTAAGCATCTAAATAAACCTGCTTGAAAGGATATAATGTTCATGTCTATAAGCAGGAACTTGATTGAGCACTTGCGCTTTAGGAGCTTTCATAATATTTTTTCTTAATGATACTGTTCTATATGCTAATGCTTACTATTGATTTGTGTGTTTCTACAGGAGGACGAGCAGGAAGAATTCCAAGCAGTGGAGGTCAGTGGTGATCAGTCTAGTCCTCTGGATGAAACTGAGAAGGTGGTACAAAATGTTCAAAACAGAACACATGTTTTATTTGTTCCTTTCTATAACTCAACATTTTATGTTATCCTTTTCATCTGATCAGGACGAGTCAAGTGCACAAATCTCTCCAGGAGACAGCATTACCGGTCAAGTGGACCTGGAAAGAGACGAAGCAGATGTGGAACTTAACCAGAGAGATTCAGATCACAAGGAACAGGAACAGTACATTCCTCGAAGGTCATATCAGAACCAGAGAGGTGGTAGAGGTGGGGGGCGAAGGGGTTATCCAAATGGCCGTGGTGGTCGTGGGGCCAGAGGTGGGGGTGGCAGAGGTTACCAGAATGGCCAAAGCCAACAGTATTATGACTCCAGGTATTACCCTAGAAACAACAATTACAACACTCGGGGGAGAGGTGGCAGCAGGCCCGGTGGTTCAACTATGCACAACAACAGCAATAGTCATGGCGTAGCATCTGCTCACAGCGGTCAGGTCGAATTGGTCATAAACTCGTAGGTACTATGGCCCTGATATTTTTCTATGACCGTCGCCCAATCCAAAGACAATCTGCATTTTGTCACACCCATGTTTATTTATTATCTCATGAGTTGCAAAATCTGGTTGATACAATGGCCACCTTGAGAGGCTTGTATTGCTGAATACTAACTTATTGGATGGGGGTGCTTGTGGAAGTCCTTTGGGAAGTGGTTGTTAGAAAAAGAAACTAATGTTATATGCTTGTCCATTGTAGAACAGCCTATGATTTGTCAAGCTTCATGGTGACACAGCAATCTCTCAATTTATTCTTCTCTAAATTTTGTGCTGACGTCATATTGTGTGGGAATTGGTTGGTTTTGCTAAAGGAGGTGGTTGTTGATGGGGATGGAAATGGTTGCGTTCATGGACTTAATTCTTAATGAAATGTTTTCATATTTAATATTAAATTTTGAATTCTTAATGAAATGTTTTCATATTTAATATTAAATTTTGAATGGGACAGGTCATGAATTGGTCCTTAGATCTGTCCACTCTCATTTCTGGTTATTGAGATAGAAATATTCTACTAAGTAGATAAGGATTTCAGGATACGTAAGTGCAGGATATATAAGAGGTCATTGATGGGGCTGACCAAGAATCCATTTGGAGTATGGAGTGGGGATGAGATATGGTTCTAGTTTCCTGTGATGGTTGGAGGTCATTGCTTTGCCAAGAAAACGGAAAGAACAAAATTCTAGGTAAAGAAATTACTTGTGTTTCTTTGTGCAGGGAGAGTCCAGGTTCAGAGATTGTCATAAAGTTCATTTCTCCTTTACTGTGCAGTGCAGGGAGAGTCCTGGTGCAGAGAATGCTATAAAGTTCATTTCTCCTTTTTCGACTTTGGCAAAGTCACCAAGATTAGGCAGTTCAATGTCAACAATAATGGATTTTAAAATTCTAACCAGTGAGAGCCTTTTCGATGCTTTCAAAGGGTAGTTCCGAAAGCGATTTCAATCGTAATCAGCTACAGCCATAAACCTCGGAAAAGTCCAAAACAACAAATTGTGCCAAATTTTAATCGATAATATTCCTGTTCTTTTCGACGTGAACACCGTGGCATACCCTCTCTGGAAACTTTTCATAGCCACCAATCCTCCATAAATTTTTTTTTTAACGATAAAGCGAAATTTTAGTTGACGTGTCTAAACGGGTCGCGTTCGGGTCAATCGCAATTCGGCAAGGGCCCACCTGCTCCACACGCAATCGCTTCTCTCGGATTCCAGAATCCGAGTGGGCCCGGCTCCAACGATGCATAGGTGAGGTATGTCCATCTCCACCTCTGTCACATGAATAATTCACATGAATGCCATCCTCCCATCTCGGAAAACCAACCCACTCACATTCATTCGACCCTCACCACAGGTCCACAACCCAATCGCAGCTTTTTTTCAGAGAAACCCGGACCAGCAAAATTCTCGTGGACAGCGACGCCTCAGAACCCATACTCGTTTGTACTGTCTTTCTCCCCATTTCCCAAACCTAACCCCTCCCTCAGCTGCGCTGCTCCTCACCCACATCAAATAAAAAAAGGAAAAATAAAATAAGAATATTCACAAGATCACGATCTCGTCGTCTTCGTCGTCTCCAGGTACCCCACCGCTCTCTCTTGTAGATAAATTAAAGTAAATCATACGCCCTCCCATTTTAAAAAGAGGGAACATCCGCGCCAGCCGACTTCTTTTTTTATATTTATTTTATTATCATTCGTTTCTCTTTGCTATTACTTCTATAAATAGAATACGATCTCCGTCTGGGGCCCTGTAGGCGCAGCTGATCCCCTAGATTCGGATGGAATAATGAAATGTTTTGATATGATGATGGCTTTGAATGTTCTCTGGGATCTTTGAGATTCTTGATTCTAGATTCTGTAGTTGTTAGGAGGAGGAAAAAGGATCAAGAGAAAGCAATGGAGACCGAGGCTGAGGCGAGTCACAAGATCAGGATCGGCGTCTGCGTCATGGAAAAGAAGGTGAAATGCGGATCGGAGGTTCTTTTCCTTTTGCCCTGTGTTTTTATTGTTATTTTGAACTTTTTTTGGGGGCAAAATATAAATGGTTAGATCAGAAACTACGTCTTTGATAACTACACATTTTGTTTTGCTGGTGGCGTGATATTTATGTTGTTGTTGTTGTTGTTTGTAGGTGTTCTCAGCTCCAATGGGCCAGATCCTCGACAGGTTGCAAGCATTTGGTGAATTCGAGGTATCTTTCCTGCTCAATGTATATGAATAACCTTTGAAAAAGCGAATGCAGATACCGAAACCAGTGGCTGATATTGATATCCAATGACAAATTCCCAAAAATGGCATCCTGTCAAGTATTATGAAATTCGTTTTGCATGCATGTATATATAATATACAATTTACTGTTCGTAGAATTGATCATGTAAATGACTTCTATGGGACAAACCCCGATTGAAAATGACATCTGTAGAAATGAGTCGGATATGGGTCTCACCCAAGAGCAGGATAATGCTATTTGAACATGAGGATCTTTTGGAAAATACTCGGCACATGGTGTTTCATTTTTCTAGTAATTGAAAGTCTTGGTCATTTTCTATATTGTGGCCATTTTTGTTAAACTAAGAGCAATTACTGTTTTATTTACAAATGGAGAAGTTACTGTTCTATTTCAACCTTTATTCCTCCAAACAATTGATCATATAACAAACTTGTGGAGAAGTATCACTGTATCTGCAAGCTGCCAAATCATAATCTCATCTGAAATGAATTCATATGCGTATAGTTTGGGCATTCGTTAAAAAGCCTTACGCATCTATAGGAATTCTAAAATCATGACGAATGAAGTGGATTTGTAGTTTGAATGGCACACATCAAGTTTGGATGAATTTTGGTTCACACCTTGTCTGAAACAACAAAACCACAGTTCCATTTATATACATGCATACATACCTTTTTCTTCTATTTCTTTGTGATGTGCAATGGCATATTGCCTGCATGTGCATGCACCCATTTTCATGTTAGGTCACATTTGTAATTTAATTATGGCTTTCTATTGATTAGTAGTCTCTCAATTGTTAGATTGAAACATTGTTATCTTCTGCAGGTTATATATTTCGGGGACAGGGTCATACTTGAGGAACCAGTAGAGAAGTATGTTTTTATGCACAGTCAGATATTATTCCATTGATGAAATTATTTAAGCTACAATTTCCTTTCTATTTCTTGCACCAGCATTCTTCTTAGTTTGCATCTCGTGGATGCCAGATAAAGCAAGAATATGATCGTATCTGATCAGAAGTTACCTTTTGCATTAAAACCAAGTCTCACCTCAGCTTTTACATACATTTGCTACGTTAGAGTGTAGAATTTAATATGCTGAGCAAATAATGACTTGCTACAATGTAAATCTCAGTAGCTTGACAATTCTTCATTTTTCATTTCTGTTCTTTATAATCTTTAAGTTTATTCATTGGATTCTCTTTACAGATATATACATGAACAATTTACAAATTTAACTGTTGGATTCTGTTAGTTACCTGTTATGATCTTTGTACATTTTGTATATTGCAGGTGGCCAATTTGTGATTGCTTGATTGCCTTCTATTCCTCTGGTTATCCACTCAAAAAGGCTGAGATGTATGCTGCATTAAGAAAGTAAGAGCAGTGACATTTTCTCCACCAATAAAGCAGTTAATAATCTAGGAAGCACGAACATGAATACAGATTCAATTACAGATTCGGATACGGACACGGGACATGGTATTTTTGAAAAAATAAGGATTACGGACGTGGCAAGAACATGGAAAAAAAATATAAATATAAGTATATACTCTTCAATTATTAACATAATAATTTAACCAAAATATCCAATACAAAAGTACGGACAATGTATTGGTTTGTGTCTCTTCATTCTTTTACAAAGTACAAGCCTCACTATTAACCATGCATCTATCTCTTTCCCTCACACATCGATAGGTAAATAGATAAAAAAAAGTGGGGACGTTAACAAGTTATATAGATCAGCTAGAATGTGAATTAAAAAAAATATTTCTTCAAATATAGAAACCAAATAAGACTCATGTCTACAAGAAAACATTAGAGTATAACTTCATAAAACTAACTGGGTACAGATATATGTTACCAATTTAGTAATGTTTTTCTTTTTTCTTTTTCTAGACTATTTAACTCCTTTTTTTTCATAAGAACCTACAAGAAGTTCAGATAGAGTAATGACACAATATTTTAACTTTATTTTATTGGACAGAGCAATGGCATAAAATTTCTCTTTTATTTTATGGGACACACCGCGAGGTGTGTGCGATACAGTTCTTGACGTGTCTGCAATAGACACGTGTTCGTCGAACACTTCATTTCCAGTGGCGTGTCCTTTTGCTTCTTAGTTAATAATATTCGTTTCAATATATTGATTGTTTATGATTTCTTAAGAAAGTTGGACTGTTAGTATAAGCTGACCTTTTTCGTTGTTAGGTCTTCCATTTAACAATTTGTATCAAAGCTGTCCCTGTGGAAGTTAATCCATACAAGTTATCTTTTATTTCACAATGAAATTTGACAACTTGACATAGTTAAATAATCACGTTGTAATTTAATGTGTATCGAAACATTTTATTGTATTGCTTCCTTTCCTATCTCGATGGTGCTGTTTTTGGAGTTTTTTTTTTTTTGGACTTAATTTTTTTTTGGACTTAATTTTTTTTTTTTTTGACCTTAAATTTTTAGATGGAACCATCTTATTGTATTGTTTTTCTCCTAAAAAATATCCTATCTTTTTAGATGTTCTTCTTCCTGACGTCTTGGATGCTAGTTCTTCTAGCTCTTCTAGCGAACTCATGACTACAACATGCTTTGGTTTTGAATCCGAATGATATAGATTTAGTGACACAGTGAATTCATCACATGTACTTTAATTAACTAGGGAAGATAGCTCAGTATTCTAATATGGAGCGTATAACTATTAAAACAAACGTAGTACTCATACACAATGATAATTAGGTGAAGGCCCATTCGTAGTGTTTCAACTGGAACTTGTGTTCGAAAGAATAGTACAATACAGGAAAAGTTTGTGTTCAACATGTATACAGATGTTGCTTCGTTTGGGTTTAACGAATAGTTGCTGCCAATGAACATGTCATGTATTAAGTTATGATGGTGAATACTGGAGTGCCTATAATCATTTTTCTCACTTCAGAATCAGATGTCGCAATTCACATTGTAATAGTGGATTTCAACCAAGCACAGTAATTTATTTATCTTTTTTTTGAGGCATATTTATTTGTGTTTTCTTGAAGTTTTCTTTTGGTGATTGCCATGATTCACTGTGATAAATGCCAAAAAGGAAATCCATTTATTTTCAATTAGATATTGTCTATACATGCCTTGTATCAAATCTGATTTGGAGCTTGTGCTTAATCATGGTTGGAAAAAGCAATTTTGTTTTCATAATTTAACTTTACCACATTCATGGAAGAGGTAAGTTAGAATTTGTATCATGCATTATTTGTATATTACAGGCGACATCTCTGTACTGAAATGCAATCTTACTGTTTGAGTTTTAACCTATCCTACATTAGTTCAAGGCCCAGGTAATCTGTAGTTGCACCAAGCTGATGCACTGATTTGCATGTTTGCTGTTCTTTGTTTCATATTTGCTTGGCTTCTCATTAGATGTTAAACCATTGGATAAAGAAATTTTCAACTGGAAATAAAGTGGCCACAGTTTTGGAAAATGTTTAAAACTAGAGTACCTTTTGTAGGAAATTTTCCGTGACTTCTATTTTATTATTTAGTGTATGACTACATGTGGAGTTACAAAGTTAACATGTAATGAGTATTTACTTACTGTATGTTCTTTCAGGCCCTTCCTAGTGAATGAATTGGAACCACAGTATCTTCTCCATGATAGGAGGAAGGTTTATGAGGTAACTTAAATTTGTGGTATTTGCTTACTGTCAGATGCATCACCTTATGCTAAAGTCTGTTATTTTTGGTTTAACATTTGGTTTCGTTTGCTTTTACACAAGTTGTACTATGTAGGCAATGTGATGTCATGCATTTTCTTATTTCTTTTTGAAATAGATAATGTTTCACACTTATTTTGTGGAGAGCTTTTGATAATATCAAATGATTGAAATAACATTTTGTAATGTTGTAGCATCCGTGAAGCAAAACCTTGAGTACATGTATCATGTATCCCCAATGAATGATGGTAAATAATTTCTCATATGAGCTCCACTGACTTATTAACCCCAGAATTTTATCAACATAATTATTGGCATGGATGATTATGTAACTGTTACCTTCTTCAGATATCGTCTCATGGTTTTGGAGGCCACTGATGATCATTAGCTGTACTTTTTACCATTTAACCTTTAATTGCATGCAACCTCATGGTGTTTCTTTATGGTGGGTTATAGGATGATATTTAAAAAGATGCAATTGCAACCTGGTCATAACAGAGTGTAATTGAAGAAACCACCTCATGTATATTAACTGATATGATCTTACTTTTTTTTTGGTAATTTGCCCGCTCTGTAGGGGAAAGGAATCCCACTGTGGTGGGGAAGGATACCTCTTTTATCTGTCTGTGCAGGTGATGTTCCTCCACGAATGCTGTTTTTTCCTTTCAGCTTTGTGTATGCTGAGAATCACTCTATCCTCACAGATCGCTATTTGAGTCTAGTGGCCTCCATATGTCACATTGAACTATCACATGTAGCCTATGCCCTTCAAATTATTCAAGAAATCCTCCCATCAATCGTGGATGGGAGTACTTGAACACACTCCTATCCAGAAGGGGAGAGAATTATGATGCCACTAGAGTTAAGGCTCATTAGCAAGATACCTCTACTTGACGTAATACCCAAGAGTACTTTGATTATGTGAAGGATGCTTTAATGAGTCTGCATCAATTTTTTTCTATTTTTTTTTATCAGATATTAGTCTGATGACCAGATTTAGAGAAGCAAAGTTCAATATTTGGTGCAAAGGTGGCCCTCGCTGGATTTGAGGTGTTGGAGGGCACTTTTTAAGTAGCCAATCCAACTTTCACCATTTCTTTCACCGAACTCTTTTGCCTAATTACTAATTATGCTATTATTTTATCTTTAATGCCAGAGTCATACATTACCTTATCATATATAAGGAAAACAACTGTTGATGCTAATATTGAGTTGAGATCACCAGGATTGTAGTATTGTTCCTTAATTTTTCTTTGATTAAAATGTATCTTCTTGCTCTAAAAGCATTTTTATTAAGAGCTGAATGCGTTCATGGAACACCCCAACCCCACTGTTTTCTGTTAAGTCCTGTCTTCATCTTCAATACCCTGTTTAGAAAGAGGGCTAGGGCAGAGCATGCTGCTTGATATTTTTGTGCTGAAATTTAGTTAAGTGTTCATTTCAATTATGCTAGACCTAGATATACGTGACTGAAATTGGTTCATTTTGTGTTACTGTGCAAGTATACTACGTCAAAGTTTTGCTCTGATGACCTTGAACCGCTCACAGTCTTATGTTACTGTAGTGCCATATTCTATAATACGTTTAAGCTAAGCAGCATGGAAACTATAAATATTCAACATGTGATTTTGGTTGGCCAGGGTTGGTGTAATTCTGTTTGGCTTGTGCTCTTTTCATTTTTATGCTTCAAACCATCCTTTTTATGGGCATCCTTTTTTTTAGATCATCTAATATGGTTAACTGAATTTTGTAGACTGATAATTTGAAATTCTGAATCAGAATTTTTAAACTAATATAGAATAATATATGTTGAATATTTTCTATCAACTGATTTGTATGTAGCAATGGGATTGCGTACTTTTCATTGATAACCATTTTTGCCTTTATAGTATTTTTTTGATTCAAGTTTTTTTTAAAAAAATTCTTGCATTAATTTAATTTTCCTGAACGTACAACACATCTTTAATTTGGAATTTACATGATTTTACCACTGGGATTAACTTTTTGTGCTCATGCTGTCTGGTGCATACACAACTTTGATATTTTCTTTCCTTCGAATCGTGCTCTGCTCTATTTTTTTTGCCCCATAAATTGAAAATTAGCTGGTTGATTATGTAATTGAAGTTAAAATCTGATCTATGTCTTTTGTATGCTCAAGCGTCTTGAAATGTTTGGAGTTCCAGTTCCCAATTACGCTCTTGTAAATAGAGAGTTTCCTTATCAAGAGCTAGACTACTTTTTTGAGCAAGAAGATTTTGTTGAAGTGCGCGGGAAGCGCTTTTGGAAGCCCTTTGTAGAGAAACCTATTGATGGTGAGGTCTCTGAGTATGCAAGTTTTGAAGTTCTTATGACTGTCTATTTATTTACTTATGGACTTTAGCATTTTGGAATCAAGCCTTTCACTTCTCGTGAGAATTCTTTATATCTCTATCGTATAATGTCTCTAAATATTAGCTTTTAGGCACATCCATTGCTTGTTCTTCAAGCTTTTACTATTGAGGTCATACAGTTCTCTACTTTGTGAAGATTAAAGACATTCGAGGTGCCCCTTGCACATTTGTGCAAGTGCACATTTCTGCTTATAGATGCATTTTCCTGGAGCAATTGTGGATTCTCTCCTTGTGCACGCATATTCATGTAAAATATATTGTATTGCTTTTCTGTCCTTGGCCTATCGCTTCTATGGAATTGCAGTGTTGTGGTGTCTCTGACCATGTCCTATTTTCTGTCCTAGTTTCTTGGCCTGCCAATTATTTTCTCTTACATGTATTCAAGCTTACCAGTTGTTTCCATTTTTAAGAAATATTCCCTGCATATGCTCTCATTTATATGAAGAACGGAACTTAATAAGTCATTGCATGGGGGTGTCGAAGTTCGATTCTCTATTAAGTTATCTGTTACCATATGAATTTGTTTTCAATGATGTATATCATAAAGTTCCTATATTTACATTCCTTGCAATAACATTATGTTCATGCATAACGTTATCCTAACTTGCTATGTTATCTTTGAAAAGGGGATAATCACAGCATCATGATATACTACCCGAGTTCAGCTGGTGGAGGGATGAAAGAGTTGTTCCGTAAGGTAAAACCTAGTCCTTCGCCAACGTTTAAAATAGCGATAACGGTAACGTAACGATTTGCCTCTATTAGGTTATGTCGCATATAGCGTAACGTATAACATAGGTTATGCAATTTTCTATTTATTTAATAAAAATAAATATAAAATAATATAAAATAATTTTTATAAATTGAAAAATAAATTTAAAATTTCTAAAAAATATATAACCATTTTGTAGCACATAATATATTCTAATTTTATATTAAGTTTTACAGTAATTTTCGTATTTTTCATAAATTATGTTAAGTCTGCAGTCGTAAGTCCAGTCATTATCTAAATAAGAAAACAAGATTCTAATTTTTTATTTCAGTTCAGTTATTATTATTGTTGTATTTTATATCTTGTAATGTCAAATTTATTTCATTTGTAATTGTTGACTTCAGTTCAATTAAAAATTCAATAAAATCAACAATAAGATATTTCAGCAACCGAAAATAAATTACAATAAGCGAATAAGGAAATAAACACGAATTAGTTAGTTAGCAATTTTACAAGCAATCAAACAAATCAACAACTAATTAAATAAGAAAATTTAAACAAGTCGCTAATAATTGAAATAGTAATCAACAACAATATAGAATTACTAAGAAAATAATTGTAAATAACGTACCATAACGTAATTTAACATAACATTACGTAATATAATGAAAAATAATATAAAAAACGTACTGTTACATTGCATTGAGTTATTTTTAGTTGTTACGTAGCTCTGAAGTTCTGTTAGGTTTTATAACGCAACATAACGGGTTTCATAACGCGTTATTTTCAACATTGTTCTTCGCTTAGATTTCAGTCACCTCTTATGTTCTAGAATAATAAATTGGATGAGGGCTTTGAATTTTTGGCAATTCTGGAGTTTTGTTGACCAACTAGAGATTATGACTGATAATAAATTGCATTGCATTTCTTCTCCTCCTCCGCCTCCTCATTCTTTTCTTGATCAATTTGTTTCCGATTTATCTAAATTCCAGGGGAGAAATCAAATAGTCATACATATCTGTTTCATTATCTGTTACTATTTTATTTTATAGTTTTTGCTGTCTGTAAATAATATTTATGACTCTTAGTATTTTTTTTTTGTAACAGGTTGGAAATCGATCCAGTGAATTTCATCCTGATGTTAGAAGAGTAAGGCGTGAGGGCTCGTACATTTATGAAGAGTTTATGCCTACAGGGGGTACAGATGTTAAGGTTGGTGAATTTAATGTATTTACGTTATCAGTGTTTTAATATCGGCCGGTATATACCTGTACAGCGACCGATATCTTGATTTCTGCCCCTAATCGAGATGATATGTGTTTTTTTATATTGTTTTTGTGGAAATGGATCAATATATTGCCTCAACAGGTGAGATATCGTGTGATATTTTAGTCTCGAAATATCATTCAGTAAGCAGTACATCAGTTCTTCTTTCAATTATGCAAAAAAAAAGGTAACATGATTGTTAATTCACAAACTTAACAACACACACACATATATACAATAGAGTTAGGGTTGATTAGTAGGCTTGTGCCTTTTTCAGTTGCTATTTCTCCATCACATGCGGTGACTGCGAGATGCAATGTCCATGAGCGATACTAGTGGCAGCGACAGCGACCAACTGCTACACTTTAGAGTTGTTTGGATGTTTGCAAGTTGTATTACTGCAAGTGAAGTTGTAGTAATATAAGTTATTGTAACATTGTATTATTGTATTTGAATTGGGAGTTGCAAGTAGTCACTAGAGTGTAATTTTCAAATTTTTTTTTGACGAGTTATGAGAAGTATCACGTTTATTAACGATATAATCACTATTAGTAGAAGGAAGAGTAAAAGTGTTGCACTTTGTTTTTGCAACTGCAATTATTGCAAGTGCATAACTAATTGCAACTGTAGGTAGAAAATTTTACTACTATAGGTGCAACCAAGCAACGAAACCCCCTCTTGTAGCAACTATAGTTTCAAACCATCCCTCTTACTAGTTGCCAAACACCTTCTAACAGTATTGATATTATTTTTATGTTACGAAAGTTGGGCATTAAGTTGGTATTTATTTTAACGCATTTGGAAAATTACAAATGTCAAGTTAATTATAGGCTCAATACAAATTTGTTAAGATATGTACCCTTAAGGCCCTACCTTATTTTTAAATATATTTATGTAATTTATGTAGACATGGCTTGTATATTTATAGTCCAAGAAGACGTCTGATATGATATTTGATATTTGGTAAATATCGTAGTCTATCACCCTATATATGATATCCTATGTAGAATTTTGCCGATCAATATGTCACCGATATCTGATATGTAAAACACTTAGTGTTATCAGTATATCCGTCCATCTATTTATCTGACTATCTATCTAGCCTTGCAAGTAGTTAAAGGGAGTTTTGTTTTTTTTTTTTTTTGCAAAGTAACTGCCTTTCTTTGTTATTTCAGACATTGTATTCTATATTCAAGCTTCTGCGACTGATTGTAACACTCCAAGCACAACGTATTTCTAATCGTGTTTGAATTTATACCTTGTTCTTTTTCCTTATCATCAAATAAGGAATTGAGTATTGTAATTTTATTTTTAAGTTCTTCCTGTTGCTGGTCTGCTATACAGCGTCCTTAATCTATTTGGTGAATATCTGCAATTTTTCATTCTTTGCTTGCTAATTTTTTTCTATCCCTTTGTAATTAGCCAAAATCTAATTCTTTTCTTTCCATGTGTACCTTGTATGCTGAAGGTGAGAGATTTTTTTTGTATAGGTATATACTGTTGGTCCAGAATATGCACATGCTGAGGCACGCAAGTCTCCAGTTGTTGATGGTGTTGTAATGAGGAATCCTGATGGAAAAGAAGTAGGTCACTATTTGTACTTTCATATAAAATTGCGATTGACTTTGCCCCCTTCCTTTTGTCGAAAGTTTCATTTAGAATGAATCGAAAAACCTCCCAACACCTCCCACCCATACAACATCACACACACCTGCCCACCCATCCACCCACTGGTTTAAGTCTTCATAGTCCCTTCTGTTGCAGTTGTTTGGGCTGTTGCAAATTTCTGTTGATTGATGTATACACAGACTCAATTTTGACATTTCAAGGGTTGTCGCTTTATTCTAGTTTACTATTTAACTCAACTTCCATTCAATCCACCAACTCAACCATGTAAATCTGTATCTATTGACCAATTGATGAACTTGTTTGATTTAGGTGAAGGTCTAGAAACAATTACATACTGATCCAAGGATAAGAAACGAAATACAAGCATACTAGTCAATATTTAGAAGTGCATGCATTGTAATGTGGGAAATGCATATGTTTTTCTCGATTGTTTCCTGTCCTTTATCATTTCAGCATTTTTACTGTTTATATTCTGTCACATTATTTCAGGTGTTAGTAATCTCCTTCTATTGTGTTTTATCTTATTTTTTGCATTTAGTAATAATATATTTATATATATTTCATTTGCAGGTTAGATATCCTGTACTATTGACTCCTGCAGAGAAGCAAATGGCAAGGGATGTTTGTATTGCATTTAGGCAGGGGGTAAAAATTTATCCTCATCTAAATCTTTGAGACACTTTGTTTTCATCCCTACTAAATCTTAGATACACTTTGTTTTTTTTTTTTTCAAAAATATAAATGTCTTCGTCAACCCCCTTTCAAAGGTAAAACCCACAAAAAAGGATAATGCAGATATGCCATATGCGTGCATGCACACACACACACACACACACACACACACTTTGGCTTCTCAAGTTGCTTCATATCTGGTTTTGTTACATGGCTTGCATAATCATTTGGGCTATCTTCAATGGTGGTTGCCATATCTGGGCCTAAGATGGTTACTATTTTATGGTTTGTCTACTTATGTGATCCCTGGTTCTGGTTTTACTAGGGTGGAGCATGGCACATTCACCTTTGAATATTTCAGCATGAAATTGAAATCTGTATATTCACGTAAGGAGATTAGTGTTCATTATCGATGAGCTTTTTACAATAAGAAGAGATAACTTTTTCTCGAATCTGCAGTAGAGAGCTAAGTCATGTGAAAAAGTGAATGATGTCTAAGGTCATTCTTTCTGATTGTTGTGGTTAGTTCTGATGAACAGTGGTGGTTAATTTACTGAAATTCCAGCTTGACTCTGTCATATTATGAGGAATATAGAGCTGTGGAAATTGTAAGTTGCAATATTTGGGAGAATCACATTATACTGTGGTTGGTTCTGTGATAGAAAGCAATTAGTTTCAAAATAGCAACTTGGTCCTGTCGCTTTTTGCCGGATGGAGAGCCATATAAATTGAAAAATGTGAATTCCAACTTTTCCATCATAAGCCCCTTAAATTATCATGGGGAAACATGTATGAAAATACCGACTCTTTGAACTGTGAAAAATTAAAACAGTGGTATCAGGTTGCATATTACATTGATTTTGAGGTTAACCCAAATATAAAACTGGACAAGTTATTCTTTCCCTTGCATGACATAATGAAAATGTTTGTTGTACATGCTCTTGAAGTTATTTCCTCATGACATACAATGAAAATGTACATGTTCTTGAAGTGTAACCTTTATCATTAATTATTGTTGGCTGTAAGCTTTATTAGCCTAGTAATCTTAGATTACCAAGTACTGCAGGACCTAAAGAGGAAGGATTAATATGTCCTGTTAATTTGCCTGATCTTTCTGCAAAATAAAATAGCTTCTGCTGGAATTTAATCCGCTGCTGAGTGAAAATAAAAAATGGAGGGGGTCTAGGGAAGATGTTAATCTGTACACTTTTTCTTGACGTAATCTTTCTAGTTTCTTCCTTTTTTTTTTATTTGAATATCTTTCAGGTTTGTGGCTTTGATCTCTTAAGATGTGAAGGAAGATCTTATGTATGTGATGTCAATGGATGGAGTTTTGTGAAGAACTCTTACAAGTAATTTCAGATCTAAGGCCTTAAATTCAGTGTTATCGTAAAGGATAATATGGAAATACAACTATTAGTGCAGATAAAATTTCCTTGCAGGGCATAATTTGCAGTACTAAATTACTCTCTTGATAAATAGGTACTATGATGATGCAGCATGTGTGTTGAGGAAAATGTTTCTTGATGCCAAAGCTCCTCATCTCTCATCTACCATTCCTCCAACTCTGCCTTGGAAAGTGAATGAACCAGCCCAACCTTGTGAGGGACTAACACGCCAGGGAAGTGGAATAATTGGAACATTTGGTCAAGCAGAGGAGCTGCGCTGTGTTATAGCTGTTATTCGTCAGTAAGGACAGCACATTTAATTTTGTAAATGGATTTAACCTTGTTTACGTTGTAGCTGTGCATTTAATTTCTGCAAATATCCTTCCATATGTCCATTAAATAATTTGTCTTCATGAATTTAGAGCAAGCCTATGGTCAAAATGTGTTAATAGTGTTCTGATTATTAAAATATTTAATGAACTATCTATAGTTCCGGAGACACAGATGCTTCCTTCATTCTAATTCTTGATTGTGGCTACTCTGCAGTGGTGATCGCACACCTAAACAAAAGGTGAAACTGAAAGTTACAGAAGAGAAGCTATTGAATTTGATGTTAAAATACAATGGTAGCAGGCCTAGAGCTGAGGTGATTTCTTGTAAATTCTAATTTTAGATAAATCTTCATTTTAGCTTTATGACATTGTAAATATTATAATCATAAGCTTCCGGTACATCTCTGTTGCAGACAAAGCTCAAAAGTGCAGTTCAGTTACAAGACCTTTTAGACGCTACACGGATGCTCGTGCCCCGTACTAGGTAACCATATTGAGATTCTTCTCATAGCACAACCTATGTATTCCTTGACACGGGCTATGTATTCCTTGACATGCCAAAATTTGAAGGGTCATGATCAAAGCAAGTTGCACATTGACTTCCTCCATTTCGTATGGTAGGAGACACCTTGAGCAATGATGAGTCAATCTTAGAAAGCAATGTGAATTCCTATGAACTTCTCCATTTCATACAGTTGGATACATGTTGAGCAGTCGTGACAGTAGCTTGGACTATTTCGATAGGTAGGCATCCTGGGAGATGGATAGAGTACTTGGTCATTTGTTATATAATAAACACTTGAACCATTTCAAGTCTGAGCTATAATCATCACATAATTCTTATAAGTCTTCGTAACCAGCCTACCAAAATTTATCAGCATTAGAAAAATGATAGAAGAGTTGAATGTCATGGAATTTCAAGCCACTATTAATTTTTGGGTTTTTCTTTATCTTTTTCTTTTTAATTTTTATTTTGGGGTTGCATCCCTATTGCACCAGGAATGCAGCCTAATTGATTCAAATGCTGATTATAAATGTATGAACCCCTTTCTTTAACTAGAGATTGCACATTTTAATTTGGCGTGGTTGATTCTTGAGTTTAGTTATGAAAAATATTATGCTTGTTAGGTATGGTCGTGAAAGTGATAGTGATGCTGAAGACCTTGAACATGCTGAGAAGCTTCGCCAAGTCAAAGCAGTGCTTGAGGAGGTATATTTATTACTTCTAAACCCTTTTGTCATCTAATATTATTACGTTGTGCTTCAATGATCATAATTACATGAATGCATATTTATTTAATCTTAGTAGTGTTGGTGGCATGCTTCCACCTATTACTTTTGCACCTTATGTCAGTTTAGTCTACAATATGTCATCAGGACACTATTTTAGTTAACTAGCTTACCTATGGATTATGTTATGCCATTAACAGGTACAATGCATGAATAGTATTTGTTGAACAGCTATACAAATATAAATATTGTTAAATGAAAATAGAGAGCGAATAAGAACTGACTATAGTAGTATGTAAGAAGTAATTGCACTCAAGAGTATTTTGGGCTCTTTTTTTTAGGAAATTTTATGGTTAAAAGTTTTTCAAAAAAATATTTAAACTCTAGATGTGGTTAAAGAAGATTATGCGACTCTTGAAAATAATTTGTTTTCAGTGAAGATCAATTCATTAAATCTAAACCTAATATTGTAGTCATGTTTTACTTCGCTTCTCTTCCTCCAATTTGTGTCTATTCTATGTGTTTATTGGGAACTAACTCACAGACATTGGTCTGTGTTGCATGGACTTGACGATGGCATAAATTTCGAGTCTCTCTGTATGCCTCAACTTGACTCCAGTGTGTTTTATGATACACCCTCTATGTCACTCATACATGTCAACTTCACTTCCATATTGTGCCCCTCATATGTAATCTTCATTTCTACCAAACCTGATCCAACTAGTCTTTACCTGAACCTAAATAATGCAGAGTTCTCGAAGTTACTCTTACCGATGCAGAGTCGAATATGACAGCCCTGGTTGTCATAGTAGCCATTGGCTTGTATTGAACAGGATACTACAATATGCCATAACTTAAACAACCCCTTCTCCATTATGCACTTCTTAGAAAGGATGTGATAGAGTGCCTGGATCAGGTTACAAGTAGTCACTTTCTCACTGATGCAGTCGAATACACAGCCCTTATAAATTATCCACTTTTTAGCAAGGAAATGAATGGAAGTTTATTGATGGAATTGTTGGCAACAGAAGTAGCATTTTGGTGGTGAATAACTATCCCTAACCCCATGCTCTTAATAACACATTTTTCCCATCTCATGTTTCCCTTTTCCATTTCCTGTTTCTTCTAATTTTTTCCAGCGTTCATGTGTCAATAATTACGTTAAACATGTTGAACTATTTCCCCCTTCTTTCTATTTCTTCTTTGTTTTAATAACATTTGCTGGTAGCCATATGCGAGTGGCTATTCCCAAGGGAATAAAGCAATCAAATGTAAAACATGGAATTGTATGATTCATTTTTTTAGTCTTTCATATTTTTGTAAGTATAATTGTTCATTGCTGTCCGCTCCCATCAACGTTATTTTATATCTAATGAGAAAGGGTCATAATCAAGAAACTCCATAAAGAAATGTCAAAGCTTCTGCTTCCAATATTGACCTTGATTAGTGGGTGCAAAATTTTTGACAAACTGAATTATGAGGAACAATGTTCAAGAAAGCGTTTTCATTATGCGTGCGGTCCAGGACCGCATAACGCATAATCGGATTACGCGCCGATTATGCGGATTACGCGGAATTATGCGGAATATTAATATTTTAATATATATTAATATAATAATTATTAAAAAATTAATTAGCTCACTGATCAGCTACAGTCGCTGTAACTGAAATTTACAGTTTTTTTTAAATCATCAATTTTTACCATCATAAGAAATTGGAAACCTCACTGTCACTGACTCACTCATCATAAATTAACAATCAAAATTTAAAAAAAATAATTAGCTCACTGATCAGCTACAGTCACTGTAACTGAATTTTTTTTTTTTAAATCATCAATTTTTACCATCAAAAGAAATTGGAAACCTCAATGTCACTCATCATAAATTAACAATCAAAATTTAAAAAAATTAATTAGCTCACTGATCAGCTACAGCAACTGTAACTGAATTTTTTTTTTTTAAATCATCAATTTTTACCATCATAAGAAATTGGAAACCTCACTGTCACTGACTCACTCATCATAAATTAACAATCAAAATTTAAAAAAATTAATTAGCTCACTGATCAGCTACAGTCACTGTAACTGAAATTTTATTTTTTTTAAATCATCAATTTTTACCATCAAAAGAAATTGGAAACCTCACTGTCACTCATCATAAATTAACAATCAAAATTTAAAAAAATTAATTAGCTCACTGATCAGCTACAGTCACAGTCACTGTAACTGAAAATAATTTTTTTTAATCATCAATTTTTACTATCAAAATAAATTGGAAAGCTCACTGTCACTCATCACAAATTAACATACAAAATTTAAAAAAAAAGTTAGCTCACTGATCAGAAATTGGAAAAAAAACCCTTACCCTAACCGTATGCCTAACCCTTAGAATAGTTAAAAAAATACAAAAAATCTCACAAAAAATTTAACAAATGAAATTAAACATGAGTAGAAACAGTTAGAGAAGAAAGGAAAAAAGAAAAATTACCGCCGGAGAGGAGATGCGGTCGCCGGAGGGGGGAGGACCACGGGATTGATGATCGGACTCGGAGGACTTGATGGATTGATGATCGGAGGTGGTTGAGGCGCTAGGGATTGATGATCGGAGAGTTGATCGACCGATTCCTACAAAGGATCACTCGATCGACCGAACGATTGATCTAACGGGTCGGTGAAGAAAAAAACTTTCAGGGTCGATGTTGAACGGAACGATCGACCGATCGACTGACGGCGGGAAAGGAAAATCAGAGTAGGAGATTTGGGATCGGAGGGGAGGGAATTTGGGATTTAGGGTTTTTTTGGGGCTAAATTTTTTCCGCGAACGAATGAGTCGGGTCGCGAAGAAAAGGGGAGAGGAGGTTTTTAACTATTCGGGTGCGGGTCGGGTGAGGATCGGGTGCGGGTTTTTTTAAAAAAGTTGCTGAAAACCCGTTAACCCGCCGAACGATAATTCGTTCTATGCGGATTATGCGGCCGCATAATCCGCGTAGGAACGCATAATCGCCCTGTCCGCATTGACAGGGCGATTTCGCCGGTTTCCATGCGTTTTCCCTCCGCAAACGCATATGCGGCCGCATAGAGCGTTTTTTTGAACACTGATGAGGAATGGGCCTTGCCGTACAATATTGAAGACCATACTGTAGGTAAGCAGATATGATTTTGTCCCTTATCTGGCAAAATAAAAGCTTATGAAACGTAGGAGATCTGCATGGGCAAAAAATAGTGACTCAATGAATTGTTTATATTCTTTTGAAACATTAAGTTAGAAAGTGTTTTGTAAATGTAAAATAATTTTTTCAAAGCACAATTTCTTTAAATAATTTTTTCAAAGCACAATTTCTTTGTTTCACACATGCGATTAAAATTTTGTGTTGTCCAGGGTGGGCATTTCTCAGGTATTTACAGGAAGGTACAACTAAAGCCATTAAAATGGGTTAGAGTTCCAAAAAACAATGGCGATAGTGAGGAAGAGCGGCCTACTGAAGCTCTAATGGTTCTTAAATATGGAGGTGTTCTTACACATGCTGGAAGAAAACAGGTAAGTTGGACTTGTTTTTGTGTCCTTTTTTCAGTGTTTTGTAATTTTAGCTTTAGGTTCTTAAGCTGTTTCTCAATGCTATATGCTAAGAGTGATGGTGATAAATGGGAATAAGTAGCTTGCCAAGGAGTGATTATGATGGTATAGCCATTTTTTTTTGCTTTGTTTTTCATCTGGTCGCCCCAAGTACTTGGGATAAAAGGCTTAGTTGTTGTTGTTGTAGTTGTTTTTCATCTGGTCATCTACTATTCACTGGGTTGAGAAGATATGCATTTAATTTTATTTTTCTTTATACTGGGCATGATTTTATTGTCTAGATGATGATGATTTATACTGAATCCATTATTTAATCTTTTGTTAGGCTGAAGAATTGGGAAGGTTTTTCAGGAACAATATGTATCCAGGTTTGATTTCCCCCATTTTACAAAACTGTCCTTGGATTCAATACATTGTATTTTGCTGTTCCCTTGATGTCCCAATCAATCTTGATGTCATGAGTCATATTAAATGCTTGTGTATTATGAGTATTAGCTAGTCTCTTTTCTGATTAGCGGAACCCTATCCATTGATGTACAAGTTGTCTTGTTTTGGTGTAGTGGTAATAAATTTCTGAAAGCAGTAGGTATAGAAGCCTGTGTTGCTATTTGTATGATTTAGTTGGATATTGGTACAATAATTTTTCATACTTGGTATCTTGTTAACTTAATGTCACCCATGCTGAGTGAGTATATCGTCTTATTGCAGCGCAACTAATAATGCTTGGTTTGAGAATAGCGATCTTTTGATGTAAAAGGTGCATCAAATGCTATGTGACCTAAATATTTCTATAATATACAGCCATTACAAAACTTCCTGGTTATATTTTCTCCAACACATTTTCGGGCTTTGTACATTATCCACTTCTTTGCGAACCAGGAATGAGCTCTCACTGTTTTGAGCATTTGATGCCGAAAAATTCTTGTGTAATAGAAGGCAGAGTCATGGATGTTTTATGTCAAACATGTGATGCTTGAAGCGTCCATACGTAATAGAAGGCAGATCTAAGAGTTTTCTAGTGATTAATGGCGAGAAATTCTTTGTAAGAATTTGCTGATATACAGTATTTGCACCTAGCCTTTCCACACACATGCACACACATACATACAAAATAATAATAATAAAATAACACCACCACTCTCCCCCACATCATAATCATAATGAAGTCTTTTTCTTTCAAAATGGGGTCAGCTAAGGGAAAAATTTGACTAAGTTTTATGACCGCCAGTCGACTTGACGTCAACCATTTTATAATAAGTGCCGATCTCTTAGCTGAAAACTGTCATGCTGCAAAAAAATCCAGATGGCTACATGAAAATGTATAAAGAAGGGGAAAAGAGCCTCCCAGATCATATGAGCATCTAATTTTTACCCCTCCATTACTCTAAGAATACAAGAGGATATCCTCTCTTTTCTGTTAAGTGGCAAAAGATGATTAAATTTCCTTTATTTGGATACTTAAATCCATATTTCCTCCCATAGTTCTATTCCATAATAAAGCTATCTGGTTTGAAAGTGAAGATTGTGGAGATATTGTTGGACTTTTTGTTTAATGCATTTTGGTTGGAGGAGAGGGAGAGGAGGAAGACGAGCACCTGGGTGTCTAGAAATTCTTGAAGTTTTTTTTTTTAAAATTTCTTTTTCATTTCAAAGTGTTTTTGATTGGAGGGGGAGGAAGAGGGTACATGGGTTTCTGCTATTCAAATTCAAACCAATAGGAAAATACGATTTTCCTTTTTGTTTTGTTTTGTTTTTTTTTTTTTTGGTGGGGGGTTTAGCCGGGGGGGGGGGGGGGGGGGGGGCTTCAAATATGGAGGGTTAGGGATGTAAAAAGACTATTATTATTTTTATGCCTGTTTAGAATGCCATCTGATACATTGCAAGCACCTCCCAAGAGTTAGCATGTGCTTGTCAAGAGGATATTTATATTAAGAAGATATGTCAACTATTCCATGATCTGCTAGGAACAATTCTTATTATCATTTTAAATTTCTATATGGTACAATGACAAGTAGGCATGCCGTTAACATCCATGGACAAAGTTCTATTCCTCTCAAACGAGTAATATGTCTTCACCATGTAAATATATTTTCTAACGGTCACAGTCAGTAATATTATTGAGTGCACCAAACATACCTTGCACAGTCACCATTAAGTAAATTATTATGATTCAATGATAACTGTAATGTGTTCTGCAGCAAAATATGTATGCTAAATCTTGAATCTTGGATTTCTTTTAAAACTCAGTCTATTGTCTGGGTAGTGAAAGATGAGGGTGTTCTTGCTCACATTTTCTCATGTCTGGGAGAATATGGTGGACATCAGCTAGCCTTTTTTTGGACTATGATAATCCCCTCTTGCCCATAGTTTTTTGGTCAGGAGAATGACATGTCTGGTTGACAACCTGCCACCAGAGCCTTGCTTCGTAAGTCGTAACCGACCTCATTTTGATCGGAAAATGCCTAGATGATGGTATTGATGATGATGATGTCGAGGGTGTTGTCTTGAACCATTGTGACACCACAGTTTTTTTTACTTCATAGTTCATACTAGTTCTAATCGAACTGGACATACTTGTTCAAATCATATGAAAGCTAAAGTGGTATCCACATCATGATCTTCTGATACCCCTCGTAGTTGTTAACCTAATTTGTGAAATACATGTATATTTCATCAATGTTCTGGATTGCAACTTCAAATTCTTTAATTGATAGTTTTGATAAATATACTGTATAGGCTCTTTTTATCAATGTTCTTGTCTACAGATGATTAAATTACATGTATATTTCACATTTTGTTCTTTTATAATTGGATTATTCCCTTCCGTAGATCAACTTGAATGTCTTGTTCCCTGTGCTTTTACCTTTTTTTCTATAATGTCTTCAGAGAATTCTCAGATGAATAAAAATCATGTGTCACACTATGAAGCTTTGGGAAAGGGTAATTGAACATAAATTGCAATAAACTGTTAAAATATCGGAGAACCAGTTTGGATTTATGCCGGGGGCGATCAACGACAAAAACTATTCATTTATTTTGTCAACTTATAGAGCGATTTCGAGAGAGAAATAGAGATTTGCATATGGTATTTATTGACTTAGAGAAAACCTATGATAAGATAGCATGAGAGATAGTTTGGTGGATATTGATGAAGAAAAAAGTTCTCATCAAGTATATAGACATAATTAACGACATGTATGATGAAGTAGTGGCTAATGTCAGAACATGTGATGGTTTAACAAGTGATTTTTCGATCACAATTGGATTACATTAAGGATTTACATTGAGCCCGTTCTTATTTTCTATAGTGATAGATGAGCTTACTAGAGCTATTCAGAGTGAGATACCTTGGTGTATGCTATTTACTGATGATATTATCTTAGTTGATGAGATAAGAGTAAGGGTAAATGCCAAGCTAGAGTTATAGAGGTATACATTAGAATCTAGAGGTTTTAAATTGAGTATGTCTAAAACAGAGTATATAGAGTGTAAATTTAGTAAACGACGGACCATAAATTATAATACTGTAAAACTGGATGGGCAAAATATACAAATAAGCAGTCAGTTTAGGTATTTTGGTTCTATTATTTAGAATGATTGAGAGACCGATAATGATATTAAGTATAGGATACAAGCTAGCTAGTTGAAATTGCGGAGTGTAACGGGAGTTTTATGCGACCGTAACATTCTGTTAAGACTGAAGGAAATTTTTTTAGGCATGGAATGTTAGGCTATAAAGAAACGTCATTCACAGAACACAAGTGTAGCGGAGATGCGTATGCTCCGCTGGATATGCAGCAACACTAGGAGAGATAAAGTGGGAAATGAAGATATTCGTGCTAAGGTAGGTGTAGGTTCTATTGATGAGAAGATGCGAGAAAACCGATTATGATGGTTTGGTCATGTGTAACGTAGGCCTACAAATGCACCAGTTCGACGAGGGGAGTTTATCAATGTAGGATAAGTTAAAAGAACGAAGGGAAGAACGAAGAAAATATTGATGGAGGTGATACTAAAAGATATGGATTCTAGAAGTTTAAATGAGAAGATATTAATTGATAGAAATGAATGGAGAAGGACTATCAAAGTGATCGATCCGGCGTGATTCTTTTTTGGTTCATGTAGCCTACCCCAAATACTTGGGATGAAAGGCTTAGTTGTTGTTGTTGTCTTCAGAGAATTCTCACTGACAAAAGATCTAGGAGAGATTTGGAAGCTTGAAAATGTTTGAGTGGATACATACATTTCAGTAGGTTCATGAGTCAATGAGTGTCATCTACATGATCAGGCAGAAATTAATTCAAATTGGAGACTGATATGCTTTATTAGTTGAGTCATATATTAACATAGGGCAGGCTTTGCTAAAGAATAACAGTCTGATTGGTGAGTACTAAATGACAAAACACTATCCTATGCCAACTTTTATGGTAGTCAGGACAGTTTGTTGGCCCAGTCTAATTATGGAGAACGATTGTTCTTAATTTACTTTTTAAGTGATCTATACTGCTATATAGCTAATGCCTTAAATTTTTCTTGAAACCATTAGGCGAAGGGACAGGATTGCTTCGTCTTCATAGTACTTACCGACATGATTTGAAGATATACAGTTCAGATGAGGGTCGTGTTCAGGTAGGATAATGATATTTACTCTGGATGGTCATAATTTTGTCCAACTCCTGATTCTTGTTTATTGCAATTCTTGAAGTTTAGGATGTTTTGCAAGCTTATGTTTTGTTCTGGGTTTCATATGCTATTGTATTTTACTGATGTACGATCTTAGAAGTAGAGTACTCATGTCGACTGTTGTTTGCAGATGTCTGCAGCAGCTTTTGCCAAAGGCCTTCTTGATTTGGAGGGGCAATTAACTCCCATTCTGGTTTAAGTCGCTCAATCTGATATATGCTCTATTTTTATATTATTTTATTTTCTCTTTCAAGTTCCGACACTCAATTTTCACCCTGCTTCTTTTCCCAGGTTTCTCTTGTTAGTAAAGATTCTTCCATGTTGGATGGCCTTGAAAATGCTAGTATTGAAATGGAAGAGGCAAAGGTCTGTGTTTCAGTGAAGTATATATATTTTCTATGATGTAATTTAACTAATAGTTCTTTCTCAACTCTTCTAATGTTGACAATTGGGATTTTTGGGCATTGTTCTCACTCTATTGGTTATTAATCAATTATAAAGAAATAAACAAAGTAGAAGAACATATATCATATGGTTTTTTTTTCTAAAAATCCCCATGTTAAGCTATTTTCCCTAGTTCCATTACTATGAAATAATAGAATTAACATTAGAAACTAAAACAATACATAGCAATAGCCAACAAAGGCTACCCATTGCTGCAAATTACGCTACCTACATAAATATAAGTGGCTGACAAGCATATGAACCAGAAAAATTCTTCGGGCCAACAAACGCCTAGGCCTGAGCTCACTCCTCGGGCTCCTTGATGAACTCCAACTCCTCTCGGCAGGGAAGTCTTTGAAATCATCTCCATAGGCTATACAGGCCTATGGAGACCAGCTGTAAGAGTCCTTTGACTCCTAGGATTAGTGGAAGCATACTCCCTATGAAAGTAACCCTATCAAAAGTTGATATCAATATAAATAGTTGATAAACATTCATTATGATGTCCAAGAAACTCTTACATATCCGATTATTTGTCCCTTCCCAGACGTTCCAGCCAATGACTGCTACCATCAAGTGTTTGATCTCCTATCTCTCCCCAAAAACTCCCTCTCTAGCCTATATACTAACTGATTTAGATAGTTGATGGTAAGCAATAGTTTATAAGCTCATCGGGCCCAATTTTCTTGGCGTAATTGTAGGCCAGCAGGAGATGAGTTGCTAATTCACCATCCACACAACATAGCATATTGGTTAGGCTTTTATCAACTTCTTTTTTGAAGGGTGTCCTTGATAAGAATAACCTCCTAAGCTACAAGTCATGGTAACAACCTAACTTTTAAGGGGCACTTCACCCCTGATAGTCCTGACATGATCCAGCCTGCGTCCTCCGTCACTGTGTCGATGTGTAGAACCAGTGGAGTAGCTTCTCGACTTTTTCCATATCCAGACTGGTTTATACTAATTATGCCTCAGCAGAGTCAACCTTTTTCAGAATGCTATTTAGTGAGACTATCTCCTGGCATCGGGGTTCACAATGTGGGTTAAGGCCAATCTCCATTCCCTATGACTCCAATAATTCTTCACAAGCACATCCGTGCTTATTGCTAAGTTATATACGTGTGAGAATAAGGATCATAGTGGGATAAGAGTGCTAAATCATGCCAGAATGCTATTTTATCACTATTTCCCAATAAATGCTACTCCAAGCCAGAATATCTCGTCTGATTTAGATAAGTTTGGACTTAGTTCTCCATGTGCCTCTTCTTGGGCCATATTTGGTGCAAAAGAGGCGCTATAGTGTTTCCCTGAGGATGAGAAATGATATTCTGCCATCATTTGGTTAATAATACCAAATTGAACATGCCTATGTCTAACACTCGTAGTCCCCCTTCTGTTTGTTTGCAAATCTGACCCTGAGCCTAGGTGATATTTTCTTCTTCTAAGGTCTCCATACGAAGCGACTGTGGATTCAGTCTATTCTATCCCTTACCTAACAAGGAAGCATAAATTAAGACTTCAGATATAAGGGGGGTAATCGATAGCATGACAGTGATCAATAGTTCAATGCCACCTGACCTCTTAATGGAAGACATCCACTCTTCCACCCATCAAGTGTCCTTTTGAGCCTATCAAATAGGGGTGACCAATTTTGCCTGTTGAGGCGACCATGTCTGATAGGAGTGCCTAAGTATTTGTCTAGGAATTAGTCAACCTTACACCCAAGGATGCCGATGATGATCGTCGACGGATGGTTGTTCGTTCCTAGAAAAACAATATAATTTATATCGAAATTTATGCTCTGACCCATCCGAGCGTAAAACAACATAAGATTCATTTGATTCTAACAGTGTGTTGGAGATTACTTTTCTGAAAAATAAGGATACCATCAATATACTGTAAATTGATAAGTGCCGAGGAGGCTGAACTACCAATCTTTGAATGAGACCAAAATCTTGTACTTTCATGATCATGTTGTGTATCCCATCCCCCACTAGGATGGATAGTAGAGGGGATAAAAAATCACCTTGTCTCATACCTCTTTTACATAAAATCTCCTCATAGGTGTCTCCATTAGAAAGAATTTGGACTTTCGTAGTTGTTAACTAGGCCCGACCGATCGCCAACTATCTTTGTATCCGAAAACCCTCAAGAGTTTGAGCATGCATTTCCAGCTTACATATTAGAAGCTTCCTTAAAATCTAGTTTAGGCTAAAAACTCTATTCCCATATTTTCTTATATTGATAAATTACTTCCTACATCACCACAACTCCCTCTAAGATATTTCTTACTATAATATAGCTTTTTTGATGATCGCCCACCAGATCAGACAAATGTAATGACAACCTATTCGCTAGATCCTTTAAAGTAATTGTCAAGAAAGTATTTAGTAGAGCGATAGGCATGTAATCCCCCACTTTGGAGGGAAACTTCTACTTCAGAATGAGTACCAACTGTCAGTGGTTGGTTGATTTTATCATGTCTTGCCTTGGTCTTGGTGAGCTTCCAAAACAGGTCTATCAAGTCATGTTTAGTATCATTCTAGAAAATTTGGAAGAAAAACAAGGGAAATCCATCTGGACCCGATACTCTGTACTGTCCTAATTCCGAAATTACACGATTGACCTCCTCCATTAAATCCCTTTCCAGGTTATGTAGTTCCACACTTTTCTCTCAAGCACCGGGGTTCATCTTTTGGTGGTGATGGAGTAGATCTCCGAATATATCTTAAAGTCATTGAAGTTGCGGGTTCCAATATCAATACCATCAAATGATGGTATCCCTCAATGATAGAAAATTTACTCTTTTTCGCATGTTAGTTGTCCTGTCGAAAAATGTTATGATCAATTCCCCTTCCCTGAGCTATCTGCACCTAGCTTTCCATCTCCACCTTATTTCCTTCTTTTATTCATCTCCAAGATCTTTGTTACGATATTCGCTCAGCTAAGATTGCTCCAATGGTAATATTCTGATTTCCTTCAACTTTTTCAATACACCAATATCTTCTACCGTATCCTTCTTATGTATCTTAGTAAGTCTTATGAATCTTTTTTCCCAATTAAGTAGAATCCTATGAAGGAACCTAAACTTAATACAAATTCCCATAACATCCTTTGTCGATGTTGGCTGAGCCCACTATATCTGATAAGGTCTCTAACTTCTCCATATTCCAACCACCAGTTCTTAAGATGGAATATATGTTTATTATTCTTATTGAATTTCCCTCACTAGAGGCAAATGTGCTTATGATTAGATGTGGACTTGTGCATCAAATTTAATTTCTGTCTAGTTTGGCTAAGTTGAGGTCCCCTCAAGTTAGACAAAACACACTTTCTGTTGGTTAGGACATATCAATTAGTAGTAGATGGAGAATAATATCACTGAAAGTTTCCTTATCATGGGTATTTCTACCCATCATACCCATATCAATATCACAATAATTGTTAAATCAATTAGATATCATTGGGAATTAAACTATGGACATTGATGGGATCAAGAGTGATAGATAGTCCGAGGTCTTCATGAAGAGCCTCACGCTTTGACGCTATTGCAGCCATCTCCGTCCTCTCATTAAGACGCTTGTTGTGTCGGTTGGGTGTGAAGTATGATGATTGGACATGTCATGCTCACTTCCTCTTGCACGATCTTTTCTCCATGATGCTAGCTTTGAGGTAGGTTCCTCTGACACCACTGGCTCATTTATAAGCCATTTTTTCCTCCCTTCTATGTGTTGCCTGTGAGTACATGAGAACCGACACTTGTCTGAACTAAGCTGGTTTCTCTCCCACTCGGGTGAATTTTTTCCACAACCTCCTTGGTTGCCTTGATGGTTGCTGCCTTTTAGGTCTTGAAGCTCCAGGGTAGGTCTTGCCACACACAATATTCTCCATCAACTCCATCATTGTGCGTTCATTAACTCCTTATCATATCCATCCATCACTGCTAGCAATTACAATTGTCAATTACAATTGTTGTGTCGATGGTGCCATTGATTGATTGAAAACCTGGAATCGTGTATCCTTCAACTTTGAAAAAAATCTAGGGCTTGTTCAAAATATGGGTTTGAAACTCTTGGCCCAGGCCCACATTGATGCCCCTTTTTTTCACTTATGGGCCGAGTTTAGCCCCTTCGTCCAGTTATTGTGCGGTTATCAATCTCTCCTGAAGTTTTTTCCTTTTCATTTGGGTTAATTAGTTTAGGTTAATTAATTTAGATTAACTCTTTAATCATGCATATAACCATTTTTATTATAGAACGTAAAATTTAGAAGTCATGGTTATGATTAATTATGGAAATAATAGTTACAAATAACAATCTAACCATGCAACATTTCCATTTAGATAAAATTTTAAATAATTATGCAAGATTTGATTTTCTTACTTTGTTTCATTAAGCTCGGATCCAAAAACCCGAATTCATTATACTTAAATTTATACATTAAATGTGCACATACTAGCATGAATACACTATTTAACATGATTTGATTCACTAGTCAACTTACTAAAACATAAAACATAATCATTTCCATGAAAACAAAATTCTGGATAAACGAGTCTTGATTTTTACATTATTCTATTAAACTAACTAATCCAACCCTAATCAATTTTAATTAAACACTTAAACATGCGAAAGTCTGCATACTTGCCTTGCTAGGTCTAGGTTTGGAGATGAGAGCTTGTCATGAAATGAAAATTGAATGAAAAATGAAAAAAGTTATGAGGGAGAAACAAGGGCTGCGGGCCATAGTCAAGGGCCATAATTAAGGCCAAGGACAAGTAAGAAATGGGGGGTATGGTGTAGGGTAAGGATTAGGTATTAGATTTGAAATTAGTTTATACACGTACATAAAACACTTACTTGTATGCATACATGTAGATGAAAATGCAACTGAAAAAAGAATGAAGTCTTCATTTGAAAAAACTAATTCCATAAGTCAAAGGCACAACTTTGGTCAAAATGGGACCCATAACTAAAATAATAATATTTTAATGGATTGAAATTTAACTGTTCCATAAAAATATAGAAAAATCACTATATATTTAGAAAAATAGGAAAAACGTGTTTGTCAAATTTGTAGGTACATCTAGTGATTAGGACGAACGTGTCTTGTCAAATTTGTAGGCACATCTGGTGACTAGGATTTACGATCTATCATATTTATTCGGTATTGGGCCGATACCGATAATGGTATCCGACATTGTGGATGATATAATCGGTACGAAATAATTTGATGCATGAAATGCTAAAACCTGGGATATTATATAAACTTTCAACTGCTATCTACACATTGACGGTGAAATAGGACGAGGTCACCTCACAGTTCCATCCTTACACTGAGAACCCAACTTTTCCTCCTTAACATGGGGATAGAAGTATGGTTGACCGCCTGATCTAACCCTTCTAGGGGGAAAATCTACCATAAAATGTTTCCTTTGCTCAAACAAACACTAATCAACATTTGCAAATGATGGCGACGACGCTTGTAAACGGGCTATAATCTCGTTTCTTTCGGCTCTTCATGGGCTAGGTAGATGATGCCGAGGATTTGGTGAGGCATTCATGGTCTCGGTTTACCTGCGTCAAACGTGGGATATAAATTTTTGGTTTGTATGCCATTGCTCCCATCTCCTTTGAGATAATCTTCATATTATATGGCCCTAACTTCCCTGGCCCAAAGTAGTATCTACACTCGCAGAGAGGTCATCATGTTACACCATCAAACGTGGCAATTCATCACCCTTATCTTGTACTCCAGAGTGTGAGCTTCCACCTTAGTCCTCTTGCTTTCTTCAACCCCAACTTGTGTACGGGCCATAATCCCAACATACCTCTTCTTTTTCATTTTAACTTTTCCATAAATTTCTCTTACCGCATTTGAGTAGAGGAGGTATAATGCTTTTTGTCATGTTTTAAAATCTTTAGCATTGTCGGACACTCGATGATCCGTTGTTGCAGCATCTTATAGTATTTGCAAAGGATGAGGGAATGTTCGTCCTTGAAGTGTTCTGGCTATCTCGACAATCTACTGTTGCCTTTTGAGGAGAAACTTCCTCTTTTACTATCAATTTTCATAATAGCAACAACATTTTTTTCTTGATGGACCCCTCCTATCTATGTTTCGTCTAGTTATCTTCGTCGGAATGATATCCAAATGTGGAACCCACTAGCGAAATGTGATGCGAGGGTGCAATATAAGTAAGCACCTAAATCGGGATACATGGCCTTGGATCTATGATTGATTGCCCTATGGAGCCACCACATGATTAGGGGAAGCTCTGTGCTTTGGGGTGGTCAGATGAGCATCGGACATTTCTCCTATCTTCTTAGAAAGGTGATCGTACCAATGTTCTAAATATCGGATACCGCCGGTCAGCCAAATTACATACCGGTTACCGGACGGGATATCGCGATACGATACTAAATATCAGAGTGTCATATCAGTGTCATACTGGTTAAAAAATAATCATATAATTGCCTATATAGAACATATTAAAACACATAAAACAAGTTTATGGTATTTATCTTGGCTTATTTGTATTTAACTTACAAATTTGTAGATATTGTTTAGAACGTCCAACTGTTCAAAATTACATATCCAATAAATACTTTCCTCAAATACTCTAATTACTTATCACTCAATAAATTCTCAATCAAATTCACTTCAAAATCCCTATATAGCCAAACAACTGTAACATATAATTATCCATTTTTCATTGTCACTGTTCAAAATCCCTGTGAGGCCCATTGATTCATTGAATCAGTCGGTTGAACTTCACAATTCGCCTCTAATTGCCCAAAAAAATTAAAGATTTTAATACAAAATGCAATCAATTTAAATTAAATAGTATAATTATAAGATAAATTAAAGAAAATTATAACTCTAATTAAAATTAACATGAAAGTAATCAAAATTGACTTACCAGTGGGACTGTTCAGCCGGCGAAGTTGAGACTTAGGTGGAGTAATCGGCTGGCGAGTTCCTATCGAAGTCGAATCGGCCTGCGAGCTCCTGTCGGAGGATCAGAGAGTGGGAGAAGAGAAATCGAAAAGTGGGAGAAGAGAGAGGAATTTTTATTTTAGGATTAGGGTTGGACTCGATCATTGATCGTTCGCGGGGGAGAGAAAGAGAGAGAGAGCCGGAGAGTGGGAGAAGAGTCGGAGAGTGGGAGAAGAGAAATTGGAGAGTGATTTTATAGCTGGATTCAGGAATTATGGTTAAGATTTGCTGCCATGGGAGAAGAGGAATCGATCGCATTCGCAGTAGAGAGAGTGAGAAAGAGAACGAGCGATTTTTTTGCATTTTTTTCTCCCCTCTCGACTTGTTAAGGTGTTTTATTTCTTAACGGGTTGGGTTTTTAACGTGTTTAACCAGCAACCAAAATTCATTCCTATCTAAACCGATATTGACTAATATCGGCCGGTACTTTTTATCCCATTACCTGTCGATATATTGCCATATGACCGATATATCGGCCCCATACCTATCTAAAACGAGAAACGGTAAAAAAATCACGTTACCGTCAATTTCTTCATATTTTCTAATATACTGGCCGATATACTGGTGTAACTCGTCGAATGGTCTGGTTAAACTATGTTTTATCAAAATAAAAAATACCGAACCCGTGTAACTCATCGAAGGGGAATATTTAACTATGTTGGATTAGTTATATTTATCCAACACTTAAGAGGATTTCAAAAAAAAGTGGTCAAAACATCAAACTCAAATATTATACACAAATTCAAATGCATTCGAAGAAGGGAAAGATGTTTTATCATAGAACTATCATCTTCGATATCAGGAAGTATGTTCAGAATACACTAATTGAAAGTAAATCTAATCAAATTTTCTCAGGTAAGAATTCAAAGCTCATGGTGCTTGATGATACCTTCATTGTTCATGTGACAGAAATTGGATCAAGCTCAAATTTAAGCTGAACCCAACAGCGAACTCGAGATCGTCAAATAACACTTATAAATTGTGAAGCCCGCATTGGTTATGGAGTTCAAACAATCAGATGTGAGATTCAGCCTGGTGTGAATCTGATCATGCATAAGGCTCAACCCAATCTTGATCGAATCAGATGAGGAGTTAAGCCCCCTGCGAATCAAAGCAGGCGTAAGGCTCAACCTCATTACATGATTCTTATATCTTACAATCCGAGGAATTTTGCATGATCCATCCAAGGGTGTAGGACCGGTGTTTAAGGAAGGCTCTTACTTTCGTACGGCCCACCCAAGGGGTAAGGCCTATCTATATTTAAAGATTACTCATATTTGTTATAAAGCCAACATACAGATCAAAATTATAGTCTTAATTAGACTCCTTTTCAGAATGCAATCCTAAAGAAGCTCCCATGTATAAAGAAAGTAAACAAAAATCCTCCAAAGCAATACTAGATTCGGTTCCGCCATATGAGACTATGTCTATTATCCGAGCAACAGCCAATATGGCGAACTGCAACAATTTTTGGATGGTTCAAAATAAAAATGAACAACTCTTCTCCCAGTCTCTGAAAACAATTCAGCCTAATACTGGCTCAACAAATCACCAAAAAAGTTAATTCTTTCCTTTGTATTAAGAAATGATTTAACTAGGGGTGATTGAATGAGATCTACGAAGTTCTCAAGGCTTCTCCATTTCCTCATGTCATTGTGAGACTTGCAGCATGACAATCGACCAAGCCGATAGAGCTTTATTCCGAGTTAAATATCAATTTTAACAGGATATCTCTCGTAAGTTCAACTAAGTTAAAAGCTAATTAGACTTTCTATTTTTGCGGTTGAAGATATTCTTACTCAACCGAGCAAGATGCGCATCTTGCCATCCATCTCGAAGATGAAGATGTGCAACTCAAGCGATCCAAGTTTACAAAAGAGCTCTTCAGTCTCAATATAGAGTTCAAAATGGTATTCGTATATTTCAGCTTTCGTGCGAGGCTTGTCATGACACTCGCAGGTTTCAGATGACATTCGAGGTTGTCATGACACTTGCATGTCTCACTCTACAGGAGATTGAGGTTGGTATTTATGTGTTCAAATCATCACATGGGCACATCTTCGGGGTTGCATCCATGTTGCAACCAAGGCTAAAAGTACAAGCCTTGTATTCAAGGTCATGTAGTTCATAAGACACATGAAAGAGGCTCTCTCCGAAACTCTCTCTAAATCGAAGTTATGTGACGATAACGTCTGGTTTGAGACCACCGAAAAGCTAAAGTTTCATCACAGGAATGATGCTCACATTCTTTTTAAAACTATTGTGGAAATACGAACGGAATCCACAATGGAACTCTCGATGCTTCGATTGCCTAAGTGGGAGCATAATTCTCTAGTCCCGTCGTCTCCAACTCATCAACTTGAGACTTAAATCATTCAAATCTCAGCCTTAACTAGTTCAAGGAAGATAAAGACTTACCAAACAGCTATAAAATCGATGGCCATTCACGTCCTGCATCATAAGAACATCATGCGAACTTATTGATATTGGTCGCAGTTATCTATCACTGCTAGTTCTATTAACCAACATATCAATATCTCTGCTCAATGGGTTGATCAAATAAAATCCATTCTCTTTGGAAGGGTTCGACCATATGCAATTCTATTCGATGATACTGAAGATAAAGATCAAGAAGCCCCTAAATTTTATCATTACGGACCAAAATCATTCCGAATGATAGAGAAAATGAGGTATAAGTTCATCTAAATGCCAAGTTTAAATTTGGGTGCGCGACAAAGCCCGCACCCATGGAGCGCTGTATGCGCATCTGTGCTCGCACCTGCAGGAGCGTTGTGTGCGCTCATGGAGCACGCCTGCAAAGCGCTGTGCGCGTGCTCGCGCCCGTGCACCCCCGCGCCTGGGGAGTACTGCACTAGCAAATAGCGTTGAGACCTGCTTCGCTCCTTCGTGTTTGAAAGGAAAGAATTAGATTACCATCATAAAACCGACGGGGGGTTGCGATATGTCACGACACCTGATACTCCGGTTATAAATGATGCGATCTACCAAAATACAGAAAATTCTGACGGGAACTCAGATATCAGTCTGGGGGTACTATCCAACTGGCTGGCTACAAATATGATGCCTTGCAGCCTGACTCTAGACGTGAGCTAACTTTTCCTCAAAATGAAATATTAATTAAACGTCTTGATGCCAAATGGAGCATGCGTTTTGAATAGCACGAACCATCTATCAAAGACAAGGTGGTTCAAATGAACATAGGCAATGAAACCAATCCCAAACCCATAAGATTCTCAAGTTGCTTTGCATCGGCTAAATATTAAGCCAGATGCAAAACCAGTAATGCAACATCAAAGAAAACTCCGTCCATAGCTAATGGAGCCGACCAAGGGTGAAATTAAGAAGTTTATACAATCAAGCTTCATAAAAAAACAGTACCCTAAATGGATAGCAAATACTGTTCATGTTCCCTAGAAAAATGGGAAGATCCGAATTTGCATTAACATTCGAGATCTAAATGCGGCTTGCTCCAAAAATGAATTTTCGCTTCCAATAATAGATGTCATGATCAACAATACCTGCAGATTTGCAAGGATGTATTTCATGGATGGATGCTCTGAATACAATCAAATCTAGATGTATCCCGAAGACTAGAAGCACAACAAGTGCTCAAATAAGTGCATGATGGAGCTTGCGATGCTCACCAGCCGGGACTCAAATTAGAAGACTGGATAAAAAAGAATGGGCTTCTACTACTCAACGATGATGTCAATTAATGGAAAATTCCTGAAGAAATATTATTCTAAAGGGAATGAAGCCATCCGACTTTTGCTTCATTAAAGAAATGAAGAAATACTGACTCACCGCTAGCTTACAGTTCCACGCCTCGACTGGGAGTACAAAATAAAAACCAATCCTACGTCTCTACGACTAAAAATAGATGGGAGGTTTGGCATGTAAGCCTAAATGAGGTCTTCACTAACCCTATCATGCTGGGATAAAAGTATGAATTGCCCAACACTGTCAATATAACGGGAAGAGAATAAATTTCTCACAAATCCTATCGTGCTGGGAGTAAAAGCATGAATTGCCCAATCTCATCAAGACAACGAGAAGAGAATAAGTTTCTCGCAAACCCATCATGCTGGGGGTAAAAGCATGAATTACCCAAAACTGTCAAGATAATGGTAAGAGAACAAGTTTTTTGCAAGTCCCATCATGCTAGGAGTAAAAGCATGAAGTACCAAACACCAAGGTAACGGGAATGGAACAAGTTTCTCGCCAATTCTATCATACTGGGTGTAAAAATATAAACTGCCAAACACCGTCACGGTAACGGAAAGAGAACAAATTTCTCGCCAACTCTATTATGCTGGGGTATAAGCATGAATTGCCCAACACCATCAAGATAATGGGAAGTGAATAAATTTTTCACCAACCCTATCATGCTAGGAGTAAAAGTATGAATTGCCCAATACCGTCAAGATAACAGAAAGAGAATCAGTTTCTCGCCAACACATTATGTTGGGGTAAAAATATGAACTGCCCAACACCGTCAAAATAACGAGAAGAGAATAAATTTCTTGCCAATCCTATCATGTTAGAGTAAAAATATGAATTACCCAATATCGTCAAGGTAACAAGAAGATAATAAATTTCTCGCCAATTCTATCATGCTGGGGGTAAAAGTAAGAATTGCCCAACACCGTCAAGATAACGGAAAGAGAACTAGTTTCTCGCTAATCCTATCATGCTAGGATAAAAGCATGAATTGCTCAATGCCGTCAAGGCAATGAGAAGAGAGTAAGTTTTTCGTCAGCCCTATCATGCTGGGGTAAAAGCATGAATTGCCTATGCCGTCAAGATAACAGAAAGAGAATCAGTTGCTCACAAACCCATCATGCTGGGGATTAAAAGCATGAACTGTCCAAAATTGCTAAAAAAAAGGAAAGGGAAGAGGAAAAGTTTGACATTTAAGACCAAACGAAATTCTCGACGACTTACCACATTGAGAGGAATAACATGGCTAGCACAACTCAAACGGTAGTTGGTAAAGACAAATCAAACCCGTTGATAGTTGGGAATTTGGTAAAATCTCATGACAAATCTGTTACAACCGTATCCTTATTCGATTATAAGGATATATTATCGCCTGAAGCTGCAAAAGTAAAGGGAAGAGGAAAAGTTTGGAATGTAAGTCCAAACGGAATTCTCGTCAATCTCATTATGCTGAGAGAAATAGTATGGCTAGCTCAATGCAAACAACGATTGATAAAGACTATTAAATCCGTTAAGATTTCACGTTAAGATCCTAATGAGATCAAATCTCCTGTCACGTTAAGATTTCATATATGACAGTAAGACCTTTCTCATTACTCTTCTCTAGCAGAACCAGTGACTTTTCAAAATATTTATCACGTTAAAATCATATCTCTGACATTAGAATACAAAATCACATCAATTTTCCCTATGAGATCAAGTCCAATCAAATCTCTTGTCACGTTAAGATTTCACCTCTGACAGCTAGACTTTTCTCGTCATTTTTATCCAGCAGAGCAAATGACTTTCTAAAATATTTGTACGTTAAAATCATACCTCTGACACCAGAATACAAAATCAAATCAATTTTCTCTATGAGATTAAACCCAATTAAATCTTTTGTCACGTTAAGGTTTCACCTCTGACAAAAAAGAAAACTCACATTTCATCAAGTTCAACATTACAATCTCTGATTAACTTGTTTTGACATCATCAAGTTAAAAATTAACTTTGATGAAAATCATCTCTCTATCAAGTTAACAGTTAACTCTGATAGTCAAATTCCAAGACTAAATACGTTAACTATCATCTCTGTTTAGTCAGCTCATTCGTATCATGACCAGATCCTCTAAATAGGTTGAGTTTTCAGACATGTTTAATGATATCTCCGTTCTCACTCAAATCCCGTTATACTAAATATTACTGAACGGGTAGATTAATCAAGTTAAATCCTATCTCTATTTAATCGGCTCATTACTTTCAAGGCCTGAACCTCTGAATAGAATGAACAATAAGACATGTTTAATGATATCTCTGTCTTTTCCTAATCCGTCATACTATATGTAACTGAACGGTTATGATCTTATAAGTACGTTAATATCATATCTCTGCTTGTCCTCTTATGAGTACGTTAATATCATATATCTGCTTGTCCTTTAAAGAGTACGTTAATATCATACCTCTGCTTATCCTCTAAAAAGCACGTTAATATCATAAATCTGTTTGTCATCTAATGAGCACGTTAGTATTATATCTCTACTCATCTTCCATAAGACACGTTAACAATTATCTCTGTCTATCAAATTAATCACAGGTTGTCTGTCATGCTCTTAGCCTCTAGAGAGATATCAAAAATATTTCTGATTGCAGACAACAAACTTTCTAGAGCAAAACTACAAACTGAAGTTTGGCTAGGCTGCACAAATATTATAGCCAGTATCAAGAAAAATTCACTAAAAACAATCTCTGATACATCGGAGAGATTCAAAGTACACCTCTAACAACAAAACAGCCGAAAGAAAGCGATTGCAGAAAATGGTTCACAATACACCATAAAAAATTGCGCCACAGAATGAAGACTACAGAGTCAAAATAAAAAAAAGTCAATCGAAATTTATTACAAATTAATGATGAAGTTTCGAAAACTTTGAGAGAGTTATGTAGACACAAAAAAAAAGAAGAAAGAAAAAAAAAGTGTGTCACTGCAGGTTGAACCGACGGGTTGCACCCGCGGGTTTGCACCCACGGGTGCCGTGGATTGTGCATGGTGTTATTTGTGGGGTGTTTTCCAATCGTGGGTGATTCAGTTTCATGAAGATTTCGCCCACGACGTGGATAGACTGTCGTGGAGTTAAAAAGAGGAGAGGGTCCGAAGCAGAGGAAATCTCAGGGAGGAGTCTCAAACAAGGAGAAACAGGGAGATAGGAAAATCCTGAGAGCGGAGTTCCCTCCCCTTCTCCTCCGGCAAGAGTTTGGCGCCAGAGAAATCAATCGACGCGACGCTCGGATCGTCAATGGAGTGCAGAAGTAAGGCTCCACCACTGCCAGAACCCACAGAAATTAAAAGGAGAAATTTTAAATCAGTCGTTTCTCTATTCTTGTATTCTCGATGTTCTTTTGTAATTTTCTTTTTATTGGTGTAATTTTTAAAGTAAATTTCCAATGAAAGAATTTCTACAATTTTCGGGCGTACAACTACTACTCCTTTATTTTTAGTTACATATATAATATGTTGTGACACCACTATTCTAATATTGATTACTGAAATTCTTGGGCATAGTCGTCACTTTGTTGGATATTTAATCAATTATAAAGAAATAAAAACTGTAAAACATAGATCATATGATGCAATGTCATACTGTGCAGTATCTTTTACCATGTGCACCATCTGGGTATCATTAGGGGCGAACACACACCATTTTCTTTTTCGCCTAAGTACCTAACTATTGCAGCTAATGTCAAATTAAGTATTAAATCTCGTGATCCATTCATGCATGTATTGAGACAGATCATAATTATTGCCGACTTCCTAGACTCGGAAATTATGGGCAAGAGTCATAATCCTTAAAGGCCAACTGACAGCCTATTATTTCTCCTAAGCCTGGGGAGAACATCTAGATTTTTTTTTTTTTGGGGGGGGGGGATAATAAATTTGCTATAGGGAGAAGCATTCAATTGTAAGGCAAGCATATAGTCAAGAGGCAAACTAAATGTTTTTTTTTGTCTTAGATATTTTCTTGAAAACTAAATTATTTTACTTTATATGGATCGGATATTCTAAATCTATATTTATATCGCAGGGAAGGGACTTGTTTATACTTCAAGGAATATGAATATATGATGCTGGGAATTAAACAATCAAGTCATAGTTTCTCATGGAATCACCTTAACACTAATTATTCACACATCCTTGTGAAGTCCATTTGGTGTAATGCCAGGTTCAAATTTGTATGCATTTTGTTAAATAGCTCCATCTTGTGGAGTTAACCTTTGATTATTTTCCATTTTGTAGAGATTTGTATGTTGTTCATTGTCATTACATCTGATGCTTTTTACATAGTGCCGTTAGATTAGGAACACATGTCTCATCAAATAAAACAAAACTTTTATGACAATTATCAATTAAATATCAGCCTTTTGAGATGGTGCTATGTTCCTTGATAAGGGCTTGTCATAGACATATATGTCAGGTTGGCTAGTCCAGTGGACTGAAAATCTACGTTTGGTCACGCAGTCCATGGAATATTGCTCCAAAACTCTTCGTCATGATGTGCATAGGAGGAAACTGATAACAGGTTTTAGTATAAGGAATTGTATCTCAGTAATATATCCAACGAACTAAATAGATTGCATCTCATGAACTAAATAGATTGCATCTCATGCACATGACTCTAAAAATTTGGCATAAGTTATCGTAATCTGATTCTTTTTCAATTTATTTTTCTAGGTGCATTATTTATAAGTGAATCAAACTTTCGTTCATATTGTATGATTATTTTTAATGTTTTATGGGTTTTTTGTGCAGGCTAAGCTTCATGAGATGATAACTTCAGAAGCTAAGGCGGTACAAAACAATGGATGTGCAGAATGTCCTTGGATGGTTGATGGTGCTGGCCTGCCTCCTAATGCCTTTGAACTTCTTCCTAGAATGGTATTTCTGTTCATTTGCACATTTGTGCATATCCTTCTTCTGTTGACAGAATTTATTTATTTTTAATTTATTAAAAGAAAGTGTAGCTAGAACTTATTCCCCCCTGTGTCATGCTGGTCTACTTTTATATTTTAACATTATGAACTATAGTTAATGATTAGGTTTGAATTTCATAATGTCCTTCGATGAAAGTTGATTTAGCTTTTGTTATCAAGTTTTATCATATTATGTCAAAGTGTGTGAGGATTTTTTGGAATAAACCTTGTGTTCCTTCTAGGAGGATTTTGATTGATATCTTCTCATTAAAAAACAAGTGCAGTTTGAGAAGGATATCGATATAGAAATGAACTTGGTTTCTTGCGTATGCTTAAAATAATACAAAATGAACAGTCACAAATTTTAAGCTTCTAAGGTTTCTGGTTTTGGGCATACCAATTGAGAATGTAAGTACTCCCTACGTTTCACTTTACTTGTCGTTTTGGTGATATATATTTTTTTGAAAATAATAGATGTTTTGAAGTTTTCATGGTGTTGTTATTATTACCTTTCCATATTTGTCGTTGATTAATATGGTAATTATAAATAAGAGAGCTCTACCTTTTTCCATTTATATTCTTAACTTGGGGTATAATAGAAAGATTGTTAACTTTGACATTGGATTAATTGCTCATCTTAACTAATGTGCAATAACCTTAAATGGTTAATAAAGTGAAACAAAGGGAGTATTTAATTGTGATCTACACACTTTAAAATCCTTGCCCACCATACAATCATAGGTGGTTGGGTCTAGACAGCTGGCTGCAGAATGTTGCATTTTATGTTGTAAATTTCTCTGACATAGACCAATCTCAAGGCTGTATCACAGGGAGAGGGAGGTACCATTATTTGGCCTTCAGATGTCTCAATCCTGGAACCCTGGTTAGTGGGACACTGGTAGCTGACAAGCATGCATAGCATGCAAGAATTAAGAAGATTTTTTTTTGCAGTGTGGCATAATCAGTGGTTCTAACCCAAGTCCTTACTTCAGTCACTCTGATTAGGAAAGTCAACGCCTGTGCCATTTCACCTTTCTTAACTGCTCTAGACATGCTTATCTACACTTGGATATCCAACTGATTTGGGGATTCCGAAATGTGTAATAGATCTTGGGAGCTTTATTTGCTTATACTTCTTAAAATTTGTTCGGTGACATTTCATATTACTCAACTACTTTATACATGTATCTTTCTCCATCCAATCGCAATTCTTTGGAGCTTTATTTTCATGTCCTTTGAAACGATATCGAGAATTTGTTGTTATTGTTTGTATGCCACTTGCCTGGTGGTTTTCACTAATACATGGCCATTTACTTATTATATTGATGACAATGACAATGCAATGATCTATTGATTTTGAACTCTTGATTCTTGTGTTGGTTACACCTAAGCATAAGTTTGTTTTTTGCCGATTGCAAGGAGTAACTTAAAATGTCAGCTTTTTCTTTGCTTAGGAAAATAAATGGGACATTTTTCACTTGCCTACCACTGAAAAGGGGCAAAAACGTATGAAATTACGAATGCAAACAGTTTAGAGCTTATCCCTTATTTTTGTATTATTCTATGATTTTTGCAAATAGTCTAAAACATCAATATTTCTCGTCGAGATTAGATAACAGTTCCTATACATTCCTATATTTGAATGTTTTCTTGCAAGTTTGTCATTTCGAATGCAAGAGTTGATCAGCCAAAGCCAATTTCTTATGTACTGCTCCTTAAAAAAGTGTTTGCCAATTTCTAAAATGGACTATAAAATGTACTTTGTCTGCTGGGTTATGGGTATTGGTATGCCTGGAGCACCATACCACATTATTAGTGTTCTTTGGTGGCATCATTTACTGAACAATGCTAGATCATTGGAAGTGATAATTCAGCCGACGGTACGCACTTTATAATGATTCCAGCATGTCCCATATACATGATGCCGCAGTCAGTGTTTGAGATATTATCATAGCTATTGCCCATATGAGCAGTGATATTCAGGACAGAACAAAAGATGAAAAATTTTTGTGTTGCTTTTATGAAAACAGTGTTTATGCTTCTTTGCTGAAATATCTAATTGGTGCTTTTTCTTGGTTGTACTGTCCCTAGTAGAGCTCTAAAAACTAGTTGGAAAGATCTGAAAGAATGTCTTCTTTTTTCCAGTTGGGGTGATGTATATCTAAGCACTCTACCTCGAAGCAATCCCTAACTTATTCATTTATTTTGACTGCTAGTATCTGACTAGATATATGAATTCCCTAATCCTATATAGCTTGTGAATAGAAATACAGATCTAGTCTCTTTTTTTTTTTTTTTTTTCCTTCTTCAGAGAGAGGTTTCGCGGGGTTGGGGTGGGGGGGGGGGGGGGGGGGGGAGGTGGGGTGGGTTTGGTTTGTCTCAGAATCGAGTCTTCCAAGCCTGCTTATGATAGATCTAAAAACAAGTACACTTGCGAAGGTCGTACCACCTTTTACATCAAAACAAAAGCATAAGAATATGGTCTTCTTTGCCTCAAGTTGCTTGTTCTTTGTGTGTGTGTATGTGTGTATGGGGTCATTTAAATTAGGATGTTATCTAATTAGCTTGTAGTTCCTATGTTTACTTGCATACTAATATGAGGTCATTGTTTACTTGAATAGATCCAATTGACAAAGAAGATTACTGCACAAGTGAGACTACTGGCGAAAGATGAAGACGAGAAGCTTGCAATGACGAGTTCCTATGAGGTGCTTCCTCCCTATGACCAAGCGAAAGCTCTTGGAAAATCAACCATTGATGTAGCACGTATTGCTGCTGGACTGCCTTGTGGGAGTGAAGGATTTCTTTTAATGTTTGCTCGTTGGAAGAAACTGGAGAAAGACCTTTATAATGAGAGGAAGGAGTATGCTACTTTTATCAGTATAATAGATCTTGTGAATATTCAAGAAAATTTTATGGATTAAACTGATCATTGATTCTATGCAGCCGATTCGATATTACACAAATTCCAGATGTCTATGATTCATGCAAGTAAGATCCAAACTCTACTATTTGCCAGTTTTCTTCATACCAAAGTTTCTAGGCAGTTTAGTGTTGACCATCTTGCCTAATGGATAATTAGTAAAGGATCAATTTTATATAAGAATTCTTTTAGCTGTACCAGAATTATACATTCAGTTATGTAAATGTGTGTGATCGCAATTTGGTATAGGTTTCTAGTTTGATTATTTTATCTGGTTGTGATCATAAGTTTATAAACCTGTTTAGATTCTTTTACTTCAAAGAAGTAATGGTAATATGCATTAGCCAAGCACAATAGACGAGGATTTTGATTATGCAGAATGCTGGATGTCCTATATATGAAACTTCCCTAGCACAGTGTCCTTCATCAATCAAGAATAAATGTCGTACAAATTTATAAAAACGTCCATTGATCTTAGCATCTCTCGTTTGTAAAATGGATGTGTACTTTTGTAGTGCATCTGTAGTGTTGCTAGCAATTGCCTTGGAGAAAGATAATGTAATATGCAGGGTGGGGACTTGCTTGATATCACTAACAGCCTCCCACGCATCCGCATGTGAGCATGTACATGGCTATGTGTGTGTTTTAGGGGGAGGTGAGTGGGGTAAAGTGTGTCTAGAGTGTCTGTTTAGATGACTCCATTTATTATGATCTCATGTCTTGGGAGAGTGGTATATAAAAATGTAATGTGAAGTATGATTTTAAGAGGTTTTAAGAAATATGTAACTTCAGCATTAGAAAAAAGATCTATTCGATGCATGGATAAATGGTTTCCGATGACGAATTTTTATTTGTAAGCTCATAAATACATAAAGATTAAGATGGATAGTTTGGATCTTTTATGGACATAACCTATAATAGAGTTCTCACTTAATTTAGTTTGAGAACTGTTCTCATAGAGTGATATATATATATATATATATATATATATATATATATATATATATATATATATATATATATATATATATATATATATATATATATATATATATATATATATATATATATATATATATATATATAAGTTGGACTAGAGGCTCTCCTTTGGATGTACAAAGTTAGATTTTACGCTTTTTCCACCACATCTCTAGTGGCCCACCACTACTCTATTCTCCTAATATTCACCTTTTGAAATTTTGACCCTAATACATCTCAAAGACAAATAAAGAGTGTGAGATATGTTAAATAAAAAACTTTCTATCTTTAATGTGAAATTCTTAGTCCAACTATATATAATATAAACATACATGTATATCAATATGTATACACATATATATATACTTGTATATATATATGCATGCATGTAGGAAAGTAAGGAAACATGTGCTTAGAGTCTCTCTATAAGGAGTTCTCTATGGAGGCGCTCCTATATTTCAATATAGAGATTGTTTATAAATGACTTGCATTGTTTATTGTGATCGCCATATTTTGAAGTGGTATTGTACAAAAATCCGTAAAATGAACTGTTTTTTGGAAACTAGAACAAATGAAATAGCTTGATTAATGATAAAAATGCCTAAATCAAATGATTTTTTATGAACCACCTTTTTGGAGCATGGATATCTGATATCATGACTTACTGTTCGGATCCTTGGTTCACTAGTCAAATTATGTAAGTTGCTTTGCCAAGTAGCACTTACCGCATTTCATATTAAGATTGAATGCTGCCTCCACGATAGGTAACTTTCTCTGGAGGCATCTTAGGTACACTTTTTCTCATATATATAGACATATATATACATACATATACATATACATACATACACATACATACATACATATACACATATACATACATACATACTTACATATATATTCATATATATTTATATATACATACATACATATGTATATGTGTGTGTGTGTGTCTAGAGAGAGAGAGAGAGAGAGTCCTTTTGAAATTCGGCTATGGTACATCCATTATTATGGTTCATTCCGTTAAAGTTGAACTGACCTATTTGAAGTCATTAAAACTACTCCAAATTTATTGTTTGTTCCCATGCATCAAGTGGACACTTGATGAATGTCTTTAAATAGCGAGTTAGTTGTTTTAACGGTGTCAAATTTTTAAACTAATGAAATTTATATAGTATAATTTTTAAATATTTAGATTATTATTAAATATTTAGATCGACAATAATTAAGCTTTAAAGGGTGATCTACTCGAAATAACTATTTATGACCATTCTTTTTATGCCTAATTGCTCCATGTGAAAACAAAATCTTAGAAAATTGATTTTTTAATCTTAGACACTTTAATTGTTGTAGACCAATTTTAACGGAATGGATCTTCCAATTTAATAGCCTATGGTTGATTTTGCATGGGAAGGATTTGGATCCTACCCAACTTTATCTCTATGTATATGATAATATAATAGGAAAATGAAAAAAAATCTGTGTTACCACAATCTGTATCAAGAGAAGGCGAAAAGATGGCGTTGGCTCCTGTTAAGGTTTCAGCGGTTGTGATAGCCATCCAGCGCAAGGAGAAGATTCTCTAGGTTTTCTGGGCAAACAAGATGAAGAGCAAGGTTCTAAAGCTCAAGTGGCCAACTCAAGTAGGGAAGAATGTTGCATATCAGAAAAGGGGCTCCAATCTTAATCTTTAAAACCCTTATCTGGGGTTTCTGTGTGGCCATCCTTGCAGAACTTTAAAGCGCAGCCAACAATCAATAGGGATCAACTTCAGTAGTGCCATCATCATCATCATTACATTGTGGCAAGCTCTGACACCTAAAAACCTCTTGATCTTGTTTTTACACGTGGGCTACATGCTACATTATGGGTTGATATTTGCAATTATGGAAGAAAATATATTGATGATGTTAAACTTGGTTACTATTCTCCCAACTTAGGAGAGAAGGGCAATGAAAATCTGTGAAGTTGAGATCAAGAACATTGAAGGGATGGATGACTGTGCTTGTAGATTAGGTGGTGGGGAGAATAGATATTACAGTTGCAAGTTTTGAGACTTCAGAGGCCTAAATTACCGATGCACTCCTCTAGGGAGAATAGATATGTTCTTTTTCAAATTTCCAACGGAGAAGACTTTGATAGGATCATGCAAGAGGGTCTATGGTTAGTTGATGGAAGGCTTCTTGTTATCAGAAAGTGGTCATCAGATAGCTCTGGAGAGGGATCTTTCGTTAACCATGCCTGTATGGGTGAAGATTCCCAACCTGCACTTGAAGTCTTGGTCAAAGCCCATTCTTAATGAGATTGTTAATCAATGTTGAAAATAACGCGTTATGAAACCCGTTATATTGCATTGCATTACGTAACTTAACGGAACCCCAATGCTACGTGACAACTGGAAATAACACCGTAGCAGTACGTTTTTTATGTTATTTTACGTTATATTACATAACATTACTTTAAATTACGTTATTTACAATTATTATTTTAATAATTTATATATTGTTGTTGATTATTATTTTGATTATTAGCGAATTGCTGTAATTTTCTTACTTAATTAGTTGTTGGCTTGTTTAATTGCTTGTGGAATTGCTACTTGTTAATATAAGTTTGTTTTTTTGTTCACTTGTTGTATTTCTTATCCGAAATATTTTACTTATTGATTCTATTGAATTTTTAACTGAACTGAAATCAACAATTATAATTAAGATAAATTTAACATTACAAAATATAAATTACAACAATGATAATAACTGGAATTGAAGTAAAAAAAATTAGAATTTTACTTTTTTGTTTAAATGATAACTAGAGTTACGGTTGCAAACTTAATATAATTTATGAAGATATGTGAAAATTATTGTAAAACTTAATATAACATTGGAATAAATTATGTATTACAAAATATTTTATATTCTTTTTTTAGATATTTTAAATTTATTTTTCAATTTATAAAAATTATTTTATATAGTTTTATATGTAATTTTATTAAATAAATAGGAAATTGCATAACCTATGTTATGCGTTATACTATATGCAACATAACCTAACAAAAGCAAATCGTTACGTTACCTTTATCGCTATTTTAAACATTGTTGTTAATTATGTAGGAAACCTTTATTCCTTAATAATGCTACTGCTCATGGATAAATGTTCGCACAAGGTGCTTCACTGAAGTTCCAACATCTGAACCTTTACCTAAGGAGGTTGGTTTAGAGATGCATGGTAACTCCATGGTCCATATAACAATGGAGTATGATTTGCAGCCACCATGGTGCGAAAACTTGTTCCTTTGGCCATACAAAATCACAGTGTCCTAACTGTAGCCAAGGGGATCCCAAAGAACGTTGATGATGCGGTACATAATAGAGAAATGGAATCACATAACATCACCCATTAAGACATCACTGACCAAAAACTATTATGACAGCAAATGGCAAGGAGAAGTTTCTAGTTCAGAAATCCTAATTTATAATGAAGATAGCAATGAAGTTGCTAGGGATTAGGGGAAAACTAGCTCAAAGATATCTACACCAGAGGATGGTAACGAAACTATAGGTGAAGCAGAAAATCAAAGACGTGATACCTTTGAGAAGGAACATACAGTGAGATATTTCTCTTATGTAGGTATGGAAGATGTGTGTTCAGATGGTGATGGTGAAGAAGCTTCTCATGTTGCTTCTACCATACATCCAGATAATGTCCAAGCAAATATGATAGCGTTAAACAAGGGTAGCAGTGATTGCCCCCTAATTGAGGACCTACTTTCTCAGGATGTTCCTGAGGTAGCAGACCCTTACCAGTCTAGTAGGAAAAATCAAAGGCCCCAGTAGAAGCCTCTATACAAGACTCTCACTGAATCCAACTCTAAGTGGGAGGATAGGGTTGCTGAAATTGAGAAATCTCCGAGACTACAAGCAAGGAGAATGCCAAGAACAAGACAAGCAGGTTAATCAGAAAATTGAGGTGCCTTACCAAACAAGAAGCCAGAGTGGAGGTGAATCCTCTCAATCCTAAAAATCTCATTGATGATTTTCTCATGGAATTTCTGGGGCTTGAACTTGAAGGGTAGAATAAGGGATTAAAAATAGGATGACATTTTCAGTGAGGTGGCATCCTTTCCTCTGTCCTCTAGTTTTAAGATAGTTTATGAGAGAAATAATGAGAGTGAGATATCTTATATAAATTTTATTTCTGCTTATCCATGGAATACTTTTTATTGCTCACACACACACACATCTATGTGTAGGATTATGATAAAATGAGATGGTGAGCTATTCTTACTTAGAGCTAGCCCAACTGCTTATTTAATTTGATGATTGGCACTGTCCATCTTGATCTTCTTGTCACAAAATCTGTGTATAAAATTTGAGCCTTCTGGTTAGTATGTTTACTTTTTTATAAAATGGACAGCTTCTAAATTGTCTGAACTATGGACTTGTTTGATCCATGCTCTATACGGCTGCAAGTTACCTAAATTCAATTTTTTATGTACAAATGTTAACAACATGTAGAACAAGATGAACAATGCTAATCGTTGATTTGATGAACCGATTGCGCTAGCTTAATATTAGAATTTTAGCTCACCATCACAGTGTGTACACATGTAGGGTAAAATGTGCCTGGAGTGTCTCTTTTGACTACAATCTAAGGAGATACCTGGAAATCTTAGGTCACAGCATTGGAATGGATGACCAAAACTGTTAATTATGATCTTCATGTCTTAAAAGGCTTGTTACTAAACTAAGCTCTATGAGAACTTAATTGTAGGCCACCTCACAGATGATTTTCACCATTCACCTTGATCTACATGCATTAACTAGCCTATGAATGAAGAGTCAAGTGATTCCGAAGTTTTTTGGTCATCCATCAACAAGTAATATGTTATTTATGCCACAGAAAAAAAAAATGTCGTTCAATGAGTGGCCAAAAGGTTTTGGAATCATTTGATTTTTCATCCATAGGCTAGTTTATGTATGTAAATCACGGTGAACACTGCATTTACTATATATTCGACTCCTATAAGTATATGCATTTGTTGTAGTCATTTATGAAAGAGCCTAATTTTAGTAAAATAATCTATAAACTTATTAGTTTTACCAAAAACGAAAAAGCGTACTCCATCTGTTACCTAGTTGTAAGATAAATAGCAATTACACATTTATATGTGTTGGACTCAGATTACCATGCTTGTTCTGATATGAACTTTGGATTGCTGGACGCCAACTTTTGTTGGCAGTAAGTGTACTATGTATTATAGCACGCTACGTGCCCTCACCTGTGCACAACCCTAAACCACCAACATGCATGCTGTGCACATGCTCACAAGAGAAAAGAAACAATAGAAATATATCCCCCTCCCTCTCACCTCTCCAAGTTTTCTTTTAATGAGTTGTACACAGATTTCGCCTACATCTTTGCTGAAAAAAGCTGGCAAACTATGGTTATATTGCTAGTAATTGGGTTTCTTCATAAATCAAGGTTGCAAATATAATAATTTTTTTCCCTACATTTGGTGCACTTGTAAACTATTCCGGTCTTTCAGTTAGGTGCACATCTATTTATTAGTCTCTCAAGGTTCCTTGGTTCTTTTTTGGGATGCTGAAAGATAAAATCAAAATTAAAACCAAAAAAATTGAGTATGAGTGACCCCTAAGGGAGTCGAGATCATAATCCCAAAGAAAGTTTTTAAAAAAATTATTAGGGATAGTTGAAATTAATTGCAGTTTAGGTAACTTACATGAGGAGACGGCTTATTTCCATTATTCGCATATATGTGTGTATGTGGAATAAATATAAATGAGTTGCCAGCTAAGTTATGTAAGCTAGTGGCAAAAAATGAGCCTATAATTTGTTTTCAAATTATTTTTGGAATTATGATTTCTATCTTGTTAGTTTCTTTAAAATCAAATTTTATAGATTTTGGAGTTTATTTGTTCTTCCATCATGTGGATATAAGATGTATTCAGCTAAAACAGTTAATTTAATGAATTTTATGTATACTTAATGGAAAGTTAAATCAAAACTAAAGCCAAGAAATTGGATAGGAGTGAATGTAGGTGGTTGAGATCATAATAAAATAATATTTAATAAAAGATCGAAGCTGGTGAAAATGGTTTGCAATGCAGGTCATGAGATCATAGTAGAACTATATTATGGGAAATATCTTATCGTACCTCATAATCATCCTTATATATTCTCAGGCAGAGCATGACCCTTTTAAGCAACTTGCACATAGCTTTTTAGCAGTCCAATGATAACTATGGATTAAGATCATGTCATAAACGTTTAAGGCCAATTTACTCTTAGCAGGCATCATTTTTTATCAATTGAGCCTGTGCAGTAAGGTTAGCTATCATAGGAATAGGCATAGGAATGACCCTCTTGGATATGTGCAAAGTCAATTCTATAAGATTTGTCTCCCAGGAACAGCATATTTTATTCAATTAAGTTGCCATCAACTCTATAGTTGTAGAAGTAGTGATTCAAAATGTTGCGGAAGAACTAAGATAGTCTCATGTTATTGCATTGCAACTTACCTGGCATTCTAAATCCAAGTATTTCAGTGCAAATTGTTAGTAATATTGTGCAATAATGGAAGAATTTTAATGCATATACGCTCTTTGTGTAGTTTCCTCTCACATTTTTCTTTCTAATGCGCACTCTTAAATTCTTGAAAGGTATGACCTCCTGCACAATGCACATCTCAATCTTGATGGTTTGACTGAACTCTTCAAAGTTGCTCAGGTAACAGCCTTCTATAATCCTTTTTTTGAGTCTTCTTAAATACAGCTACTTGTTTTGAAAGGTTCTATTTGTTATCTAGGTAGTAAAATGTACTGTTGAAGTCTTTGAGCTTAGGGATTTTAGGATATCGATTTGCTCGTAACCATTTTTTGTTCTTTGTTTAACCAGCATGTTTACTATGCTTTAACTTCTTCATTTGTTTATACTTTCCACTTACAAAATTTTGAAATATTTTTTTAATTGACTTCCGTATCTTTCTAGTTGCTGGCAGATGGTGTTATTCCTAATGAATATGGTATCAATCCAATGCAAAAGCTCAAAATTGGTTCAAAGGTAATGTTCATTTCCCCATGAAAATAAAATTTTCATATATTGTATTCATAAATCGTAAGTTCTACTGTTCTACATTGTATTTACTGATATTATTAATTTTTTTTTTTTAGCAATATAGTTTACTTTCACTTTCTATTTAAGCAACACTTCAAGCTTCTTGTAGAAACTTCTTCGGAAGCCTTTTGACAGCCTTTTGAGATTGGAAGAGTTTCATAAGAAGTAATTGAGAATTTTGTTGAGAACTTTTATCTGGTCTTCTACAGTAAGAGTTCTATGAGTTGTATAAACCTTTTATAACCACCTTTGGTATAGTCTGTAGTCTTTCTATCCTTTGCTTGTGGATGAAAACCATTATGCCGAACCACATTATTTTTTTCTTCTTTCTTCTTTCTTTTGTGATCTCTAAAAGTTGTTGTAATATTTTGGATACATCTAAATAAGTATTTGGCACATATCACCTGGTGGAGAGTATTTAGCTCACATCACCTGGTATCCTGGTACCTAAGTATCCAACACACCACATATGGAACTTCATAAGTATTCTGCAATATGGGTGGGTGAGGTTTCCCTATATTATTAGAAAATATTATGGATATCGAACCAAGTTTGTAAAAAGTTTTATTTCCCATTCAAAATAAAATTGCATTTAAAATTTAATAATGTTGTAATTTTTGAAATGTGTATGAAATATGGGAAGACAATTATTGGGCTATCAACCTAGCAATAGGTAAAGGGGTCTGTGTTGTGAATCCCTACCATGCACAGGGATTCTTGTTCGCATGAAAACAAGGGTAAAAAACTTGACTACCTTTATATATACCATTGTTTTTAATGTCTCCGATATGGCCGATATATCCCCCTGATATATCGTTTGGTCATCCAAGAAAAGAGATTTATTGTTTTGTGCGCATATCAGCCTATATTTGCAATATCACCTGATATATACCTTGATATATCACCCTGTTTTATCGGCCAATATGGCTCATTTTTCAATTAACTTTTTAACTTGGAAATAGATTTAGTATTCTTACACAATATTATTGCCATGTATAAGGAAAATCCCAAATTCTTTCAACTTTACTTAAATCAACTAAAATTTTAAATTTTTCTATAAAAACTTGAGAAATAAACATGCAAAGAGTTACAAATGCTAATTGTGTACATTGCGGAGCTTATTTAGGTACTAATCAAGACTTAAAATTTTCTCTAAACATTCTCTTCTTTCTCCACTTCTCTTTATGTTTTTGCTTGCTCAAATACTATTATTGTTGTTTTTACTATTGTCATTCTTGTTAATATTGTTATTTCTGCCAATTTTCTTCAACTATTATCCTTGACGTGTCTGAATCTTAGTTATCTCTATAATTAATATTTTCAACTTTACTTGAATCTATTGTATAGTTTAATTTATTCTGTTATACTTGTATACATGGGCATGCTATATATATATATATATAATGTCATACTAGTTAGATGAAATTAAAGTACCTCTGAGATATCAAATTTATATATTTGATATGTATATATCATGTTTGATATGAACATCTGATCCGATATGAGAAGAACATGTCCGTTATGTTTCCGATATCCGATATTTAAAACCATGATACACACACACATATATTACGTCATACTAGTTAGATAAAATTAAACCACCTCTATGATATAAAATTTATATATTTGATGTGTATATATCATGTTTAAAATGAATATCCAATATGAGTTCATATCCCCGATATATTATCTGATATCCGCTATCTGGTATGAAAAGAACCCATCCGACACGTATTCGATATCCGATATTTAAAACCGCGGCTATGGCTGTTCTGTATGGGAACTATAGCTTTTTCCGTGTCAGAAGCTTTAAAAAACTGATTTAAAATTCTTCAAAATAATAATAATTGTTCAGGATCATTCAGAGACACTCTCTATAAGGATGAAATTGAGATCAAGTTTCAGTAAAACCTTGAATAATGATAGCTAATTTTGTAGTGATTTTAAAGTTCAAGTTACTAACAGGTTAAGCTTATTTTGGTTTTTTTAAAAACTAACATAATGAATTTCAAATGCAATCTATACCATGAAACTAGAAAATTTATAAAATTAGCAATAGAAAGTAAAGCTGTAAATATGCTAAGAGAGAGAGAGAGAGAACCGAGTGATATTGTAATTCTAATTAAATGAACTAATTTAAATAACTTTCCTTAATCTAATACATATTTTTTTACAGTTAGATTAATAAATTTTAATCAATTTAATTATCTTAAGTAAGTTTAAGCTGATGAAACCTAGAAAACAAATCTAGTTTTAAAGGAATTGTGTAAATTATAAACATTCTTCTTAAATATTTGTTCATTTATGTTCGATCTGTGATCTTTAAAGTATTTTTAATCTTTTTTTATTCTTTAAGCATACAAGCTAAAGTATTTTCATTGCTAAGCTTTAAGAAAACTTTTGCTACTGCAACAACAACAAACAAAGCCTTTTATCCCAAGTACTTGAGGTAGGCTACATGAAGTAAAAAAGAATCACGCCGGATTGATCACGTTGATAATCCTTCTCCGTTTTTTCCTATCAAGTAATATCTCGTCATTTAAATCTCTAGAATCTATATATTTTCGTGTCACTTTCATCTATATTTTTTTCGATTTTCACTTTGCTCTTTTAACTTGTCCTACATTGATAAGCCCCCCTCGTCGAACTGGTGCATCGATAGGACCTATACCTAGTTTAGCACGAATATCTTCATTTCTCACTTTATCTTTCCTAATATTGCCGCATATCCAGTGAAGCATGTGCATCTCTGTTACATTTATCTTCTGCGAATGACGTTTCTTTATAGCCCAACATTCCGTGCCATATAATAAAACTGGCCTAATTGCAGTCCTATAAAATTTTTCCTTCAGCTTTAACGGAACGTTATGGTCTTATAAAACTCCTGTTGCACTACTCCATTTCAACCAGCCAACGTGTAATATCATTATCGATCTCTCCATCATGCTGAATAATAGAACCAAAATACCTAAACTGACTGCTTATTTGTATCTCTTGCCCGTCCAGTGTTACAGCACTATAGTTTAGGGTCCGTCGTTTTCTAAATTTACACTACATATACTCGGTTTTAAACCTACTCAATTTAAAACCTCTAGATTCTAATATGTGCCTTCATAACTCTAACTTGACATTCACCAATGCTCTTGTCTCATTAACTAAGACAATATCACAAACAAATACCATACACCAAGGTATCTCATCCTGAATAGCTCTAGTAAGCTCATCCATTACTATATCAAATAAGAACGGGCTCAATGCAGATTCTTGATGCAACCCAATTATGATAGAAAAATCACTTGTTTGACTACCACATGTTCTGATATTGGCCACTACTCTATCATACATATCCTTAATTATGTCAATATACTTGATGGGGACTTTTTTCTTCATCAATATTCACCAAAGTAGCTCTTGTGGTAGCTTATCATAGGCTTTCTCTAGGTCAATAAATACCATATGAATATCTCTATTTCTCTCTCAGAATCGCTCTATAAGTTAACGAAACAAATGAATAATTTCTGTCGTCGAACGCTCCGGCATGAATCCAAATTGGTTCTATGATATTTTAACAGTCTGCCTTAATATATGTTTAATTACTCTTTCCCAAAGTTTCATAGTGTGACACATGAGTTTTATTCCATGATAGTTAGAACAACTCTGAATATCACTCTTATTCTTATACAGAAATACTAGGGTACTCTTTCTCTATTCATTTGGTATTTTCTTAGTTGGCCTTTTCTGTCTCTTTATTATCAATTTCTCGTACAGTTATTTATATAATTTAGTTTTTGCATTCCGAAAACTTTCTTAACCTCTTTGGCTAGCTTATAACTCTAAAAACTTGTTCCATCATTATTTTTCTTCAAATCTCTATAAAACTCCCGCTTGATCTTAATAACATTTTTTATCTCTTCATTCCACCATAATGTATCCTTATATAGTAGAGCACCGTGGCTCGACTCACCAAATATGTCTTTAATTACTCTCTTAATGTAGCTAGCTTGCATTAGCCATTTTGTTCTATGTTACAATGGGATCATCATGGTCCCTCCAATCTGCTTTTTGTACTACTCTATCTACAAAACTTTTTGATTACTTTCTAATCACCACCACTTAATTTTAGGATCAACTTATGTTTAAACTTTCTAAGTTTTTTTCTAATCTGAATATCTAAAATTAAGAGTATATGTTGGGTAACTACACTCTCACCTGATACTATTTTACAATCAATGCAAGTACTTTTATTTACCCTCCTAGTTAAAAAGAATTTTATTTGGCTCGCACTCGATTCACTTTTAAAAGTAATCAAGTGAGAAACTCTCATTTTGAAATAAATCTATGCGGAATTTCGCTTCTCTTGAGTAAAACTTTTGCTACTATGTAATTTCTATTACTTGTAATTATTTTTAATTTAATGCAGTTCTCATGTCTAATTAATACAGTAAAAAAATTTAGTACAGTAAATATTTTAAGTAAACTGATTCTTTACATCCGCATCCCAAAATAATCAGACATTAATTTTTAAAAGTCTGGCTCCAGATATTTATGATTTTTTTTTTTTTTTTTTTTTTTTTTGTGGAAGGGTGTGGGTCTCATGGTCAAGACTCCTCAGCCTATTTATGATTAGATTAAAGGAACAGTACAGCTCTGGGGCCCTTGACCACCTTTACAATATTTTAACAGAGAAATTGAGGTGGAAGATAGTTCTTCCGACTTGCAAGAACACCACGCTGCTCTCCAAAAAAAAAAAAAAAGATAAAAAAGAAGAAGAAAGAAGTCAATACGGTGTTTATATAACATAAAAAGCTCTATATAATCATAACCCATCAGACTGCATAAGTCCCAAATACAACTGCTAGACGAGAGTGATTATTTATACCCCATTACTAGTGCGAGCTCTGATAGGGAGTAGCAGCAATGTCTTAAGCTGCATTACTACGCTTCTCTTCTTCAGCCACGTGTTGCTGGCCTCCTCTCCCATGCTGCTGCTCATCTTGATGCTCTGAGTTGTCTCCACATGTCCTCATAGCTGCTGTGCCTGACAAACTTTTCCCAGTGCTTAGAAGATAGATTTCCTAAGGAGAATATAATAGAGCTATTAGCAGTATGAAGTAAATCAAGACCACTTCTAGTCTTATTCTGGAAAACCCTATCATTTCATGCCATATCATCTAACAGTTCTCATGGCAGAAATGCCCCACTTCAAGTGTGCATCTCTAACTTTTTTATTCCTCTAATCAGTCCATATCTCTCAGATGCTCTCAGGCTTGGAGTTATTTTTAAAGAAATTATTGATGACTTGCCAAATCAGGCTAGACCTGGTTTTCAAATGCTATGCTGAGGCCTCTTGCCAAACTAAAGGGTTTGTTTTGAGTTTCAGCTTTGGTTTTAGTTACTTCGGATAATTTTATTTTGCATAACAGGTTGAATTTAGTTGTTCTTTTATGAACTTAGCATGTATATTATCTCAAGTCTGTGTGGATTTGTGTTGCCCAAAGTGTTTTACCTTAGAACTATATCCATTGCACAATTAGTATGTTTACATAAGTCGCTTGCTTGATAATGCAAGAATCCTGCTCTTTCCACTACATAGAAACTTCTTTAATTTTTTGGAATATGAATCCTAATCCTTCTCTTTTGTTCAATTGGTAATGAGATGCATCTTTTTTTCATCCTGTGTGAATATTGTTATTTCTTGTAATGTTTCTTAGCTTCTAATGTGCGTTTTGTGAAGTTCATTTCAGGTGACCATGTTAGTACGTTACTGAGAAACTTGATGTATTATTCCAATTTTCTTTCTACCAGCTAAAATTAAGTATATTAGTTGGTTAACATTTTGTGCTCTGCTGCAGATTGCCCGCCGTTTGTTGGGCAAGATTTTGATTGATCTCCGTAATACTCGTGAAGAAGCTATTAGTGTCGCTGAACTAAAATCTAGTCAGGACCAAACTTCAATGTTTCTTAGAGTGAAGCAAGAGGATGTTGATATACCTAGACATGTTGATAGCCCTGGACATCTGAACAAGAATGAAGATAGAAAATCTAGTTCGAATGGTGATACCCCTAGACACCTGAACAAGAATGAAGATAGAAAATGTTCGAACGGTGACACTCCCAGACATCTGAACAAGAACGAAGATAGAAGACCTAGTTCGATTAGTGAAAAGTCACTGGACCAAGATGACGATGATGATAAAGAAACCAAATACCGCTTAGATCCAAAGTTTTTTTCTCACTTTACTTGTTTCTATGTTTATTTGTTTCCAAATATTGTCAGTCTTAGCAAGTTTATTTCATTTCAGGTATGCCAATGTGAAAACCCCCGAGCGGCATGTTCGTACAAGGCTTTATTTCACATCAGTATGTATACATTTTCTCAATTCTTCTCTTTGTATGTTAAAAATTATCAAATTTTGCCTGCAAAATTTTTTCAAATACTGTTGATTGTTCACATCTATTCGAGTCAAACTGCATTGGTATTCCATGAGTATAATTTCTCAGAAGTGTGGTAGAAGTTGGAGTTTCTCAGAGAAATTTGGTTTGAATTAACACTTGGTGAACACATAACTATGCTGGGATATATATCAATGCTGTGTTGTGCCTATTAATGTGGAAATAGAACTGCAAGGTTTCTGTTCACAATAAAATATGCCATTTTCTGAACAAGACAATTGTCCCAGATGCCATGTTCTAGTTGTTATGGATTCTTTCTTCCAAGTAGTTCTTTTCAGTTGCTTGACGAGATTTACATAATCCTTATATCATTAATATTACATGCTGATATACTGTCACAGGAATGTGGTTTAACATGTTTGATCTATTTTCCTGTGAGCTGCAATCACCTGCATGAAAGTGACACTTTTTTCTTATGTATGCTTCTTTGGGGGGTATGCTTTTTCCATCAAAATTATAAATTTGCATCCTAATCGTCTTTCAATTTACAAATCATACTATAGCTTGGAGAATGTGCGATGTGGAGGCATGTTCTGAGAGCTTCAGAACTACTTCCTGGATGACCATTGGTTTTTGTTTTCCTTATCTTTGATATCAAAATTATCTATGTGAAGGCATGTATCCATTCATGCTTCATTTCACATACTTTCAACAGACTTCATCACTCAATTAGTTCATATACTCAATATGTAAGGATTTATTATGTAAATATAATGTTTTTGCTTATGCACAGTTGATAAGGTTGCAATATGCATCCTCTTGCTCAAATCACATTTTTATAATAATATCTTTATATCCACTGGCAGAGCAATGTACTTCACTTTTGCCTGCACCTATAAACTGAATTGGAATCCCTTGATCTTATTCAATAAGGATATAGCAAATGCATAGTCAGTGTGGCTCCATCTTACCTGTTGGATTTTTGTGCCTTGCAATTGATTATGTTTCCAGTACCAGAATTTATACCATCATTATTTACATTTGCTTGTGCCTTGAAGCATTTTCTTATCTAGGAAGGCTAATTCCTATCTTTTTCTTGGACAAAAGTTTGCATCCATATATTTTTTTTTTCATTTTTTGTGGGAGTGTACACATTCGCATTTCATGGCATCAAGTAGTTCGTAACGAGCTCTAATATGGTTAAATTTATAGGCATCTCTCTCAGATACCCGAATGAGCGGACACATGTTCATCAATTTTATATCTGGTTCTTTGTAGAATCTGATATCTAATGGTTGTCATCACATGTTCTATCTGTCATGTCCTAAAATAATGAGCTACAAGACGTAACTGATGCTAAGAAGTTCCAACTAAATAATACATATATTATAGTCCACAAGTTGGATCCAACTTTTACCCAGTTTTATGTAATTTACCTACTTTCTTGTGAAAATTATTACGCAGTCCAACTTGAACAGAATGGTTTGGATCTTCAATTAATTTGGCTATCACTGAATTTTAATGGAAAGGATTTGCTTCCAAATTATTTTTTCTATATCAGAATCCATTGTAGCTTGTAAAAAGTTGCCCCTCTTCCAAAGGCCCCTTTATTGCCTTGGGCAGAAATTCGGCATTGCCTGATAGAATGTTGACGGATGCTGAGTTTGAATCTGGCATGTGTAAGGCAGGACACATCTTGGACATTCCTCAGAGATGACCCTCCTTGAAGTGTTAAACATTTCTATGATCTTTCTTGGACATTCCTCAGAGATGACCCTCCTCGAAGTGTTAAACATTTCTATGATCTTTCTTACGTTTCAAAATATATTTATAATTACAAGGGTTACAAGAATCCCTAGTGTTTAATGTTTGTCAGTTACTATCTTGTTATTTTTTCTTATATTATGTGTGTAACCATTTTGATGCTAATTTTTCATATTTTCACTATTTTGTTTTGATGTGAGGGTGAACTCATATTTGCTGATGCTAATTTTGTTTCTCAGCATATTTTATTAGTTGGAGCCTAGCTATAGTTGGAGCCTAGCTAGAGTAGTACAAGAAGCAGATTGGAGGGACCGTGATGATTCTAATGTAATATCGAACAAAATGGCTAGCTGCATTAAAAAGATAGTTAAAGATATATTCGGTGAGTCAAGGGGCGGTGCTCCACCATGTAAGGATATATCATGGTGAAATGAAGAGATAAAAAATGCTATTAAGATCAAGCGAGACCTTTATAGAGATTTGAATAATAATAATAATAATAATAATGGAATAAGTTTTGAGAAGCAACTAGCAAATGAGGCTAAGAAAGTTGTTCGGGATGCAAAAATTAAATTATATAAACAAATGTACGAGAAATTAGATAATAAAGAGACAGAAAATGATATATATAGAATTGCTCGAATAAGAGAGAGAGTCTAAAGACTTATATACTGTAAAGTGTATTAAAGATGAGGATCAAACAGTTTTAGTTCGAGACGAAGATATTAAAGAAAAATGGAAAAATTATTTTGATAGATTATATAATGGTAGTTTTACTTAAGATTTGGGAGATCTTATTATTCAATATGAGGATATGAATTGTAGTTTTATGCGCAGAATCAAAGAGTATGAAGTAAAAGAGGTTTTGAAGAGGATGAAATCAAGAAAAGCTATTGGTCCAGATGAGATTCCTATAGAGCTATGGAGATATTTAGGAGGGATTGGTGTGAGATGACTAACATATCTTTTTAACAAGATTTGACAAACTAAGAAAATACCAAATGAATGGAGAAAGAGTACCCTAGTACCTCTGTATAAGAATAAGGGCAACATTCAGAGTTGTTTTAATTATCGGGGAATAAAACTCATGTGTCACACTATGAACCTTTGGGAAAGAGTAATTGAACATAGATTGCGACAAACTGTTAAAATATCGGAGAACCAGTTTGGATTTATGCCGGGGCGATCGACGACAGAAACTATTCATTTACTTCAACTTATAGAGTGATTCGAAGAGAGAAATAGAGATTTGCATATGGTATTTATTGACTTAGAGAAAACTTATAATAAAGTTTCACGAGAGATACTTTGGTGGACACTGATGAAAAAAAGAGTTCCCATCAAGTATATCGACATAATTAAGGACATGTATGATGGAGTAGTGACCAATGTCAGAATATGTGGTGGTTTAACAAGTGATTTTTCTATCATAATTGGATTACATTAAAGATCTGCATTGAGCCCATTCTTATTTGCTATAGTGATGGATGAGTTTACTAAAGCCATTCAGAATGAGATACCTTGGTATATGCTATTTACTGATGATATTGTCTTAGTTGATGAAATAAGAGAAGGGGTAAATGTCAAGTTAGAGTTATGGAGGCATACATTAGAATCTAGAGGTTTTATATTGAGTAGGTCTAAAACAGAGTATATGAAGTGTAAATTTAGTAAACGCCGGACCATAAACTATAATGCTGTAAAACTGGATAGGTAAGAGATACAAATGAGCAGTCAGTTTAGATATTTGGGTTCTATTATTCAGAATGATGGAGAGATCGATAATGATGTTAACCATATGATACAAGCTGACTGGTTGAAATGGAGGGCAACGGGAGTTTTATGTGACCGTAACATTCCTTTAAGATTGAAAGGAAAGTTTTATAGGACTGCAATTAGGCCAACTTTATTATATGGCACGGAATGTTGGGCTATAAAGAAACGTCATTCACAGAAGATAAGTGTAGCAGAGATGCGCATGCTCCGTTGGATGTGCAGTAATACTAGGAGAGATAAAGTGAGAAATGAAAATATTCGTGCTAAGCTAGGTGTAGCTCCCATCGATGAGAAGATGCGGGAAAATCGTTTACGATGGTTTGGTCATGAGCAACGTAGGCCTACAAGTGCACCAGTTCGTAGAGGAGAGTTTATCAATGTAGGACAAGTTAAAAGAACGAAGGGAAGACTGAAGAAAATATGGATGGAGGTGATACACAAAGATATGGAGTTTAGAGGTTTAAATAAGGAGATATTACTTGATAGAAATGAATGGAGAAAGAATATCAAAGTGATCGATCCGGCGTGATTCTTTTTTTGGTTCATATAGCCTACCCCAAATACTTGGGATAAAAGGCTTAGTTGTTGTCGTTGTTGTGGAGCCTAGCTATAGTTAGTTGTTGTATAGACCAAGATTTTAGATATCTGAGCATACTTATATCAGCCTAAAATTTACAAATATTGGGCTGAAATTGATCTGAAAATTGACAAAAAAACAAATTCAAAACGAGATTAGAGAATTCTATAAGCGGAAAGAAGAGAAGAAGGGAAAAAGCAGCACATTTGAGCCTGTATCCTTTTGAAATCAAGGGGGTAAAAAGATTGCTCCATTGTAAGCTCCCGCCTTGAAATGGAAAGCAAGAGGAAAAAAGAAAGAGGAAACGAGATAACTCACTTGAGATCCTGAGCCTATTTTTCGATCTAGATCTGGCTGCAGCCTGCTCCTTTAGATTAGTGCTGGGTTGGTGTGTAGGAGTAGGATTGAAAGAAATGAGGCTGGATTGAGTCTTACTTGAAAACATGAATCTATGAACTTATTGTGCTTTACTTGAATGGGCTGGGGTTTCGGGTTCCAACCAAAGCTGTTTAACTTTATATATAGTTTTTGGCTTCTCCAGTAACAACTAAACATTAACAAAGTAAATTTACATATAACCCCTGAAGGGCTACAAAATCTGTAGACACAGTTAAAATATTAAATGATCCTCATTTTTAATTCACATTCTAACAATATAAACAAACCAAACAAAGAAAATCTTTCTTTTTATTTATATCTAATGATATTACCGTCCGATTTAAACTACATTTAGTCCTAACATTTCAAATATTAATCGAGCTTTCTGAAACCAACCGTTAGGTCCATAAAAATTATTAAACTGCACTTTACCATATTTTCATTGAAATGCATCAAAACTCAATCAATTAGTCCATATAATATGTCAAACATTACCAATATTCTTCTCATACTTTTAATATTTCAGCATAATTTTAATAATTAAAATAAACTTTATAATAGCTTTTGGCAGTGACTGATCCATCTCATACGATATGAAGCGATATCATAAACCCTCCATGATTTTGAGATTTTAAACTTTGGTCAGACCCTCATCAAAAAATCCTGCTAATCATTAATAAGCTGTAGGTTGATGTATATACTGAGGATAATTTTTTTCCTGTTCTGAGAAGCAACATTCTTCTACTTGTTCCTTCTGCAGAACTGTTTATATTGTTAATTACTTGTTGGAACCTCATTCAATCTCAAATCTATCTTTGGCTTTCCTTTTCGTTGTCACACTTTGTAATGCCAATGTGTCCTTGCTTAAACTACCTCCATCAGTTTCCTTTTGAATATCATAGTTTATGGTGTTGGGAAATGATACGATGATAAGAGTTAATATGATGAGAACATTTTACTTCATTCATTGAGTTGTTACGAAGCTTTTTCTGTCATCGCTAGGTCCTGAAAAGCAAGGAGCCAGGGACATGTTTCTCATGACGTAATCCTTAAATACATTAATTAGAGGATAATGACTTGTTGTTTACCTTAAACACCATCTTTATATGGAGAAACCATATGATTCTGGACATTGACGCTGGTGTCATATCTGTCACTGACATGAGGGGTTGAACATGGTAATTCTTTCTCCAAAATTCATGCACAAGGACATAGCTGTAGCCTATATGTGTATTCTTTTTCTCCATTGATGTACATTCAACTTATATAAACATACCTGTTATTCACATTTGAATTTGAAAGAACCTAAATTAGTAAACTGAACTATGACCAAATTAGTTTTTGTCAAGGGTCAACCCCTAACCAAACAGAGTGACACATGTTACACATATTTGGGACGTGAATAAAGATTTATACATCGGAAAGTGGCTGGCTCGAATGGATGGAAGTGTCATGTCCAGAGTGTTGGACATACCAATTTTTGGTTAGGGTCCTACATGTCATTAGAGAAACCAAACAGATAAGTGTTACTCCCATTTCATATAATTTGTAGAGCCTGATTGCCACTCTATTAAATTTATTGCTGATAAACACCTGTTTCTTTTAAAAATTTTTGTATGCTTTCAGAGCCTAATAAATCTTCATGTTGTCCTTTACATTTATGATTTATGTAAAATAAACTTTTGTTTATTATTTTATGCAGGAATCTCATATACACTCTTTAATGAATGTTTTACGATACTGTAATCTGGATGAATCCTTGCAAGGGGAGGAAAGCCTTGTCTGCAATAGTGCTCTTGAGAGATTGCTGAAGACCCGAGAACTAGACTACATGAGCTATATTGTTCTGAGGATGTTTGAGAATGTAGAGGTAAGCAAGTCTTTTATTTGTTTCTTTGTGTTTTTCTCCTTCGTTTTCAAGGTGGATTAACTCTGGCAATCTCACAGCCTTAGTGGTGAAAATTCTTCTCAATAAGTTTCTCATGGTCTTCATGCTTATCCCATGCATCTTCATCAACTTTCTTGTATTTTCCTCTTTATTATGATACACTCCCTTGTAAGGCTTGGCCTTTCCTGTTTTTTCTTTTGTTCTTTTTTTTTTTAATTTATTTTTTCTTCTGGAAGTAGAACTCTCCTATAGTTAGGGTTGAACATCCGTTCGCGTTTGGGCATAATTCTGCCTATCAAAGCTGAACCAAAATTCTCGTACCCGAACCGGAACCAAACATCAATTTTGGATAACAGAGACTGAACCAAAATTCAGGTTTGGGCAGTAAATGGTTATGTGACAAAGGCCCACAGACTCGTATAGTAGGGAAAAGAGTTCCCATTACAGCCCATTGTTTGATGTTCTTCAAAAAAGCAAAATTTACTGTATATTTGACTGCATTTAGCAAGTAAAAATGCAAATGAAAAATGTAAAATGACATCAACCTGACAAAATATCAAATAAGAATATAAAAATCAACAATAAAAGTAGCAAGACAACATTATATCACATAAGTTGATAAATATATATATATATATATATATATATATATATATATATATATAAAACCCAATAACCAATATCTACTATCCATGGGACACCAAACAACTTCAAATTTCAAGCCAAACCCAGACTGAACTATATGTACTTGGCCCACATCCATATTTCAAGAGTTTCAAACAAAAACTTTTTTTTTTACTAAGTCCAAAAAAATTAGAAGCAACCACACCAGTAATACATAATAAGTTAGAATCAAGTACTTTCAAAATCTAGATCCTAATGGAACCTTCCTCCTGCTCAAAGTCTCGAACATGCTTCCGTTTCCGAATCTGATTCATGGTTGCAATTAAATCTATCAAGAACCCATAACTCCAAATCTCTAATGTACATTAATAAAATTCAGTAAAGAACAGTGATTAACGCATCAAATTGACAAATTCTTTCATAAAGGGATTTTAAAGAACAATAGCAGCAAATTAGAAGTATGGAGAGGAAAAAAAAAACTCTGCTGAGAGTCTTGAGTTCTCTCAGAGAAATTTTTTCCTTTCCAAACTTCGTTAATTTTTTTAAGAGTAATTTCTTTTAAAGAGTAATATTTTTACCTTTTTAATATTCCCTTAATATTGTTGATTGTTGGCTATACTTTAAAGCTCAATGATTGATGACTCTGGTGCAATGAGATCCAATTCTACAAGAAAATAAAAATGATTAGAATTTAGGCTCATTAAAATTGCAGTCGAATATTATAAATGATACATGATATTATTAATGGGATATTACCTTTATTGAACTCATTGATGTCGACCAAATCCTTATCAATACTAACCAATGGCACCCTCAAGTGCCCTCGAAGCCATTCATGAGTACAAATACAACTTTAACCCTATTTTTTTAAGAGTGAGCTTCTAAACGAATCATGTACTTTCTTCGTGTGCTAAATCCAATCCCAAAGCAACTGCAAATACTGGAATTGCCAAAATATTCAGACCATCCGTCAGATGGTGAGAGACTAGAAAATTTTCTATTATTAACTTTTTAAAAGTCAAGAATAGGAAATTTTTGAGAAATCCTTGCCACTAATTATGGCCTCCATTGTCTCATTCAAGCACTTCCCCAGTTCACTTTGGCTTGACGTTACATTACTTGAAGATGAGCTTTGAGCCTTTAACCCATCTAGCATGTGGTGGTTCTTCAATCCATCAGTCTAGTATTGGGAGGTTGTGATGCTCCTAATTGCACATCATTCCTTGTGTCATTTTCCTTGTTATATAGCATTGTACTCGCTACAAAAAGCTTTAAAGATATTTTCCAACTTTGATGGAATTGGTAGGCCCTTTTCTCCTCATGATTTAAAGATCTCTTTAAGCACATATTGAATATGTCCAACTTGAACTGTGGATCAAGAATAAACGTTATGAACATAAGCATATTCATCTTCTCACAATTTCCGTAATACTTTTCATACTTCACCTTCATCTTACACACCACATTATGTGCAAGTGTATCATCACCTGCCATTGTCTTATGTAGTTCACCTTCAATATTGGTGATTTGATGAAAAAACATATTAGATGAGACTTGGAGGGTGTTTGAAACCTTTAAAGTTGTTCATAGAAAATTTGTAAAAAAAATGACAATCGACCACCACATTCCCATTATCTTCATCCAGCATTCTTTTCTTTCCATCATCACCCAATTGAAGTTTTTGTCTAAATATAGGATTCTCCAATTCAAATGGATAGAGAACTTACTGACAATTTTTAGTAGCTTGCAACATCAAAGTGTTTAGTTCTGCCTATTGCACATCCAAGCACATTTCGTCTCAATTATGATCTCTTCTCCACAAAAGCTTTTCATTTTGCCCAGCTTGAAAGTTATCGTTTCACATACTTAATCACACTTGAACCACGTGAATGGTTTCAATATTTTCATTCAAGCCATCTTGCACAATGATCTTTATGTCTGAATATGAAGATATTTGCCACCAAGAAAAGTATCATGCTTATCATTCCTATTGATAATCTTCCTTGAGTATTAGATAATTTTATCATTTGTACTCTCATTATCAATGATAATAATCAATACCTTCTTCTTGCCCAATCTTATGACTATGCTTCCAATGTGGTTCCAACAACTTCACCCTATGACTTGTAATTGGATGCAAGTAATTATTATTATTATTATTATTATTATTTGTGTAAATTCCAATCACTTCCAACTGAGTGAATCATGTGGTACAATAGTTAATATTTTGAAATGAAATCTATGAATCATGTGGTACAATAGTTAATATTTTGAAATGAAATCTATGTATCGGTAGTGAGACAAACATAATGGCTTGTGGTAGTAAGATACTTTTTTAAAATTACCATCTAATCTATGTAGAGTTGATAGATGTATGTCCTGATGATCCAGCTAGATGAGGTAGCAAACTTGGGGTACAAAATAGATATGAATAGTCTAAATCCAACACTCTTGACAAACTTGAATGGAACTTCACGTAGAATTGCCCTCTTAGCAATACTAACCGTAGGCATTCTCTTCATACTGCCATGTACCTAGGGTTCCCATGTTACCACTTTTCCTTATCAGTTTGAGACTTATTTATACTTGATCCGTGTCCTTATTTTGTGGATTTTTCTCACAATTATTTGCATGATTTCTATGGAAAGATTGTGTCATTCTTTTTACTGTTGTAATTGTATTTTTCATGGACATACCCACATCTGTATTCATCCTCATCAAGGTTCATCTCCTTCTTGCATACCCTCGATCTTCTGATCCCACTTGTTGTAGTGATCCAACACATCAGATTTCGACAACATCGTCCTCCTTTTCTTCGCTTCAATAATCTGGCTGATCTGGTTGGTTTTCTTTATAGGTGGACTGTTGCTGGCAATAGTAGTAGTGTCTTCAAGCACGACGCCCATCCTTGTATCGGATTATTCTCATTTATGTAACTTTGAGACATCTACAATATAAATAAATAAATGAACACATAGGGCACTATAATTTTTAGTCAAGCGCATAATTTGAAATCAATTGCATCATCTATAGCAAGCTCCAAATTTTAAACCAATCGCATAATTCTAAACCATTTAAATCAAAAATTAAAACCATTACAAAAGAAAATCTCTTAAACGATCTATCAAGAGGGAGCTCAAAACTCACTTTGTGAGAATGTTTGAGGCCCTCTTGAAAGCACTAGTCCAAAATTTTTGACATTTCATTTTCAACGTCTTTTAGAGTTTCAATTAAGTGAAAATTATTCGATCTTTTCTAACGCATACAACAACAACTAAGCCTTTTATCCCAAGTATTTGGGGTAGGCTACATGAACCAAAAAAAGAATCACGCCGGATCGATCATTTCGATCTTTTCTAACGTATCATAAATATAATTTTTTTTAACATTTTTTAAATCTCAGTGAAAATTCAATCTTAAAAATGAACAGCTCAAGTTGCATCAAAGGCTAACTATTAATTTGAACTTCATTTTCACATCTCCACTTTAATTAATAAAAGAAAAAACAATCATCATCCAACACTAAAAGTCCAAACCAAATTAGGCTAACTAGCTCATCAAAAATCTAAATTTTAATCTAAATTATCCTAAATGACAGATAGGAAACCAATTAAGATCAAAATCGACCAATAAACATAATTCTTCAATCAAAGCATACTTCTGACAATTTCAATTTGCAAGCATCTCATCAAACCTAAAATCAAAATCAATCTCCAATCCCATCCCAAAAAACAAAAGCCCATATCAAATTGCATCCTGAAAAAATTGAGGGAGAGTTTGAGAGAGGGAACCTTCAGTGAATCAATAGCTGTGTGGTGGCAGTATGATGGACGGACTGAGTGATGATCAGTTGTGGAACTGCGATGCCACGAGCAGCCTGATGAGATGAGATTGATAGATGAACCGAGGCATGAAGAGTAAGGAGAGAAGAAGAGTGCTTGGTGCCACTGTTATAGGATTAGGAACTAAGATGATATCATTGATTGAAGAATGAGTACCTTGAGTAGGGAAGCAATGGGTGCTAACAACTAATGAGTTGGGGTACTCATAACTAACGGGTAGGGCAATTCTTTTAATAAAAATTATTATTCAGTATGGTTTTAGGTTGGATTTGGTTTAGCAAAAATGCTATCGACAACCACATGGAAACTGTGTTTTCAGTTTGGTTTTTCCACCGAACCAAACTGAATACCAAACTGACCACATATTCAGTTCAATCACTTACATATTTGGTTCAATCCAGTTCGATTCAATTCTTTCGGCATTCTTTACATCTTACCTATAGTTGTAGCAGCTGAAATTCTTCTTCTTATGAAGCCTATTGACAACAGGCCAAATAAACCAACATTTAATCATTTATCTTTCCCTGCGACAGTTGTAAGTTGAGTATGTTGGTATAAATGTTGCAATGGCGAAATGCAGGTGCCTCTGGAAGATCCAAAGAGGTTTCGCTTGGAAATGACATTTAGTCGTGGTGCAGATTTGAGTCCTCTCGAGGTAAGTGATCTATTATTATGCTTATTGAGTTCAACTATAACGAGTAGCTATGAGATTAAAAATAACGTGCATGGACCCGTATTGTTGTTTTTTCCCCCCTCATCTTCATCATAATCTCACTGTTCGTTTGTAGAATGACAATGACAATGGAGAAAATGCTTTGTTGCATCAAGAGCATACACTTCCAATAATGGGTCCCGAGAGACTTCAAGATGTGAACTCGTATCTCACATTAGATAGAATGGAAAAGATGATCCGCCCATTTGCAATGCCAGCTGAAGATTTTCCCCCAGCTACACCCCAATCCTTCTCTGGCTATTTCTCCAAGAGCGTACTGGAACGTTTGGTCAATCTTTGGCCTTTCCATAAAAACACAGCCGGCAATGCAAAATAAATACCTTCAACTTTTGCATTGTTTTCTGAATTTTTCCAGTTTTGTCTACGATTTTAGTTTAGGTTAGATATTATCGCAAAATTAATTTTTGACTGTTATGGGATGCCTTTGGAACTATCGAATGTTCTTGTTTAACAAATGTCCAACTAGTTGCTCAATTTTGTTGGTACTTTTAAAGAATTGTATATAACACTTGCCTCTTGAATAATTGAGTATGTTCAAATGTTATACTCAGCTGATATTTCGTGTTACTCTGGTGCTCTGGTGGAAAAAATGAGATGCTCGATGAAAATGAAGAATGAGATGCTCCATGAAAGTGAAGAATGAGATGCTCCATGAAAGTACAGAATCGAAAGTTCTGTAGGGACATTATATTTAGGTGGAGAAAGTGCACTGGTAAAATAAATGGTTTACCATTAGAAGTTTCCTTATTCAATATTTTATCTTCACCTCTATTATTGCACCAAAACTCAGAAAGTTTGCAGGTTGAAACTCCTCTATAAGCACATTTTAATGATTTTCCTTTGAAAGTTTAGCAGAGTTGGACTTCAGCGCTTTGATGTGTAGATGAGCGAAGTGAATTTAGATTGTCGTGTTTAGTCACCAGAAAGAATATTTAGTTATTTTTCACTGTGACAATACAAAGCTGGTATTGATGAGAACATCAAAAACATATACGACCTCCATGAGAAGATTGTCAGAGCATGTAAGATCAACCTATAAGATAAGATTACTCCGTTATGCATGTAGATTCGTTTACTTTAGTACCTACTTTAAATGATAACGACTTAAGTGCGATGCTAAATTTACATAATAATATAGTTCAATTCGGAGAGTTATTTGTTGTGAATAAATTCCTTCAAGTTAATTTTAATTATGCACCGAAGGAGAATATTCATATTCTTGATATAGAGGTTGCCTTTAATGTAATCATATTTTCAAAATACAGATCCAGACTTATCAAGTTCCCATTGAGAATTTTTTTGAAAATTGTTCAGTACGTTTAGGCTCAGCTCGAGTATCTGGGAAGTGCCTGGGCTGGCCCCTATAATGAAAAAGTAATGGGCCGTTCCAGATGCGGCCCGCCACTTTTCACGCCCACTTGCTTGGCAGAATATAATTATTTCCCCTTCTTCAAGCGAACATCATCGCAGAGAAAAAACGGGTGGGGAAAAGGAAAAATAATGGGATCTTTGTTGTCGTCCTTGGTCAACTCCGGCGAAGAGCAGCACCCCAACAAAAACTCCCGCGTCATCGCGATCCACAGCATGACCAACTGGGACGAGCACTGGACTGCTAACAAACAAGACTCTAACAATCTGGTATCTGATCTTATTTTATGTATTTTCCCCTCCTTTTTTTTTTTAAAGATCCGTTTACTAGTAACATCGGCAATCAATCGGTGAACCCTCAGATGTTGATCGATTTCACGGCGAAGTGGTGCGGGCCGTGCCGGTTCATAGGGCCCACCTTTGAGGCGTTCTCAGCCCAGTACACCGGCGTGGCCTTCCTCAAAGTCGACGTGGATGAACTTCTGGTACTCAATTGTCTTATATTTATAATTGTCAATTGTTATTTCCTCGTTTTTGGCTCTGTAATTGTATATAACAATTTAATGTTGATTTAATAGGAACTGTCGCGGCAGTGGAATGTGCAGGCGATGCCGACGTTCCTGCTGCTCAAAGGAGGGAAAGAGGCCGGGAGGGTCGTTGGGGCGGAGAAGAACAAGCTGGAGCGGATGATCCAGCAGCATCTCAAGATGTAACTCAAATCCTTTTGTCTTTATTTTGTTTTACGAAACTATGTGGAGTCTAGGACTTCGAAATGTATGAGCACTACTGCAGCTGGATAATGCTGAGATATGTTGAATCAGTCCCAAGGTTTCCGAGGGCGTATATTGTATCCTACTCTATATTGATTAAGTAGGAATTCTAGAAAGAATATGTGTGGAATGGAGAGATTCTGGTGAATACTGTTAGAAATAGAGAGAAGAAAGCTGGAAGTCCAGCTCCTTAATTCCTGGCAAATAAGCGCCATGGATTGGGCCTACTAATCAGTCTACTCTATACACTTCTAGGCGATTCAGTTCTTCACACAATATCTCTTTTAGCCTCACTTCCGCCAATCCCTTCACATTGCATTGGATTGGGTCCGCTACTCTCTCTTCTAGCCTTGCTTCCATTAATCCCTTCATATCGTGTTGGACTGGATCTATTACTTTATACGCTTCTTAGCGATAGCCTCACTTCTGTCATTCCTCTCCATATTGCGTTGGATTGGCTCAACTACTCTATGCACTTCTTGATGACTCGATTCTTCACATAGTATCTCTTATAGCCTCACTTCCGTCAATCCCTTCATACCCCGTTGGATTAAGTGCAATTCTGCACACAGTATCTCTTGTAGCCTCACTTCTGTCAATCCTTTCATATCGCGTTGGATTGAATCTACTACTCTATGTACTTTTTTGGGTTGGATTGGGTCTAGTACTCTATGTACTTCTCGACAATTCAATTCTTCGCATAGTATCTCTCTCATCCTTTTTGTTTCCGAAATCCTCAAACGAAGAGAGGTATTTGGAGGAATATCTACCCCTAGATTTAGCACTCTGAGGAAGGCATTGTGTATCATGCTATTAGAGAGAGATTTTTGTCGATGAGTATCTTGATGCCACAGTTGCAAAGTTGCACATGGAAAAGTTGCTCTCGTTCTCTTGAATTGTCCTGTGCTTGAGAGGTTTAGCAACAGGCTACAGCCCAACTCCATGCTTATTTGCCCACCACCTATTCGAGTTTTTGTTCAGTAGAAACTCAAGAATGGATCGATGTGAGGACTCAATGGGATTTCATCTTGAAAGCAAAGGCACACGTGAAAATGGTGATTCCATTGTCAATCGGCGATCCGCCCTGGCTAACTATGTGTCTAAATGGTTTGTGAATGGTTATTTACTGAAAAAAATTCTGCAAGGAAGCTTCATTAATTGATTGAAAGAAAAGGCAAATTTCATTAATTAATAAGCTTAATATAGTTTTCTTACAGAACTTGCAAAATTTGTACTTTCATACTAGTTCTTGAAGAAGTTCATTTTTTGATCATAAAATGCCTACTATCTCCATAATCAATAAATATGTCGATGGCCTCTCACCAATACCAAGTGATGCTGTGAATGTGCCTGAGATTTGTGAGAGGGACCGCTGCCCGCCTGCTCACAGGGCACTGTCCTAATCTTTTGGGTTTCTTATTGCAAGTGTTTCTAGTCTAGAATAGTTTCTAGATTGAATCTTGAACTTTTTCGCACTTGGTGTGTGGAGTGAGCAGTAGTATTGCAGAGAGAGTTGTCGCAAAGCACATTGGATTGAGACAGACAGAGATAAAAGGAATCATTGCTTGGGACCAGCAAGAATTTGTCCTGATTCTTTTTCTTCATCATCTCCTCACTCTCTCAGTTCAATAATTCATTCACGGAGTAGCTTCCCAATCAATTACTATGTCAGCTCCTCTCGTTTCATTGGAGATCAAGAATCGCCTCAGCGAGGATCGAAGATGTGCCCTGAGCTCTTCTTGGATCAGGCGTCTCCGCCTGGAGACACACTCTAGCAACAACTTTTCCCACCACAATTCTAGACTCCCTCCCCATTTGTTGCCAAAGGTTCCCAGTCCTCCACCTCGGAATGAAGAAGAGGAAGTTGCAGACTCTTCGGAACTCGTTGCAGGCTTTGGCCCTTATCGGGTTCGGGCCACTGCAGGAGTCTCTCCGTTCTTTCAGTATCGTCGCCAGCTGATCACCCGAATTTTGGGTAGTAATCAGTTGAGGCCTGCCCATGAAATGGTTGATGAGTCTCCATCTCAATTGCCTGTTCAAAATTTTGGAAAATGGAAAGGTGAGACTGTTTGGGGGAGCTTTTTGGTGATAGGTTCTATTTGTTACTATTTGAACTTGATTTTGATCTTCTCTCTCTCTCTCTCTCTTTGTAGGGTTTGCTTCTCGCGGTAGAGTAGATGATCATCCATCTGCAAGCAGGAATTTTTATGTAAGTACATCTACTTGTTCAATTTACTAGTTTCTTATTTGATGTTAGCGTTGTTTTGGTTGCTGAAACTTGTTGGTTCTCCCATTACTTGAAGTTGTAGATACTAAAGAGTTGTAGAATGTAAATTTATCGTCGGTACTATTACTTTAGACAGATGGCTAGAGTCAAGGTTATGGCTGAATCAAACTGAAGCAAAGCGCGAAAATAATTACATATTTTGTTATAATTTGGTTGGAAGTATTAGAGTCCGTATTTGGATTTGATTTGATTGACTTCAATTTTGTACGCAAAATTGCATATAGGCTGATTCGTTTTGATTGTCAATATATATTTGGGTTCATAATTGAATACTGAATTACACTCGGATTCTATTCACTATTGTTATTTGATATTCAGATTCAATTTTATCAAATTTTCCTTTTTTTTTTTTTTTAAGCATAAACAGTTAACTAATGCTCCCCTTTCATTATTTAATATTTTACCGAACATAGCATTAAAAATATAGTAATACATATTATCATCCTTCACTAAAGATACATGAGAGCCTAGACAGAGCTTCCTAGCAAAAGAAATACAAAATATAGGATTTGTGAGGGAGCTGCAACCAGCATCAAAGAAAATAATGCCGATGTGACCCGTGCTAACGCTAAGCGCAGTAACGCGCATTCATTCCCATCCAAATTTGTTACATAGAGTTGATTTCGATTTTGAAATTCGAATTTCAAAATCTCATCCAACCTTTACCACCGTTACTCAACTCGCCCATCAACGTTGATCTTCTCTCCTTTGACATCCTCGCATCCACTCGATAATCAGCCATGTCGACCCCCAACGACGGTTTGACATCCTCGCATCCACTCGATAATCAGCCATGTCGACCCCCAACGACGGTCCTCCGTTTAACGACAGCTTTGAAATTCAAATTCGAATTTCAACTTCTTTGAAATTCAATTGTCAAATTTTCACCTGAAGAAATTTTTAGCATGTAGGAACACCACCACCTAACAAGATTGTCGTAAAAGAATTTTACTCATCTTAACACCCAATGAACAATAGGTAGTGCCTATTAATATTAACTCAAAGAGTCTTGATATATATCTAATGGAGTCACAAAGTTATTGATATATTATAGAATATTAAAGAAAATTATTCAATGTAATACGACTCCACTAAAAGCTTGCAAACTACGAAATTATCATCTGATAAATATGTTAGTTAATTGTCGCAACAACAAAAATAAGAAAAATCCAAAATTCATTTTAATGAAGTACATTCAAAGCCTTACAAAATAGCAACCACGATTTCTGTGACATTTATTTATTTATTTTGAGGTGGGTGTAATCCCTCTATCATTTTTATGAACAGTTGATACTTATTCCATCTTTCACACAATAATAGGTGATGATTGCATGCAAATGTCTAGGGTTTAGGATGTTGATTGAATATTTTCCTTCTTATAGATCATATTTGTATACACAACATCTTTACTTTTGGGTTTTGCTTCTACAATCGGTTATATTGGGATTCTTATAGCTAGTGTTGCTCCTCAACCCAACCTAACATGCCAATTTACAACTCTTGAACATAGTATCTTTTTTCTATTTACAAGTTTTGTCATAATCACATTGAATTAAAACAAAATTCACTCAATATTTTCGATAAGTACGCTTGTTTAGATCTATAGTTATATGCTTGTTAATCAGACTGACCAACAGGGATACGTAATTGTCATTTTATTGCCACAAACTCCGTTTATGTGGCTTGCAGAATCCTCGTACTCTCAATCTCGTCGGTACTGCTCATCTTCACTGCAAGCAACAAAGTTGTTATTCATCAAGTGAGCCCGAAGAGCCCTTCTCATATTGGAACATGGGGAGAGCAGAGAGAAGCAACTTCGTTTCCTCTGTATATCCAGCGACAGGGTCTTCCACTCCGACTTCAAGTAGGAAAAGGACTGCAAATACTTACGGCTTCGTCTCTTCAAAGCTTACAAGGCTTTGCAGCGAAGGTTAGTGCATCTGGTTAATTATAAGTACTGATATCGATATTGCATGCTGAACTTTTTGAGGAGATTATATATAACACATCACATTGTATCGATCTCAGGAAATGGAGCTAAGGGGTTTCGTAGTTATTCTCTTAAGTGAGTCATTGTTTCAAAACCGAGTTGCGAAAAAACTTGTGTTGATGCTGCAGGGTGGAGTGTTGTTGAAATCAGAATGCTTGTGTACTTGTTAAACCCAGGGACATAATACTATCCTGTTGGTCTCATAATATATATACATGCATGCATGTTTGCACAATTTATGTATAGACACACATACATGTGTGTGTACGCACACACAAACACAGATATACAAGCGCGCACACATATATATATATATATATATATGAACATACATATATATGCATGTTTGATAGAATATTTATGTTTTTTTTTTTTTTTTCATTTGAGGAAGCCCGTGATAATTTAAATTCGGTGTTAGATCTAAAAACAAATAAATAAAGAGAACCATAATCGATGACCTCCTCCGATTTTTCTTCTTTATCCTATCAAAGAGATTATTATTTGAGGAATTTGTAGATTTTAAAGTGGGAATGGAATTCTGAAGGCCTGTCCCCTTTTTTTTTGTTACCTAATTCCATCCTCTCTTCTTTTTTAAAAAAATTTATTTCGAAACAGATTATTATATATTTAATTTAAATTATTCTAATTTAATGTGGATTTCTATTTAATTTTAATTTAATGAATTATAATTTGATATAGTTTTATGAATAATTTTAATATTTAAAATTAATATTAAGTATTTATTTAAAACTATTAATTTTATCATTTATTATATTAAGTATTAATTTTTTTTTTAACTTTCCGCCTCTTTTTAATTGTTTCCCTATAAAAATCATCTCGGTAATTTAATTTTTAAGAAAATCTAATCGCACTATACCATTGCTAATAAATTCATTTTTGTTTGTTTCCATACTAAAAAATATCTTAAACATCAATATTTAAAAAAAAAAAAAAATCAAACTGTATAACTGTAGGAATTGAAAAATTGAACCGTTGGGCAAAAATCTTTATTTCAGCTTTCAGATCTCATCTGCTTACTTAAATTGACCTCACTTGAGAGTTCATAAAAAAATTATAATTTTAAAAAATAAATAATAATAAAATTATGATCCTTTATAAATATATAATTATTAAAATTATTATAAACATTATGTAGAATTTCTTCTTAAAATGATACTCAAGTGAAAATTCAATAGAGCTCTTTTTTTTAAAAAAAATAAATAAATACTAAAAACCATTATTATTACTACACAGGGTTTCTCTAGAAATGAAACTCAAATCAAAATTCTGTAGAGTTCTTTACTAGAAAGGAAACACAACCCACCCAAAATTCAAATAAAATTTGCACATTTCTTTCGATGTCATTCCCACTTTGTAAGTTTTGTACAGATTATGATTTTTATAAAAGAAATTATTAAGTTTACTAATAGAGTTTCTTCTATAAAATAGACTTAACTTAAAATTCAATTAAAGTTTCACCTAAAAGGAAGTACAATTTTTAAAAAAAACAATTATTATTTATGGTTCAAATTTGACCTGGGCATGAGGAAATTCCAAATTTATAATATAAAGATGGTTATCTTGTAGTATAAATTCACCTAATAAAATTTTATTATTGGGGAAGTGGATTAGCCTAGCAGGTAATCCTCCATGTTCCCAAAAGAATGGTTTCAGCTTTGAGTTTCTAGCGTTGCTGATCGAAAGATTACGATCTTATTAGCATTTTTTTCAATTATTGCTACATATTTTAATTAGATAATTTTTGTTGATATACAAACACATCCATTACATATATTAATTATATATATTAGTATACAACTATTTGCACCTTTATTATTGGATTTCCTGTTTGAAATAGGTCGCAACTGCACTCTACCAACTGTGCTTTTCTTTTCTTTTTTTCTTTCTTTCTTTATTTATTATTATTTTTTTTGAGAATAAACAGTGAGTATAAATCCCCACGTTACATTAATTAGAAATTAACAGAACTTACAATATATAATGTCCTTCTCACGTGAGTGGATAGTAAAATAAAATAAAATTACAATAGTATCTAAGAAAAACTATTACAATGATTTTGCATAATAAGGAGTTATCTACTAACATTACAATGTTGTTAACGTTTGGAGTCTGAATTGAAATCCACGTCTGTCATTCGCCTTGTTGCCCTGAACATGTTATAGAATAGTCCATCAGCGGGGTATTCGATTGTAACCACACTTTCCATTTTAGACTCCATAAATTCTCGGTACCCTGTAGGGGTGCAGACGACCAAACTTATTTGTGATTATCAATCCCCAATGTAGAGATTTGGACTCTATCCTCATCGATTTGTCTCACCAAACAAGCTTCTTTGATTGGCCTCATATTACTTTGCAGCTGATCTGTATTATCTTTCATAATTAGTTGGATTGTATATCGTTTCCTCCTTTCATATTACTCTTCAGCACATCAGTCCGTGATTCGACATCTCAACTAATTTTACTCTCTAACAACCTCCCTAAGTTAGCAAACATTGTCAGATTGATCTGCTGGATTAGATTCCATATTTGTCCCAACACCTAATTCAAAGACCATTTTCCCACTTTGGACCCATAAACCCACTTGAAATTCAAATTTCTGACTATGCCTCATTTGACGTTCCGCCTCGAGCTATGCCCATGTTCAGAATTTTTTTCCCCTTTTCTTTTCTTTTCTTTTCTTTTTCTTCCCACTCTACACTTGGGTGCAGTATACGTCTGAAAATTGTAGATTTCCTTACATTGCCAATTCGATTTTGAATACAACAATAAAAAAAATTACATAATAAAATTTGAGATTACAAAAATATGTAACGATTAATTTCATTTTCCCACTTAATTTCTAGTTTCTACATGTATACCTAAGGGAAACTAGACAAGCACTGCTACATTGGAATTTGGCTTCTCATGACCATCAACACAACAAAATTTCAAATCATGATGTCGACTTGTAGATCATAGGGGCTTATCATATATCATGAATACAACTTTTTCTCTTTTAATTTTCTTCTCTCTTCCCTTGACTTTTTTCAAGTGGCAGGTGAGAAATTCCGTTAATAGAATATAATAATATAATAGAAGAAAGTATTTATCTCTTTTAATACTAATAAAAGAACCATCTAATCACGTCCATTCATGAGTTCCCAATTACTGGTGAACGTTTTGAGTCCGTCTTCTCATGAGAGAGATGCCGTAGACGAAGAATAGTCCAAGGTATATATTAGAGATATTTTTTCAATGACCATGCTACAAATATATAATATATTGTTTTTGTCGCGCAGAGAAATGGGATTTGATCGATCAACAAGAAGAGCACTGCATTGTTGGCTAGCGGAGTACTGATGCCAATGATATAGCACAAGATACAAGATGCACGATCAAGAATTGTATTGTGTAATGAGACTATTTGCATCCTCTTGTCTCCACCCAAGAGTCAAATGAAAGTCCAAGATTTGGAATAGTCCTTGCGGTGCTGTTCTAGTTCGACATGCCTTTTTCTTCTTTTTTTTATTTTTTTTTTTCCATTAAGAAGAAGTTAACCAATGGAAGAGAAATGTCTTCGTAGCGAGAAGATTTTGTGGACGTCGAGGTTATCGTGACACTTTCTGTTTTTTTTCTAGCTTTTTGTACTTTATTTAGAGTGGTCGAATAGATTTCCAAAAATATTTTTTATAAATAATTTATCATTATCTTTTAATTTCCTGTCGATAGGTATGGTAATGGATTACGGGTTAAATTTTAGTCCGTTCTATACAAAATTTTGAATTAAATAAAAAAAATTTTATTTTTCTAATTTAAAATTTTATATAGAGAGGATCAAAATTTGGTCCATAGACGTGTCCATTACCATCCCTAGTGGGTAATCTATCTATATTGATGGGTCTTGCATAGAATTCTATTTTGACAAGGAAACTCTTTTTTCATTTTCTTCTTCTCCTTATTATTATTATTCAAACTGTATATTAAAACATCCACTCATCTTCACATTTTTATATTTTATTTTTATTTTATTGTAATTAGAAGTTAGATAACTTTTATCCTTTCGTACTATATTGAAAATTATACTTGATCATCGCGTATTGGAAATTCCAAGCTTCTTGTTATGAATAACTTCTATCATGATAGTTTGCTCCGAAGCGATCGATCTGCTTTATGAATTTGCGCACAGTTACATATTTTTACATCACTTCTCTCTCTCTAAAGTAGCATATGGGATATGTCCGATTATTGGATTATAAAGGAAAAACAAGTTCATAAAGTCGTACTTTTCTATTGTTTAATTTGGGAGTGAGAGTTTTCTTAACGCACTTACCAACTATGATTAGTTGTTAATTACTAGGGTAGCATAATTATGCGACTTTAGTTGGACCTTAAAAAAAAAAAAAATAATAATAATCCCTGAGAATATTATAGGGAGGTGATTTTCATTTTTGGAGGGAAAGGAAGGTGATTTTTTGAGCCACATAAATAATTTCGTCCAAACCTTATGAATATGGATTTTTCGAAAAAGAACCAATAATAATATAAAATGAGTAGCTAAATGGCCAATGGATCACACAAGACTCTCATAATATTATGATACTTGAAAATTTTACTAGGAATAGAAAACTACAAACCATGATATTCTCTTAGGTACATTTAGTTATAATTTCTGCATTTATAATTTTCTAAACCAAGTAATTACTTAATGGGTGAGTTTTGATGTTTAACAATATTACAGCTCTATGTAATTTTAGATAGATTTTGAAAAAGAAAAATATATTTCATGATACTTATTAGGTGAGTGTTTGGACATACAAAGAGTATGAAAATCTCCTAAAATCATAATACTCAAAGAAAAAAAAAAAAGGAAAAAAAAGAAACTTTGAATGTTAAGTTTCGTAGGTTTATGCATATCAACACATGGTTGTGTTTTGTAAAACCCAAATGAAGCCCAAGTCTTTTTAAATCTTGTGACTGATTAATTAAATCCATAAAAAACTAAAGAATTCTATTCTTTCTTTTCTACGAACGTATCCAAGCGAACCCTCAACTTAACACTAATGCAATGAACATTATTAAGAGTGTACACTGTCACCCACGGAATAACACCAGCTGCTGTTATTGTTGGCTGAGTCTGAAAACATAGTTTTTGGTCACACTCATTCTCTTTAAACTAGCAATTACGTTTGCGGCAAACTCCTATAATAAGCTTTAACTAATCTTGGTAAATTAATGTAGGAGGCTAAGCTTTCTCTCTCTCACACACACACCAAAAAAAAAAAAAAAAAACGCCAACTAGCGACGTTAATGTCCAAATTAGCCAAGTTAATGTTAGTCAAATGAGACACCTGAGACAGAGGGAAAAGAGGTTAAGGCAATGTTGTATACGCAAGTTCTAGGTTAAGGTATGAAGCCGAAATGTCAATGGGAACACAAATTTTTGGCTTATTATTATTGTATATTTCTCAAATTTCAAATTTCTAAATTTGTTCTCCTTTCGTGACGTACGAAAAGACAAGAGGTCCAGAGATTATTAGCTTGATTATATATTGGGACGCAAGTGGTTCATTTGATTTAAATTTTGATAATTTATTGTGAGAATCTGATGTAGAAAGGTTGTGAACGGCTCACCTACAGTAATCCACACATATATATATATATATATATATATATATATATATATATATATATATATATATATATATATATATATATAGCGAAAACGGGAAATATACCGGCGGTGAAGAAAGTTTCCTTCACCGCCACTTAGGTGGCCCAATAAAATTATTACACGTGGTGTCATTTAAGAGAATTCATTTATTTGTTATCTTGAATGACGTCCCGTGTTATAATTTTATTGGACCATCTAAGCGGCGGTGAAGGAACTCCCTTCACCGCCGGAGTATTTTCCGTTTCCTCATATATATATATATATATATATATGAGTTGTATGTATGATGATTTGTTTTAGTTCTGTACTTGAAAAAAAAAAGAAAATAGTGATACATATATTAATTCATGAATGAAATTCTGTTACAAAGTATTCAAATCCCGCAATTGTCAATAATATTGCAAATATAAATTTAAGTTATATACTTATGAACTATCCAAGCATCAAATCAGAAAATATTAATGAAGCTCATATTCAAATAAGTAAATTCATTTGAATCCCAATTGGAGCCCGAAGAGGCAAATCTAAACTAGAATTTATATATGACAAAATTCAATTATGAATACCTGAAAATGATGATTTGAATATTCGTTGTGAGGGGTTAATCACTCCAGGACTCTGCACTCGTGGCTGAAGTCCAAGCTATTTTTATGGTTGATGAAGAGAGAAGCCGTGCTAACTTGTGATAAGCTTCAATTGAGAGGCTGGCGAAGGCCGAGCATTTGTTGGCTATGCTGGAAAAAGAGGAAGACCTTGCACCCCATTTTCAACGAGTGTCCATTCACCTGGGCTAGTGCCTTGACTATTGATAAACCCTTTTGCACACAATTTCCACTGGATGGACTCTATTTGGAATGATAAATATCTCAGTATGTCCAGTGAGGGGGGATGTCTGGTAGTAGCTCTATCACAGGGGCATTGTTATGGAACATTTGGTTGGAAATAAATAATAGAATCTTCATAAATTATTCTTCTCTTATATCTACTTGTCGATTCCGTATTAAAGATGAATCTAGTAATTGATGGTAATACTGCAAAAGTCAAAGATACTGGCACAAAAACGTAATCCACCAGGCGCGATGCACCTTGGAGATTGGATTTGCAACCCAACATCGACCTCGACGTCTCGACAATTGAGGCGTCGGATTGTTGGCTATTTTAAATTGATATACACAGAATTACTACTGTAATTAATTAGAAAGATTTGTTGTCTATTTCAACTAGAAATATTATTAGATAATATTAGAGAAGAAATACGAATTGATATATATATATATATATATATATATATATATATATATATATATATATATATATATATATATATATATATATATATATATATATATAAGTAGTTTATATTTCATAAAAGAATTAGGATTATATATAAATCTTATTACTTACTGTTATTAACTAGATCTAGCAACATAATTAAAATATTTAAACTAAATTTGTTTAAATAGTTTATTACGCCAAGAAAAAAACAGAACAAAATGAATTTCAGAATTAGAATACTTTACTGATTGAATGATGATCGTATGCAGAAGATTGATACAGATTTGATGATGACAGAAAGATGATCGAGATTAGTGTTGGACACTATCTCTTTAAAACCGATTCGCCCTCCACCATTTTGCTTCTGAATTATAATGGACGTCGGTCTCTCAGAATACAATGATCGGTTTGCAACAGGACGGAAGCAACAATCCTATTGCTCTGGCTAATCAGATAAAAAATGATCTATGTTTTATGTATGGTGTAGTGCAGGACAGAAATGAAGAGAACCGTTCTTCTGAAAATATAAAACTTCTGTCTTAAAGACAAAATTTTCTGTCTGTAGAAAAAGGAAGAAAAAAAAAGTAGAAAAATTATATTTAATGAGTCTGGACAGAGACCTATTTAAAGGCTTCGTGCGAAGTGCCAAGTGCGCCACTAAAATGCCAAATGCGCCCTAAACGCCTATTCGCCCTCGCACACGGGTGTGTGCGTGCGGTGCGTAGCACCACCCATGGTACTTAAAATTTCTCCTCTTCTTACATAAGTAATGATATGAAACAAACAATACTATATAAACCCAAATCCTAGCAACAATCTATTCGATGTGGGACTATTTTTTTCCTCTTTCCTTTTGTTCCCTTTCTATGCACTCCACTTTGAAACCATTTTCCATTCACCTAATTCATTTATTTTTGAACTAGTAAATTGGCTCAAAGATTTAATATTCAAACATATATGAATTCAACAATCCCCATATGAATGAAAGGACTTAGACTCTAATGCAAATAAAAAGAGAGCATAATAGAAAGTTACCGCATCGGGAGAGGTGACTTTTGGCTTTGAACATTCCCTAATAAAATATTATCGAGTTTACTCGCTTACTAGTGAACACGATGTTTTTGAACTGTTCAGTCTTTGATGTAAACTAAGACAATAATATTCATACGATTTCTTTCAATTTTAACAGATTCTTTATGTTGTGTCCATTTTAACAGATTCTAGAGAATTTAGCCTTTGTCATTCTCATAGAAGCGGCATCTTCATACTTATATAGGTAATCTCTTATTAAGAGTATTCTGCCATACTCCACTTGGATTTCAAGATTTAAGAATCATTAAAAGTTTTAGTTTATCCTTACACATTGCAGGTTAATCACTACTTTACCATAAAAATGAGATATGAATTATTTTCTCAGTGATTCTTACGAGTTCCCCCATAATTCGGTTGTCCCTTTGAACCTAGATTTTGGGATCTCTAGTCAATTAGATTGGGTTGCCATTATGGAGTTACTCTATTTAGTAGGTTGTAATCTCATTCCCCTCGATAACTTATATATTTGATCTCTGGTCAAGTCTTTTGTTAATGGATCTGCAATATTATCTTTTGATTTTATATAATCAAGATATATTATTTCGCTTGTAAGCAGCTGTTTTACAGTATCATGTTTACGACATATATGTCGTGACTTTCCATTATATAATACATTATGTGCCCTTCCAATTGCTGATTGACTATCGCAATGGATGCAAATTGCTGACACTGATTTAGGCTATATTGGAATATATTCTAAAAAGTTTTGAAGTCATTCTGATTCTTCTCCAGCTTTATCTAAAGCGATAAACTCAGATTTCATAGTGGATCTGGCTATACATGTTTATTTTGAAGATTTCCAAGAGATAGTTGCACCTCCAATAGTAAATACATATCAACTTGTGGATTTTATGTCTTTAGAATCCGTAATCCAGTTAGCATCAGTGTATCCTTCTATCACTGTTGTATTCTTGTATAGTGTAACCCATAGTAGTGTATCTCAAATATTTGAGTACTCTAACTATTGCTTTTCAGTGGTTCTCCCTTGGATTACTTGTAAATCTACTCAGTTTACTTACTGAGTATGCAATATCAGGTCTTGTGAAGTTCATTAAATACATAAGACTGTCAATAATCTGAGAATATTCTAATTAAAATATATTAGCACATATATTCTTTGTAAGATTTAGACTCATATCCACATATGTCCTAACTATATTATTATTTTCCTTGTCAAATTTTTTTGAGTATCTTCTCGATATAATGTGACTGGGATAAGATATATCCATCAGATGTCTTGGAGATTTTAACACCAAGAATAATATCTGCAATACCTAAGTCTTTCATGTCAAATTTATGTATTAACATAATTTTTACCTCTTTAATTAGAGCAACCGTACTACTGGTGATAATCATGTTATTCACGTATAAATATACAATGATATACTTGTGCATATCCCCTTTTACATTTACACATTTATCCCATTTATTATAACGAAATTCATTTGACAACATAACTTGGTCAAATTTTTTATGTCATTGTTTAGAGACTTGTTTAAGTCTATAGAGTGACTTAACAAGTCTACACACCTTCTTTTTTTTACCTGAAACTACAAACCCTTCAGATTGTTCCATGTAAATTTCTCCATCTAATTCACCATTAAAAATGTTGTTTTTACATCCATTTTATGAAGCTCAAAATTATATAATGTTGCAAAAGCAATTATTAATCTTATGGATGTTATTCTTGTTACTAGTGAATATATATCAAAATAATCTACACCTTCCTTTTATTTATAGCCTTTTACTACAAGTCTAACTTTGTATTTATCTATAGACCCATCAAGTTTTATCTTTCTCTTAAAAATCCATTTATAACCTAATAGTTTACTTCCTGGAGGAAGATCCATAAGTTCCCAGGTGTGATTTTGAATAATTGATTCAATTTTACTATTTACGGTTTTTTTCCAAAATAGAGCTTCAGGTGTAGGCATAGTCTCTTTATAACTTTGAGGTTCTTTTTCTAATAAATATATTAACAAATCTGAACCAAATGATTTATTAACCATGGCTCTTTTGCTCCGTCTACGTTCATTCTCATTACTTTTATTTCCAAAATCAGATTTTGTTTCTCTTATAACTTTATCACAAGTCCTTTTAGGAGAACTTGGTTCACATTTTTTATTAGGAAAAATATTCTCAAATAATACTGCATTTCTAGATTCAATAATAGAGTAATTATGTATCTCTGGATGATCTGATTTGAAAACAAAGAAACGATATGCACTGCTATTATGTGTATATTTAATGAATATACAATCAATAGTTTTAGATCCAATTTTAGTCTTTTTAAGAGTAGGAATTGCAATATTTACAAGACATATCTACACTCTTAAGAATTTATAATTAGATGCTCGACATGTCCATAATTCATAAGGTGTTTTATCTAATTTCTTTTGGGATATTTTGTTGAGAATATAATTGGCAGAAAGCAAACCTTCTCCCCACATATTCGGAGGTAAATCAGAACTTATTAACATGACATTCACCATTTCCTTTAAAATTCTATTCTTACGCTCAACATAATGTAAGAAGTGTAAGGAGCAGTTATTTGATATATAATATCATGTTCTACACAATGGTGACTCATATTCACCACATCTATCACTCCTTAGCATTTTTATTTTTTGCTAAGTTGATTCTCAACTTCATTTTTATATTGTATAAACATTTCAATTGCCTCATCTTTTGTTCTTATTAGATATACATAACAATATTTAATACAATCATCTATAAAAGTAATAAAATATTTCTTTCCATCTCTAGTTTGAATAGATTTTAAATCACATATATCTGTATGAATTAATTCTAAAGGTTCAGTACTACATTCTATAGAATGAAATAGAAGTTTAGCCATTTTTGTTTCAACACATATTTTATATTTATTATCAAAGTTTATATTAAAATTAGGCAAAATATTTAAATTTCTTAATCTTTGCAAAGTATAATAATTAATATGTTCTAATCTACCATGCCAAATATGAGGTGACTCAGTCATATAAGTATAAGAATCAATTTTATTATTATTAACTTTAGGGGCAATAGTCATTACATTTATTTTAAATAGACCATTAGTCATATACCCCTTACCTACATATACACCATTTTTTGTAAGTACAAACTTATCGGACTCAAATACAAATCTAAATCCTTTCTTACTCAAAACTGAACCAGAAACTAGAATCTTGCGGACATCTGGTACATGAAGTACATTAGAAAGAGTAAGTTCTTTTCCCGAAATCATATTTAGTACAATATTTCCTCGTCCTTCAATCTTGGAGATTGCAGAGTTACCATGTAGAGTAATTCTCCATTCACAGGTTTATATGTAAAGAATATTCACTTGTTGGTGCAGATGTGGCGAGTGGCTCCAATGTCCACCCACTATTTTTTGAAATTGCCACCAATTAGATTAACTTCTGTGACAACAGATGTACAGTTTACGTCTACATTTGCACAAAGATTTTCCTCTTCAGCCAAATTTGCATTAGAATGCTTCTTCTTCTTCGAAGAATCTGGTGCCTTGTGCACACGGTAGTCCTTTGCACGATGTACAGGCTTGTCGCAGTTGTAGCACTTGCCATTGAATCTCTTCGAGTCACCACTCTTAGAGCATTCACCATTGTGCTTTCGCTTCCTATCATTAGACTTATTGAATTTTCCATAATGTTAGTTTTAGAAACATTGTATGAATTTTCAATTTTTTTCAGAAAAACGGTTATTTTCTTTAATTCTCAAACATACAATTAGATTTTCAAGTGTCATTTCTTTTCGTTTATACTTTAGGTAATATCTGAATTCTTTCCAAAATAATGGTAATTTTTCAATAATTGCAGCCACTTAGAATGATTCACTAATAGTCATACGCATGAATTTTATGAATGATCACTTGAAGATCTTATATCTGGTTGATTATATTTTTAGAATCAACCATTTTATAATCCAAAAACTTACCGACTACATATTTCTTAGAGCCGGTATTTTCTGTATTATATTTCTTATATAAAGACTCCCAAAGTTCCTTAAAAGTAGCAATTGAACTATATATATTATATAGTATATTGTCCAATAATTGAAGATATAATTCTTACTCAAGAAGTCAGCATATTTTCATACATCAACCACTTTCGCAGACTGTCGATCATCTTTTATAGGAGTCAGCACAGTCTCCTTCAAGTACTTGGTAAGATTTAGTGTAGTGAGATAAAATAACATTTTCTGTTACCATCTCTTAAAATTTGTGCCACTGAACTTCTCTGGTTTCTCATACTGGCTTGATGACATAGTTGGAGAAACAATAACAGGAGTTACTACAGTAGATATATCAAATGTAGATACAGTGACCATCTACAGATACAAAATCTTATCTATCTTAATTTATGTAACAAATTTTAACTTTCTAATAAAAACTTGAAAATAAATTCTTACTTCAGACCACAATATCATATAAGATTTCTTAAATAAATATTTCTTCCTCTAAACAGAATATAACTATCTTTTTCCAGAAGCAATTAGATTTAGATATAAAATAACTAGCGATTGAACATTATTATGACATAGTTCTATTTTTTTTTAGTTACACAACAGTATTCAAAATTAATTTATATCGGTTTTAAGATTGTTGGCTAATTTAGATTGATATACACAAAATTACTACTGTAATTAATTAGAAAGATTTGTTGTTTATTTCAACCAGAAATATTATTAGATAATATTAGAGAAGAAATACGAATTGATATTTATATATATAAGCAGTTTATATTTCAGAAAAGAATTAGGATTATATATAAATCTTATTACCTACTGTTATTCACTAGATCTAAAGACATAATTAAAATATTTAAACTGAATTTGTTTAAATAGTTAATTACCCTAAGAAAGAAACAGAATAAAATGAATTTCAGAATACTTTACTGATTGAAAGATGAGCATATGCAGAAAATTGATACAGATTTGATGATGATAGAAAGATGATCGAGACTATTGTTGGACACTATTTCCTTAAAACCGATTCTCTCTCTACCGTTCTGTTTCTGGATTACAGTAGGTATCGGTCTCCCAAGATATAACGATCGATCTGCAACAGGACAGAAGCAGCAATCTTGTTGCTCTGGCGAATCTGTTAAAGAATACTCTCTGTTTTGTATATGGTGTAGTGCATGACAGAAATGAAGGAGAACTGTTATTCTGAAAACAGAAAACTTTTGTCTTAAAAACAAAATCTTCTGTCTGCAGAAGAAGGAAGAAGAAAAAAGTAGAAAAATTATATTTAATGAGTCTGGACAGAGGCCTAGTTATAGGCTTCATGCGAAGTGCCAAGTGTACCACTAAATGCCTTCGCACATGCGCGGGCGGTACATAGCATCACCCATGGTGCTCAAGATTTATCTTCTTCTTACATAAGTAATGGCATGGAACAAACAATCCTATATAAACCCACATCCTTGCAACACTCTATCCGACGTGGGACTATTTTTTCATCTTTCCTTTACTATGCACTCAACTTTGAAACCATTTTTCATTTACCTAATTCATTTATTTTTGAATTAGTGAATTTGCTCAAAAATTTAATATTCAAACATACATGAATTCAACAATCGGAGATGCAGAAATCGATTCCGTAGCCGACAGCCTAACGAGCGACAGCATGTGCTATAGTAAGTGATAATTTTATGGGGTATTTACTGGTTTGTCCCTCAAATCTTTAAATATTATGATTTTACCCCCCAAATCTTCATATTTATAATTTTGCCCCTCAAATCTCATAAGTTACAACAATTTTGCCCCCCTCTCTAACTTTCCCTAACACAGTTAATTTTTTGACCATTTTACCCCTTATTTCCTCTTTTATTTTCCTCCTCTTCTTCTTCTCTCTTCCTCCTTTCTTCTTATTTTCTTCATTATTTCTCCTCTCTTCCTTCTCTCTTCTCATTCTCTTTTCCTCCTCTCTTCTCATTTTCTTCATTTTTTTACTCTTTCATGTCATGCATTTTTCCTCTAGTTCACCAAATCAATTATCTCAAGTAAAAAAAGAGAAGAAAATAAGAAGAGAGGAGGAAAATATGAATATGAAAGAGTAAAAAAAAAAAAAATGAAGAAAATGAGAAGAGAGGAGGAAAAGAGAAGAAGAAGAGAAGAGGAAGAGAGGAGAAATAATGAAGAAAATAAGAAGAAAGGAGGAAGAGAGAAGAAGAAGAGGAGGAAAATAAAAGAGGAAATGAGGGGTAAAATGGTCAAAAAATTAACTGTGTTTGGGAAAGTTAGAGAAGGGGGCAAAATTGTTGTAACTTATGAGATTTGGGGGGCAAAATTATAAATATGAAGATTTGGGGGGTAAAATCATAATATTTAAAGATTTGAGGGACAAACCAGTAAATATCCCTAATTTTATATAGAATCTATATATAACTGTTTTATTTTTATTTTTTCTAAGATAAATGAAATAGTTTTTAGCGCAATCTCCGTTGAGAGAAGCCACCTTCCACAATATCCTCATATGCGCTATTGTGTCTTCATTTGTTATATGATCAGCATACATATTTCCCTCATTTAAGATATGTTAGACAGAAAGATTCACAAAATAATTTTCTAATATGCTGACATTGCGGAAGAAGGGAGTGGCTATCATGTCTCTCAAAAAAATTACCCTACAGTGTTGTGGCCCAAACTGCACGAAATTGTTGCTGTCGTTCTAGTAGGGTAGTGATGACGATCATGCATGCTCCATTGGATCATTTTCATTCGGAAAATGCTGATCTCATTGACTGGTAGAAGTATGACCGCACTACGGCCCTCGCTTTCTCTCTCTAATTATTGTCTTCTGTGTAAGTTGGAGTTTGGAGGAACGTCGCTCAGTTTACCTATTAATATGTCAGCCACCTACACGTCTCTGCACCCAATTTTCATGACTCCCACCTCTCTCTCAACAAAATAATTTCCTAGTTCCGAGCGAACAAGCAAAGAGATGGCAGAGCCAACGGTGACAATGGAAACTGATCCGACCGAGCCTTCCGCAGCTAAATACAGAGGGTGGAAAGCTATGCCATACATCATAGGTACCGAAAAAACTTCAACAATTTTTTTTTTTTTTAAAGAAAAAAAAAATCAATTGACTATAATTAAGATTCTATATCATTGCTTGATTTTGTGGATAAATTCGGTAATAATAATTAGGAAATGAGACGTTTGAGAAGCTGGGGACGTTGGGTACCGCATCCAATCTGCTGGTGTACTTGACGACCATCTTTCATTTGAAGAGCGTCACTGCTGCGACTCTGCTTAACGTCTTCAATGGAACTACGAACATTGCCCCGCTCCTCGGAGCTTTTCTTTCTGATTCTTATTTCGGTCGTTACCTCACCTTGGGTTTTGCTTCGGTGGCTTCTCTCCTGGTAATTGGACTTGTTACACATATTTCTCCATTTTTAAAAAAAAAAAAAAAAAAAATTAAGGTAACAATGAAAATTGATGGCATGAATTGCTTATTAGCTAGTTATGTGAGTGGCTCTGAAATTCTAATTAAATTATTTGTTTCAAGATAAACGTACCGATCCGAATCCTAATTTCTTGTTTGTTTCGTTAACGTCGTATAACATAGAAATTTATTTTATTTTATTTCAAAATAAATAAAAAAAAGGAAATATCTTTAACACATGCTACATGGTTTATTTCCTCCTATTTTTTTTTTTTTTGTAGGAAATTGTAAGGATTTTCTATTTTGATCATGTTTGGTTCGAGAGAAAGTGAGAAAAAAAAAATAGAAATATTTATCATTATTTGGTTGGGAAGAAAGTTGGAAAAAATATGACTTAAAATTTTCTCTCAGTAAATAAATTATGGAACAATTTTTTTTTTAATTTTTTTTAATTTTATTGTTTTATCTTCTATTTTTTTTAGCTTCTCTTTGAACCACGCAATAAATATAATCTTATTTTCTTTTCCATTTTCTCTTGTCTCATTCATTTTTTTTCATTTCTTTTTCTTTCTTTCTTTAATGATTTTTCATTTTTTTTTTGTCCGTGAATTCTATTTCGCATCAATTTTTTCACTGAATTCTATTACACGTGCTCTCTGTTTCTCCACTTGGTATGCCGTAGGAAAATAATTGACCTGTATGGACATGGACCTCCCAGTGATACAAGGTTCACGTAAACTCCAAAAAGCATTAATGATAATGAGGTCCATATACATGATAGCAACTAATTTGTTGGGATTCAAACCATCAGTCAGAATAATTTGTGCAGGAACAAAAGTCTAAAAGTCCATATATATATATATATATATATATATATATATATATATATATATATATATATATATATATATATATATATGATAGCAACTAATTTGTTGGGATTCAAACGATTAGTCAGATTTCCTTGTTGTCATGTGAACACTTATTTGTATTTGTCATCTATTTTCTTATATCTACTATTCTCCGTTTTGTATTTCTGTTTTAAATATTTGTAGTTCTATTATCAATTTGTTAATGGAACGCGGAGGGTTTCTACCCGCCGTATTTGCTCAAAAAAAAAAAAAAAACAAAAGTCTAAAAGTTGTCTTGTCTCAGATTATTATATTATCTCAAAAGTAGGAAGAATGAAATTTTTTTAAAACACAACGAGTGGGCATCCTTCTCAATTGCTTATGTCAGTACTCTTTTAGATCCACTTGTTGTCTCCGAGATTGATTTATATCTATTATGTGAGATTATTTATGTCATTTAATAGTATATGCCCACATATTCAAATCATCTCAAGTAGCTCTCTCTCAATTTATTCTGGACTATTTTCATTCCTTTATTTAAATTCTCAGTTATCCAAAGATTTGCAACATAAAAGTTTAATAATCTTATAGTTTTTTTCCTAAGATTTAGTGATATGACATCACATAATATGCTGAAAAGGAGTCCATGATTACTGAAGTAGAATCTCCAATTATAAGATCCAAGTATGTAAAACTCAAAGTATAAATAAGCTTTGAGCTGGTAAAAAATAAGGACGAAAATAGATGGGTCAATAAGCTAATTATTTGTTTGTTATATTTAAAATTTTAAATTAGAAAAATAAAATTTTATTTTTAATTTAAAATTGAGATTTTTACATATATGTCACTTACATCTTTAAAAATTAGAATTTAGTCCCCAAATTTCCATATTTATAATTTAATCCCCAAATCTTTTAAGTTACCACAATTTAGTCTTTCAGTCATATTTTTTTGTCCGATTTTTCCATTATATTTTTGAGTTATTTCACTTTACTTCTTCCTTCCCTCTTCCTCCTCTTTTTCTTTTCTTATTGGATTTCACTTTTCATTCTTCTCCTCTCTCTCTCTCTTCTCTTTTCTTATTGGATTTTCCTCTCCATTCTTCTCCTCGCTCTCTCTTCTCGCTTCTCATTAGATTTCCTCTCCATTCTTCTCCTCTCTCTCTTCCCGCTTCTTATTGCATTCTCCTGAGTTACTTCAGTTTAGAGATTAACTGGAAGGAAAGAGAGAGAGAAGAAGACTGGAGATGGGAATCCAATATGAAGAGGAAGAGGGAAGAGAGAATTAAAGTGAAATAACTCAGACATATAATGAAAAATTCAGACAAAAAATATGGATAGAGAACTAAATTGTGGTAACTTAAAGGTTTTAGTAGATTAAATTCAAAATATGAAGATTTGGGAGACTAAATTTTAATTTTTAATGTGCAAATTGACCTTCAACTCCCGCGTTCTCATCCCAATTTGATTTGAACAGCATATATATTAGAATTTCATGTAAAAAATAGTTTTAATTCATATTAAAAAAAACTAACTAAAAACATTTATTATGCAACCATTTTGTTGAAGGGCATGTTCATTCTGACGCTCACGGCGGGAATTTCCAGCCTGCACCCGCCCGGATGCGACCAAGGCCATCAGTGCGCGACCCCGACGCCATGGCAACTCGCCGTCCTGCTCTCTGCCTTCGCCTTTCTTGTTGTCGGCGCAGGCGGAATTCGCCCCTGCAACCTCGCATTCGGCGCAGACCAATTCAATCCCCACACGGACTCGGGCAGAAAGGGCATCGCCAGTTTCTTCAACTGGTACTACTTCACCTTCACCTTCGCCATGATGATCGCCGCCACGGTCATCATCTACGTCCAGACAGACATTAGCTGGACGCTGGGCCTCGCCATCCCAACCGTGCTCATGTCCTTCTCGTGCGCGTTCTTCTTCTTGGGAACGCGTATCTACGTGAGAGTCAAGCCCCAGGGCAGCCCCTTCTCCAGCATCGCGCAGGTGATCGCCGCAGCAATCCATAAGAGAGGGCTGGAACTTCCCGATGACCCCAAGAACTCGCTCTACAATCCGCCTCATGTTAGTTCTCTCAACACCAAGCTGTCCTACACTGACCAGTTCAGGTTCCTCGACAAGGCTGCGATCGTGCGAGCGAACGACATCGACGAGAATGGTCTGGTTGGCAACCCGTGGAGACTGTGCACTCTGCAGCAGGTCGAAGAGGTCAAGTGTCTGCTACGTATCATCCCGATATGGTCCGCGGGCCTCATGTTCAACATCTCGATGGTCCAGCAGTCGAACTACGTAGTGTTCCAGGCTCTCCAATCCGACAGGCATCTCTTCAACACGAGCTTCGAAATACCTGCAGGCTCCTTCATCATCTTCACAATGCTCGCCCTCACGCTATGGATCCCCTTGTACGACAGGGCAATCCTCCCGCGCATGCGCAGATTGTTAAGGAACGAGGAAGGAATCACATTGCTACAACGAATGGGAATCGGTGTCGTCCTCTCCATTGTCACAATGGTCACCTGCGCCACGGTTGAGGAGCGGAGACGGAGCTACGCCCTCCACAGGCCGACTGTCGGAACATCGTCAGGTGGCGGAGCGATATCGGCGATGTCGAGCCTGTGGCTGGTCCCTCAGCTGGTTATCATTGGGGTGGGGGAGGCGTTCAATGCGATCGGTCAGATCGAGTTCTATTACAAGCAGTTCCCGGAGAACATGAGGAGCATTGCGGGGTCGCTCTTCTTCTGCAGCCTGGCCGTGTCGAACTACCTGAGCGGGATGATGGTGACAGTGGTTCATCGGGTGACGGGCGGAGATGGGAGGCCGAACTGGTTGGCTCAGGATCTCAATGTGGGGAGATTGGACTACTTCTATTTCCTGATTGCTGCCATGGGAGTCTTGAACTTGGCCTACTTCTTTGCTTGTGCCTCGTGGTACAGATACAAGATTGCAGATGGCGTGGGTGAGATTGGATTGGAGATGAACAACGCTAAAGCTCCTCCAGTTTGAGCGAAATTTTAGCTGATGATTGCTGGAATTTATAGTTTTGGAGTTCATGATTTATAGTAGAAAAAAAACAATTACATGAACTTGTGCTTATTCCAAACTTGAGAGATATACAAGATCTCATATACAATGCATATGAAAGTGGGTGTTATAATGTCATGCTCATGAGTCCACTTATTGACATGATCTTTATATTAATCAATGTCCGAAAATGTCTTCCTTTCTCTCCAGTTACAAGTTCTTTCAGAAATAATTTAAGGTCTCTTTCCTCGCGAAAGAAGAGGATCTTTATAGGTATGCTATCAGGTAAGGAGTTTATTAGCCCATTGATTACTAGCCCATGTTAATCCAGCGCTTATTAGCCCATTGATTACTACGTTTGAAATTGAGTCAGCCCACAAGATTAATGGGCTGGATCATTTACACTCAAAGTTTAGATACACCATGAACTAGAAATCCAACCGTGACAAAATCTGATATCATAATTTATGGAAGTCTCTCACACTGCGCTCATGAACTAGAAATTATTTTATATTTTAACATGTCCCTAAAAGTTGAAGCCCCATTTTGGACATAATTTTTTTTAAAAAATTCGTAATTAAATACTCGTCCGGCAGCATGTGAATCTGAATTGCTTACTGAATTTCCTATCACTGTACCAAAACTCTAAACTTATGATGAGAATTGCGGTAAATTATTTTGTATTTTAACATATTTCATGCCTAGGAAGAATAATGTACGGTTTTGTGACTATTTTGAACTACCTAAATAATCAACGCATTGAGAAATATAGAAACAATTTCCTGCAACACATCGCTAGTATGATTATACGAACTAACTATAAGTAGAGCAATTTTTTCCCTTTCAATTGATTTAAATGATATCTGACTTCAGTCCTTAGACGTGGATTTAGTGATTTATCTATCTATAAATATGGACTTATTCACTTGCTTATCCAGAGACAAACTAGACATTGAACTCGCTTCACATTCTTCACAATAAAAGTGCTAACAGAGCGGCCTACTTGTTCATATCCCTGTGATTTAATAACAACCCACTAGCTCGCTAAGAAATGAAGAAAGAAAGAAGATTTTTTTTGTAGAATGTCGCATTCGATTTAGGTGTTATCATTAGAGAAGGGAGGCGGATAGACTAATAAAACCGCTCAGAGTATATATAGTAGTGACATCCAGGCGAAAAAGGAATTAGACGGGACCTGGCCACATGGGCAACACGAGGATATGCCATGTTCATCAACGTGCATGCCGATGGAGACGGCTAGCTAGGTGCGTGTGTTGCTTGCTATAATTGGCATGCTCCAGCAGCGCTCATGGGATTGCAATCATCAGCTTAGATATATATAGGTTAGGCCAATGAAAAGGAAATGGGGGTATTTACTGGTTTGTCTCTCAAATATTTATATATTATGATTTTATCCCCCAAATCTTCATATTTAGGATTTGTCCCCCCAAATCTCATAAGTTACAACAATTTAGTCTCCGTTTCTAACTTTCCCTAACATAGTTAAATATTTGACCATTTTACCCCTCTTTTCCTCTTCTATTTTACTCTTCTCTTCTTCTTCTCTCTTCCTCCTCTCTTCTCATTTTCTTCATTATTTCTTCTATCTTACTCCTCTCTTTTCCTTTTCTCTTCCTCCTCTCTTCTCCTTTTCTCTTCCTCCTCTCTTCTCCTTTTCTTCTCCTATCTTCCTATATGAATTTAAAATGTGAATTAACTCCAAAATAGGAGAAGGAGAAGAGAGAAGGAAGATAGAAAAAATAATGAAGAAAAAGAGAAGAGAGAGGAAGAGAGAAGAAGAGAGAAGAAGAAGAGAGGAGGAAAATAGAAGAGGAAAAGAGGAGTAAAATGGTCAAATATTTAACTGTGTTAGGGAAAGTTAGAGAGGGGGACTAAATTGTTGTAACTTATGAGATTTGGGGGACAAAATCCTAAATATGAAGATTTGGGGGACAAAATCATAATATATAAAGATTTGAGGGACAAACCAGTAAATACCCCAAAGGAAATTGGTGCGACGCCCCTATCTCCAACATGTCAAAACTTTAATTTTAATTATATTATTTTTTGAATAATTAAATATCGTGATAATGAAAACTATGATAATTAGTTAATTCGATTTTATCTTTAGAGTTTAACACTTTGATTTTATCTAAATAACTAACTATTACTACATAATAAAACAAATAGAATTTAAAAGCTAATTTATCGTATTTGATTATATCGTAATCCAATAAATCAATAAACAAAATAATCATTGTCTTTTTCCAAACACCGATCACTATTTTTTTTCTTTCCTCGTGTAAGAAAGGGAAAAAAAAAATAGGGCTCCCAAGTTCTCCACCTTTGTTTATCATCTTCTCCGTTGTATTACAGATCTGACCAAATACTTCAACATAACTAGATTTGGAGAGTTTTCAGCGCAAAATAAAATAAGTTCAAAAATATCTCTTTTGAACATTTCACTTCATTTATTCTAAAATACTTTCAACAATCTACGGCTAAAATTTATTCTCTCTATCTTTTAAATGCTTCAGAATAAAATTGTAAAAGATAAATTAGATATTTTAAGAGTTTTCTTACCATCCCATATCCTATTTATGATACATCCTTCAACTATATTACTCAAATTTGTAGAAATATTCTAGTTTGCATTTAATTCAGGACAACTTGAGAATAGATTTAGTAGTTTGCATGTCAATAATTCTCTAAAAATTCTAAAGTTTCGTGGATTGCTAGGTATTTATTGTAGTATCTCTATAAATTATGTCTGGGGTATTATTTTTGAGAAATAAGTTTGAAGGTGAATTTCAAGGTGGTATGAGTTTTGGAATTGGTTGAGAAATTGACCATTTTTTTTTTTTTTTTTGAAATCAAAACGGTGAGCTATTATACCCCACATTCTATTAAAACGATTTTAACAGAACATATAAAAGTGTTCATAGACCCATACAGAAATAAAAATTGGTTACAACAGTTTACTACAAACTACATAATACTGAATATCTAAAACATTCTGTGGCTACAACCACAAGTACAGGTGGGGGACATCCACCAAGCCTACTCCTCATTCTTCTGAACATCACGAACTGCTTCTCTCGAACCAGTTCCTGGAATTGCTGCTCAATGTGATGATTGTGGAGCCTCTGTGGCAGTGTATCTAAGGGGAATGTCATGGGAAGTCGATCCTAAATCTCCAAAAATTGTTATCCACAATAACATGTCATTAGTAGTACAGTATATACAATAATCCATGCAAAAAGCTTTATTACCTAAAAGTTCTTCTATTTCTCTCGACCACTGGGAGTAATTCATATGAAAATGTTCCATAGCTAGATTAATGAATTGTTGATTTGTGTATAAAATTTCATACGGAAATGATATGATTTGGAAAGTCAATTAAGTGAATCTTTCAGATGTGTTTATATCTGTACTGGTGGTTACTTATGATCCGTTGAATATTTATTTATACAAACTTCCAAATCTTTGTGTAAATATGGTGTAGTTGCTGTAGGATTTTAATGGTCATTGGTGGATTATTCTATGACTAATCCGTTAATTTATTACAGATAGGCCGTTGCCGACATTTTGCACAAGTATCATGTTTTAGAAGTTGCTTCGATGTTCGAATGACTTTTTATTATTCTAAAAATCCGTATGTACTTAGGGATAATATATGATAGTGTATAACTAGAATTTTGTGTCTTTTATCTTGTATATTATTATCTTATAATATATGACAAATTCTCTAATATTTGATAAATTCTCTAATTTATTAGATGATCTCTTGATATCTTTCTAAATTCGTATATTTGACTAATCTATCTAATTAATTTATTAAAGAATCTCGTGATATCTTCCTAACATAGTATATTTGATTAATATATCTAAATGGGTAGATTATGTGATTGAGAATTTTATATAATTAGCATAAATTTGTATATTCTTTTGTTTTTTACCTTTTATATTTGCTACATTCAACTATAAAATGATGGTCATTTGTACAGTTTATTAATACCTCAGAATACAAAACTATTCTTTATTTTCTCTCTGAGTTTATAGTTTTATCATGGTATCAGAGCCTCTGTGAGGTCTGACTTCTTTTTGTTCTGAGGTCTCTGACCTGTGCCTTGATCCATCGACCCGCTCACGTTGTTTTGTTCCGCGACTCGTCGATCCGTGCATCATCCATTCCACCCGTGTCTTCTATTGCTTTTATTCGATTAGTATTATCATTTTTCTATGACTTCTAATGAGATTACTCGCCCTATAAAGATTGTTTTATATGGCACTAATTACAATGCATGGAGTCAACAAATGTCAGTTTTTCTTATTGGTTGTCATTTATGGAGGTTTGTTAATGGGTCCAAACAAGCACCCACAAAGACTTACTTTGAAAGTGTAAAAAAGTTTGATGAGCGGCTTGAGGAATGGAAAGGTATTCACTGTTAGATCTTATCTTGGTTATTACTATTTCAGTTCCTTCGATTCAGAGTCTGTTGCCAAAATTTTGAAATGCCAAACTTGTATGAGATTTTTTGGCGAATCGATACAACTGTTTTAGTGATGCTGCTTTTCAGTTTCAATTGGAATCTAAGTTATATTAAATGCGTCAAGAGCCATACCAGTTTATTACTGAGTTTCACTCTCAAGTTAGTAGCATCTGGGATCAACTCTCTTAGGCTAACCCAGATTTTCCGAATGAAAAGTCTAGTCAACTTTTTTGCAGATTACCGAGATCATTGTCAGTTCATCCACATCATAATGCATATTCGCGATGATTTTGAAAGTACTAGAGTTTCGTTACTCCATCGATCTCCTCTTCCTATGCTCGAGACTGCTCTCATGGAGCTTATTTCAGAGGAGACACGGCAAAAGACTCGTCGTGTTTATTCTACTAACTTGGTCATGGCTACTACAACTCCAAACTTTTCTATCTTAGCATTTCCTGTTTGGGCTGCTGCTTTCGTTAAACCACGTCGCTTCAACGGTCGTTGTTATTATTGTAAGGAAGAGAGTCACCACATCTATGATTATATTAAGAGAAAAGTTAAAGATGTAAGGATGCTCTAAAAGTTCAAATGCATAAGACTGTTGCTGCTGCTTCTACCAGTTCATCATCTTCGGATAATCTATTTGCTTTCTCTCTCTCTGTGTAGTTGACCTTGAAACTATTGTCAATCAGGTTCTGTCCCGTACTTCTATTACCTTCTCAGTCTCCTCAGGTTAATCATCTCCTTGGCCTTTTGACACTACTTGTTACAATCACATGACTCCTGATTCTTCTCTCGTATCTAATAAAAAATCTCTAGAACCTTCTCCTGTCATTTATACTGCTGATGGTTAGCATATGTCTATTAGTCATATTGGTCATTTCTCTACTTCTACTCTCTCTATGCCTGATACATATTTGTCCCTGATTTAGCTTTAAATGTTCTTTCCGTTGGACAACTTGTTAAACTTGGCCTTATTTTAATTTTTTTAAATAAAGAGTATGATGTGCAGGATCAACAGATGGGCAAGTAAATTGGGACCGAGCGTAAAATTGGCCGCCTTTTTGAGCTTTCATCTTTGCATCTTCTCAGTTCTGATTCTGCTCAACCCATTGCAGCATCTGTCTCCTCAAACATTTGGCATTCTTGCCTTAGTCATTCTTCCTTACCACGTATTCAATCTTTAGCATCAAGTAGTTATGTAAGAAAAGTCAACTTTGAATTATTTGATTGTCTTTCAACTTTGACTTATTTGATTGTCTTTCATGTTAGTTGGAAAAACAGACAGCTTTACCTTTTAATGAAATTACTTTTTTGTCTTCTGCATCTTTTAATCTAATTCATTCAGATTTTTGGAGCCCTGCTCATATTTCTACTAATGGAGGATATCGTTATTTTGTTATATTTGTTGATGATTATTAATGATACACCTGGGTTTATCTCTTACATGATTGTTCTGAGTTATGTAGTATTTTTCGTGAATTTAAGAAGATGATAAAAACTCAGTTTGATCGGACCATTAAAATCTTTCGTTCTGATAATGCCATAGAGTACACATCTGCTTCCTTTTTTGCCGAACTCACACAAGAAGGCACTTTATCTCATCGTTCATGCCCTTATACTTCACAACAGAATGGTCATGCTGAGTGTAAGTATTGTCACATCTTTGATATTATCCGCTCGTTACTTATTTCTGACTCGCTTCCTGAATCTTTTTATGGTGAATCTGCTCTTATAACCGTGTACACAATTAATATGGTCTCATCTCCCACTATCTCAAATCACTTTCTATATGAGCTCCTGTACGGAAAGGTACCTGACTACTTTCTTCTAAAGTTTTTGGTTGTACTTGTTTTGTCTTACTCTCATCTCATGAGCGCACTAAATTTGAGCCATGTTCTCATCTCTGCTGTTTTCATGGTTATGATATTGAACATAAGGGTTATCAGTGTTATGATCATGTTACCAAATATCTTCGTATCTTCCTTCATGTTCAGTTTTAGGAATACAAAACTTTCACCAGTATCTCTCATATCTCCTCTGGAACTTCTTCTGCTAGCCATATTTTTACTAACTCTGCATTTGATCTTTTCCTAGACTCTCCTTCTGATGCAGATACTGAAAACTCATTAGGCAGTCACTCAACGTCAGTTTCTTATGCTTCTGGATCCTCTGTTGACCATATTATTGCATTTGACTCTCCTCAGTCTACTTCATCTGTTGGCCCATATACTACGTCTGATACTCTTGAGTCATCTACCAATTTGGATATTCGTCGTTCCTCTAGGGTAAGAGCTCTCCCTACTCGTCTCACTGATTATCATTATTTTTATGCTCTTGCCACTTTTCACAAGCCTCACACTAATCACGAGGCTAGTTCTAACTCTTTTTGGCGGTAAGCTATGTCCGAAAAATTGGATACTCTTCAGAAGACTCGTATATGGGATTTGAATGATCAGTCTCCTGGCAAGACTATTATTGACAACAAATGGGTCTACAAGATTAAAACCAATTCTGATGGATCTCCAGTGCGGTATAAAACTCGTCTTGTGGTCAAGAGCTATACTCAGCAGTATGGTATTGACTATGACGAGACATTTGCTCTAGTTGCTCACATTACATCTGTCTGTTCTCTCCTGGCTGTGGCCCAGTGGCCTTTGTTTCAGATGGATGTGAAGAATGCATTCCTACATGGTGATCTAGCTGAGAATGTCTATATGCAGCCCCCTCAAGGGTATCTTTACCCTTCTGGTAAACTTTGTCGCCTTAAGCGTACATTGTATAGGCTCAAGCAAGCTCCGCGCGCCTGATTTGCCAAGTTCAGTTTCACTATTGACCAACTTGGTTTTGCCTCCAACCCACATGACTCTGCTTTGTCTACTTGTCATACTGATGCTGGTATCACTATTTTGCTCCTTTATATTGATGATATGATTATTATTGATAATGACGCTTCTAGTATTCTTAAGGTTAAGCAGTTTTTATATCAATATTTAGAGATGAATGATCTTGGCTCTTTTTGTTATTTTCTGGACTTGAAAGTTACTTCTATATCTGATGACTACTATTTAACTCAGGCCAAATATTTTTTTGACCTTCTTTCTCGCTCAGGCTTGACTGATTGTAAAATTGCTGATAGCCCTCTTGAGCCTAACGTTAAACTTCGTATTACTGACGGTGAGCTCCTTTCCGATGCTATCCTTTATCGACAACTTGTTGAGAGTATCATCTTGCTTACTGTTACTCGACTAGATATTGCCTATGTTGTGCATCTTGTTAGCCAGTTCATGATTGCTCCACGCTCTATTCATTATACTGCAGTTCTTCGCATCCTGCGTTATGTGAAGGGTAGCTTATTCCATGGGCTCTATTTTTTATCTCGTTTATCATTGTAATTGTATGTTTACTCTGATACTGATTGGGCAGGTGACCCTATTAATCAACAATCTACCACTGGATTTCTTTTTTTTATTGGATGAGTCTCTTATTTCCTGGCAGAGTAAGAAGCAGACTGTTGTTGCTCGTTCTAGTACCGAAGCTGAATATCGCACTCTTGCTGACACTACTTCTGAGTTTTTTTGGATTCGTTGGTGATATGATAAATCTATTACAAACGCACAGTGTCGGTTGTAGAGCTTTTCAGATCGTTCCCACAGGGATCTAAGATATTTTTGCATTCTCGCTAATCATATTATTCTAGCGGACCAATAAAGAATTCTAAGTTGAATTTGAGTTATTCTAATTAGCCTAAAATATAGAATCCACTGTTCACAACCAAGCATTACTTCTATTATCTTCTTCCTATCATAAAAACTAATTTTTTAGTTTTAATCATTTAATTAAAGTATTCTAAGTATGAGCTATCAACTGGTATGCAAGTATAACTCATCAAAGATACTACTTTGTATAAAAACAAACTAAATTATTAGATAATTTTATGACAAAGATGAAAAGTAACAACCCCAAACCCTAACTAAGTATAGACTATCAAGAAATCTAATTCAAGTATAACCTATCAAACAATTAATCTATGAATTGTTATATTTTAATCTTTTCATTGAAACATCTTATCTTTGTTATTTTATTTATAAATAAAACACTAGAGAGCAACTACATGCTTGATTCCTAGTTTCATTTACATCCTAATGCTAAACTAAATTAGCTACTCGTAATTCTAATTGGCAAGGTCATATTTTTATTATTCAAAAGCATTAAGAATTCTATTTTTCTATGAAAGGTATAAAGAATCTATACTAGAAACAAAGATAAATCTATCTAAAAAGTAAATAAAATAATTAGACTTCCAAGAATGAACTTCTGAATAATGGTGTACCACTGGAGCATGGTATTGCGTCCGTCACTCCTTCGGCAAACCCTAATTTTATTAAATAATTTTCGAGTACAAAATAGCATGATCCTCCAAACCCTAGATTAGAAGGATATGACCAATATACAGGTCTCAGAGAACCAAACGCTAATCTCAGTACAAGTGAGTAACTACAAAATTATATCAAATATCTTGTAAAAATCTTTTCTAGATTGGGGCCCATTGAGCTGCCAAATGGCGGCAAATGCCACCAAATAGCGGCAAAACTATGAGAAGTTAGCCCCAATTTTCTTCTGTATAATGGTCTGATCTTTTACTCTTGATCTGGATGACTGTATTGGATTTTGGTCCTCTTAAACTTCATAATCATATAGTTTTGGTCACTTTTAGCTCTTTTCTAGACTTGGTTTCCTAATCCGGCTCTGATTTTATGTCATCTCCTTATAGAAATAGGTTTCACCTGAAAAATACACTAAAAATACCAGAGTAATATTATTTATAAACAAAAATAGATAATATGGAAACTATAAATATGCAATATATGGCACTCATTAGTTGGCTTCTCCAAAATATAGGTGTGTTCTAGAACTTCAGTACTCATATTTATTGTGATAATCATAGTGTTATTCAGATTGCTTACAATGATGTCTTTCATGAGCACACCAGGCTCATTGAGATCGATTGCCATTTTGTGCGTCATCACCTACCAGCGGGCACTCTTTGTCTTCTCTCGATTTTGTCGACTGATCAGCTCGTCGATATCTTTACCAAGACTCATTCACCTGGTCGTTATCATGATCTCGTTTCCAAACTAAAGATGATATCTTTCAAACCATTTTGAGTTTGAGGGGGGATATTAACATATTTCATGATATATGACAAATCCTCTAATATTTGTTAAATCCTCTAATTTATTAGTGGATCTCATGATATCTTCTTAACTTAATATATTTAACTAATCTCTCTAATTAATTTATTAATGGATCTCGTCATATCTTTCTAAGTTAGTATATTTGACTAATATCTCTAATTAGGTAGATTATGTGATTGAAGATTTTATGTAATTAGTATTAATTTATACATTCTTTTTTTTTTTTACTTTTTATGTTTGTCATCTTCACCTATAAAAGGATAGCTATTGTACTGATACCTCAGAATACAAAACTATTCTTCATTCTCTCTCTCAGTTTATAGTTTTATCATATATTTTGATAATTATGTTGTGTATAAGTTCAGGTATTGCGTGACTATTCCGGTTTAATATAAACTTGAAATTCTTGTACATTCAAAGGCATATACATACTATTTAGTGTGTTTAGCTGGTTCCACTCCTAGAGCATATTGCTCAAGAGGTCGGGTTAGATTCGAATACATTATTAATATCTATTTTAAGAATATTTGAGCTCTATAACAAATCATTTTTTGAGTATTTGAAACTTGAATCATAATATGATGCGTACAATAAATTCATCTTAAAACATAACATATATAATTAATGAGGTTATGAACTGCCCACAGAGGACATATACATGCGAATTGTATAGTCAATTATTTTTTAAAATTTTTATAATTTTTATTACCACATACAACTCACAATTCAAATATAATAATATAAGTTGTGGTCACTTTCGTTACTGCAACTTCAATTACTTTAATATCCGTTATACTATAAAACATCATTAGTAAGAAATCAAACTGTGTCGTAGTTTCACCTTTCCGTAGTAACTTTTCCCATCTTAGCGATGAGAGAGAGAGAGAGAGAGGATGTGTGTAATCCCAACAGCAAATCATCCAACAACCATTCCGGTCTCTCTATATCTCTGATGCGCATGTAGCGCGTAGCGAATTATATGTTGGCCGCTAGCCCATCTGTCACTTTGCGTGTTTCGCTATGGCATCACGGCATTTGTTGAGAACCTTGACCCGCTTCGAGTCGACCCTTTTGATAAATTCACACCAATACCATAGCCACTACCATTTGACTGAAATGTGACTAGAGCAAAAATTAGGACTCAATTTCTTTGAGAAGTGACATCTTTTTGTTTGTTTGCTTGCTTGCGAGATTCGCCATTCCTATTTTACAAGCAGGTGATCAAACTGGGACTCTAAGCGTGGACTATTGTTGGTTCATCTATTTTCTTCTAAGTAAAAGTTACAGACAGACTTCTAGAAGTTAATTTTTTTAAGCATAATGGCATCGAGCTCGTTTTTCAATAATTGAGAATTAACGTAACCAAATAGGCAAAGTAAGTCATAGATACAGTAATTCCTCCTTGAGGAGTGGACTATATAGTACATAGAAAATAAACAGTTAATACTATGGACAGAAGTTGACTTTCTTACTGATCCCCAAACCTAAAGCTGATGGCTGTCGGAGAAATTTCCGTGACTCCTGTTGAATCTCTCTAGAAGCCTAATATGTTTGCGGAATTTCTTTTTTTTTTTTTTTTTAAAAAAAAAGCCATGGCCCATATGTAGGTCCATATTTATCCCACACAATTCGACTGATCAAGAGATCAGGATGCTTTCACAGTTTCTATCACTATTTTCCAACCAGTTCCATATTCACGCTATCCTAGCGCCTCTCCCTTCCCCTCCCCATCCCCCTCAAAATCCAAAACATTACTTTAATCGACCAGCTTGTTAAGTTAATTCATATGTGAGTATAGTCCCATATCGAATAGGACAAAAAAAAGTTCATGGATTTAAATACAAAATTGGAATCTTGACCTAATGGCTTAAGTTTTTGGGTCAAACTGGTTCTTAATTTTGTGTTTAGGCCCATCATACTCCCTGTTAATTTTTTTTTTTTTTCTGAATTACTCCTATAAGAAAAAAGTCTAGTCTTCCATCTGCAATTTCCACGATTTGATGAGTATATACGAGTATTTGATCAAGAACTATCCCTTCTTACATTCAAACAATGACCAGAAATGGTAGTGGATGGATCCATAAATCAATGTTTAATTCGCCTTATATAAAATTTTAAATTAAAAATAAAAATTTTATTTTTCTAATTCAAAATTTTGTATAAAAAAAAATTAAAAATTAGTCCGTAAATACATTCAATATCATCCCTATTTATAACCCTTACCGTGCTCGTAGGAACTTGATTGTAAAAAATTTATGAAGTCCATAACAACTTTATTTGTTTCTCTATCTACAATTTGATTTAATGTTGGTGCCCGTAACTGATTTGCTTCCGACAAGGGTCAGGACACCATCTTTCTCTATCTAAGAATTTAAATAGACGAGACTACAAACTCAATTATTTAGTCGTCTTTTTCTCGTGAACGAACCATGAGAAACTTGGAGAAAATGGTCCCTGGTATATATATATCTCGTACACTCACGTGTGTTCATATTTTATCTCAATTGTTAATAAATGACCCTTACTTAAAGCATTAAATTAATACAAGTCGATTTTTCATCGACAAATCTTCAACGAGTACAATGCAATAGCAGCGAAAGTTAGCCGCGAAAAAAGAAAAATATAACGTGACATATATACTTAATGTACATCATTTAATGTGCATATTATCCCTCCAATTGGAGATGGTAGTTTAGTTTCATTTTTACCTAAAACTTTGTTCCGATTTTGTTGTTATTTTCTTATTCCACAATCAATTTTATTATTTTCCACGTGCCATGCCATTCAAGTATTATCCATATGAGCTCTATCTATTATCGAAATATCACAATAATTTTAACTTTAATATAGAGGATTTATATAAATACTTTTATATCAAAAAATAGTGATTTATAAAAATAAAAAAAAAACATGCTTTTTTATATATTTTTTGACTATATACTAGGTATATAGGTATAAAATATAACGCCCCGTTTAATTATTTTATAACAATTTTCTTAAACAATTACTTTTATATGTTATAATCTGTTTGTTTAAGGGAATATTCATTGTTATGTTCACTTAGAAATTGATAATAGACACGTTTATGGAGCAGGTCCACTTTTTATAAATTTTTGAATTAAAAATATTTTATTTAATTCAAAATATTTTTTTAAGACGAGCTAAAAATTTATCAATGAACATGGCGATTATCATCCCTCTAGCTACTACAACACGGAGCCTACATCCTCCTCCTCATTGCGACAAGCCTCAAGGATGGCAATGTGCCGGCCCAACAGCCGGTCATCTGACCGTCCTACTCTCTTCCTTTGCATTTCTGATCATAGGAGCAGGCGGCTGTGCCCCTCTGCAACCTCGCCTTGGGCGCAGACCAATTCTATCCCTACATAGATTCAGGCAGAAAGGCGCATTGCCAGCTTCTTCGCCAAGATGGTCCCCGCCACGGTCACCATCTAAATCCAGACCGACATCAGCTGGACGCTTGGGTTCACGATCCCCACAGTAATGTTACTATCTTATGTTTTCTTCTTCCTGGGGACGAGGCTCTACGCTCGTTTGAGGGCTGAGGTAGCCCACTAACTGAACCACAAGTTTCTCCAGGAAACCAAATTGGAAGTTGATACAGGATCAAACTTATGCTGGCCTGGTTAGGATTTTTTTTTTTTTTGTTTTACCGAGTCAAACTGTCTCTCTCTCTCTCTCTCACTCTCTCACACACACACACACACACACACACACACACATATATATATATATATATATATATATATATATATATATATATATATATATATATATATATATATATATATATATATATATATATATATATTTGTAATATTATTAAAATTTAGTCCATATCAAAAATTGAACTTATAACCTCTTGCAAATTGGATAAGTGCCAAGACATATGACAAGGAGCATGAATTGCCATTTAATTATATGTTTTGTGGAAAAATTACTAAACAAACTATTTTTACTGGAACCAAATGTTTACAAATCCAAATCTTAATTAAATTTCAAGTGTAACAATAATAATACTAGATCTAAAAAATCGAAGTGGCATGAGATTCCGAGATGCAAGTCTGAGTACAACAAATAACCCAAACTCGGGAAGTCCAACAAGAAGTCTTGATCCAAACAAGATAGTCCAAATCAATAAGGGACGGAAAAAGGATGGACTGAATGGCTAGCCCTTGGCCCTGCTCATTCTCGTCCAAGAGCCAAAGCATATAATGAAGCTATACACAAACGATAAGTTATTTTTACACGCCCACTAAATAACACATTTGAGTTGATAATTAGGGTTAATTATAGTCAGATCCCTGTAGTATTTGGGGTGTGTCACTTAACACTCCTAAAGTTTGAAACTCTCAAGAAACCCCCTAGGCATACTAACGGTATTAACTGAACGTTAATTAGCCAGGCACGTGCTATGCACATGTTAGAAAATGTCAAAAATACCCCCAGTAAGACATAACCAAAATTAGAGCTCTCTCTCTCAGCCGCCTCCTTCACCCCCTCTCTCTTGCCACAGGTCGCCCTCACTCTCTTACCCGCCACCCTTCCCCTCTCACTCTCACCCGCCTCCCTCTCCCCCTCCCCCCCTCTCTCTCTCGCCGGAAAGTCCCCGCCTCCCTCTCACCCGCCTCCCTTCCCCTCTCTCTCTCTCACCCGCCTCCCTCCCCCCCTCTCTCTCACCGGCAGCTCCCCGCCTCCCTCCCCCCTCTCTCTCTCACCGGAAAGTCCTGCATCAAGCAGCAGCAGCAGCTGCTGCTGCAGCTGCAGGCAGTTTATTTAGAAGGGGAGAGAGAGAGAGAGAGAGGAGAGAAAGAGAGAGGGAGTGTGCATAGAGTTGTGAGGGTAAAATAGGAAATTCAGGGCCATGAATGCACTTTAGAGTTAAAATAGAGTGACAATAACAAACTCCGTCTAACAGTGTTAAAAGTCTAGGGGATTTTTTGAGAGTTTTAAACTTTATGGGTGTTAAATGACACACCCCCAATACTACAGGGGGTCTAACTGTAATTAACCCTGATAATTAAACCGAACTCTTATTCAGATGATGGTGGAAGTGCTGGCTAGAATTAGTTTTTGTTAGGCTTTCCTTTTAATTTTTCTGACTAAATGTTGGATACTACTCCCTTCAGTTTCATTAAGAAGGAATTAACAAAACAAGTTTGCATAAATACCTTGTCTATCTAAGTACAGGCTATTGACCAAAACAATAGGCCCAACTAGAGTCATTTCCCTATTTCATCTGGTAGTTTAACTGTAGAGATGAGGAATATTTTGATACTTCCCCAAATAGCTTTATACTCGCTAGGATGATAATGCTTGTCCACGGGTGTCAATTTTTAGTTCGATCTATTCAAAATTTTAAACCATAAATAAAATTTTCAAATTTTTAATTCAAAATTTTAAGCATGACAGTTTAAAAATTGACTCATGGATCTATCTATTCTTATTCCTAATTTAGTCATTCCTATCATCGTAGAGGCATGGATTCGAATTTCTTCATCCACGATAAGTAAGAAGGTAAAATAAATTTGCAAAGATGCACCAAATAGGCAAACTTACACTCTGCCTTGAGATCAGGGCGCATGTATATATATATATATATATATATATATATATATATATATATATATATATATATATATATATATATATATATATATATATATATATATATATATATATATATATATATATATATATATATATATATCAGGGTTAATTATATTCAGATTCTATGTAATACAAGGGGTATAACTTATCACTCCTAAAATTTAAAACTCTCACTTAGACTTCCTGAACCGAAGAAAAAAACTGACGGGGAAGCTCAGACGAAAATATTTTTTCAGTGGTTCAGGGAATCTAAATAAGAGTTTAAAACTTTAGTGGTGATAAGTTATACACTCCCATACTAAAGGGGGTCTGAGTGTAATTAACGCTATATATTATTAGGGATGATTATTAGTTTATGGAGATATACTCAGCATACAAAAGTTGTAAATGAAGACTACAAATAGTTCAATGTGTGATCCGAAATAATAAGGGTGAAAAAAAAAATTCCCTTTCAAATCAAGAATTTCTTTTCTCATGATGAGTAAGGTTTTCGATCAAATCTCCTTCAAACTTTTGAAACATAACGCAATAATGATAAATTTTATATTTGATTCTGCTTTTGAATTAGAATGGACCTTGTGCCGGCTCATATTTGCTGGTCCAAGCATTTGGATTGGGGAGTTTCCAAAGTAGCACACCATTTTATATAATGGGCTCATTAGGAAAAGTGGTGTGCTCCTTTGGAAACTCCCTTGGATTGCGAGGGGTTTTAGCCGACCCAGCTGTTCACATGGCTTCACTTACCTGTTGCACAGACTCCACACTTTACCCTTGTTATGATTTTTCTTTTTTTCTTTTTTTTTTTTAAAAAAATTTTCTTCTTCATAAGATTCGAGAAAGAGAAAAAAAAAAGAAAGAAAAAAGTACCAGATTGGTAACCTAGCAAACTACAGTACGTTTGCCTACTTTGAGAGGAGCAATAGAGAAATTTTATCCTTTCAATAATATTTTCTGCAGATGTAATATCAATAACTACATATTAGTTCATAAATTAAGTGATTCAAACCCATAAGAAAAATCTCCATAAGATTCAAAAACTCTTTATCAATCTGGTTATGTTTGAGACAAGTAAATTGTGTTCGGTTTTAAAAAAAAAAAAAACTCCTCTAACAAGACAACGAAATCCTTCTCATATTTGAAAGCTATATTGGAATTTAACCCCATGAGAAAACGAGGTTAGTCTGTATCTGCAGCTTTACTACATCTTCCTCATTTCCCCATAAACTCCTTCTAATTATTAGAGGAAAAAAGAGAGATCAAAAATTCTAATTTTGATTTTACAATAAAACATATGTCAAACAATTATTTTCTACGGAAGACGTAGGAATGAAATTCTCTAGGTCAAATCTCGTTACATCATTTAACAATCATATTGCAGATGATCAGTAAAGGTCCCACATCTCTACCACCTACTTTTCTTGCTCAACATATGCTCGAGCTAACCTCGGATCCAATCTTTGCTTGACATTTAAAGTTGAGTTGGTGATTGTAGTATACCAAATTTGGACTCAGCACTATCAATCGTACTGCTTAGATTTAAAAAAGGCTTAACATGGTAGGACTCTATGAGATTCATTAGCTGGTGCTATAAATTTGGAGGATAAAGTTAAATAGGGGCAAATTAGGAAACCTATGATTTCTTTGAAGATTCACAATCAATTAACTACAGAGATGCATTATTAAATAATAAATATAATAGTATAGGACTTAGTTATTAAGACAATTCCTCATTCCATCTCTCTTATTATATATTCCTCATACTTCTAATGTTCTTTGTCTGCAACTATGATCTTTTTTTTTTCTCCTTCCTTATATACATAATTACATAAATAGAAAACAATATTTCTTTTCGAAATCTTAAAATATTAATGATTATTGGTTTATTAGATTTGGAACTTTAAGAATCCACATTTGAAATATTTTATTTTTTTTAACAATAAAAATTGTATCCAAATATTTTTAGGTCATCTCGGCGATCCATAACTACTTCATTTTGCTACAAGGCCTATCACCTTTTTCCTTAAAGATGATATTTTTTTTTTTTCCTTTTATTAGTCAAACTTAACCATGCCACTCAAAATTTTCATGCCAAGTTATCAACATTTCTTAATACTGAGCTTTCTCTAGGAGAAGCATGTGAATTCTAAGATTTTTCTTTGACGAAGAACTTTGTGATCCATCTCGGGCCATGCATTTTGCTAATTCCAAGGGCATGTGTACGATTTCGATTTTACTTAATTTGCTGACTGTCAGTCTGCGCAGGGAGAGAAGTCTATTTGAGCACACCACTTTGCTCAGCCAGCCCACTTTCTCCTTGGATTAATTACTGACTACGAAAAAAAATATGGTCGACAAAATTTATAAATTTTTATAATTCTAGAAGATGAGTTCACTGAGTAAAGTCATACTAAAATAATTTCCCATGAAGAGCCATAGTCTCCCTTTTTTGTTGCGACTATAGGATGTGTCTCGGTTTTTTCATTGGGAAGATCAAACTACTTATATTTGTTTCATTATGCTTCATAATCGAACGAGATGGCCAGAGAAATATATATTTAGAGATTCACAAGAAAATGTTACTGATGTTTTATGACCTTATGCTAACCTCTTCGCATTGATCAACACTATCAATAATGGTATGTTATCATGCATAAAGTCGGCCCTTTTTCTTAAATACCTTGACTAGCATTTCTTTTCTCATGATATAATTTGATTATGTTGAAAAACCCTTTCACTGTATCAAAATTTCGAAGTTGTAGTTTTGTAAGTGGAAGTGACTTTAACATGATATCAAAGCAATCCAGATTCAAATTTCGCTGGGTGCACATTTACTTGCGGATTTTAAAAAAAAAAATTATACCACTGCGTAGAGCCCATATTTTGGTTTAAAAATGAGCATTCAACTTACAGAGACGTGTTAAAATATAAAATAATTTCTCTCAACTCTCAATATAAAATAATTTCTCTCAACTCTCATTATAATTTCGAAGGTTTTGTACAATGGAAGGGGCTTAAACAGATTGATATTACGATGTCTCTAATGTTACTACCCCAAGGTACTTAGTGATTGCACAGATGATTTTGATGCTGATGACCAATTGAAGTTATTAATTTGATGATGACGACGTGTACTAATTAGGAAGACAGATAACCAAATTTGTTGTTCTGCGAGCTAGAAGTCAAGTGTGAATGAATCTTTGGCGGTCCTTTTCTCCCATTACAATGATAGTACACCTGTCTATTATGTTACTGAGTGTGAGTCTCCTAACCCGTCGCCGTTGCGTTGGTTGATCTAAGATGTCTCTGTAACCTAATCAAGAGACGAAAGTTGAAAACTCTACCTAATTTCTGTACATGATTCAATCCAACTATTTATCATAATATATTTTAGGGTTAATTACAGTTAGACCTCCTGTAGTATTAAGAGTGTGTAATTGTACTGTTAACACTGTTAGTGAGGGTTAGTTATTTTCACTTCTTTTTTTTTTTTTTTTACTAAAGTGCACTCTTGTCTCTCAAATTCCTATTTTAAGCTCATCCCTCTTTCTAACCAGCACACTCCCTCTCTCTTTCTCTCTTCTCTCTCTCTCCCTCTCTGTGAGAGAGGGATAGAGAGAGAGAGAGAGGAGAGAGGGAGAGAGTGTGTGTGTTGGTTAAGGGAGTGTGCTGGTTAAAGGGGATGATAGTAAAATAGAAATTTGAGAACAAGAGTGCACTTTAATAAAAAAAAAAAAAAGAGTGAAAATAACTAACGCTCACTAACAGTGTTAACAGTTCGGATGGTTTTTTTGAGAGTTTCAAACTTCAAGAGTATTAAGTTACACACTCTCAATACTACAGAGGGTCTGACTATAATTAACCCTATATTTTATTGTGATAAGTAGGTGATAACTATTGATCATTGGTATATAATGTATTTGCAAGTAATTACCATTTTTTTAGAAGTTTTACTTTCGAAGAGCATGGTAAGACATTTACTATACAGTAGTACGTGTGTTTTACTAAATTCACTTCCCATTATTCAAACAAACACCCTTTTGAGAGAACGAGCTTAACTAATTAAAGCCTATTGTTCAAACGCTAAATAAAATACATTAAAGGGCTCACAATATATTATTCAAATAAGATTTTAACAAGAAGAAAATACGGGAAAAGTTAGATGGATGCAGATACAAGAACTCACCAAGTGTGGTGTCTCTTTCCGAAAGTTAATGGATTATTTAAAATAAAGAGGTTATCAGTAAGAATAGAAAACATGAAAATAAAATCAACAAAATTGGACACAAAAGATCTTATGAGAGACTTGTTACCATGCTTGTAGCTTGAATGCTAATTATTTTGGGAGGGTAAAAAAAATTAATAATAATAAACAGACTATAAACTTTGGTGATGAGAAGGAGAAAAAGAAAATAAAAAAAGGGAAAATGAGGAATATATATATATATATATATATATATATATATATATATATATATATATATATATATATATATATATATATATATATATATATATATGAGGACAGTTCACGTAAATTACCTGAGCTGCAATTTATTTCCACTATCTCTAATAATTTTTTTTAAAAATTTTCTTTTGGATTATGATCTCGACCCTTAATTTAGGGTTCACTCATATCCAATTTCTTGGGTTTTAGTTTTAATTGGTCCTCTATCAAGTTAATACAAATTTTAACGATTTCCAATGAATAAACATTTTGTATCCAAGGAAGTATAGATGCTAATTCTATAAAAAAATTTAAAAAAAGATCATTGGATTACTATATTTTTGCCGCTAGTTTACGTAAATTTTCCTAAACTGACGACTCACTTATATATATATATATATATATATATATATATATATATATATATATATATATGAGTAAACGGGAAATTCACCGACGGTAAAGGAAGTTTCTTCACCACCACTTATATGGCCCAATAAAAATATTACACGTGACGCTATTCAAGATAACAAATAAAAGAATTTTCTTAACTGCTCTTTGAGTGGCGCCACGTGTAATAATTTTATTGGGTCACCTAAGTGACGCTGAAGAAACTCCCTTCACCGTCAGTGAATTTTCCGTTTTCTATATATATATATATATATATATATATATATATATATATATATATATATATATATATATATATATATATATATATATGTATATATATATATATATATATATATATATAAGAGAAAAATGGAAATAAGCTGACAGCTCACGCAAGTTACCTGAGCTGTAGTTCATTTCCACTATCTCCAATACTATTTTTTAAAAAAATTCTTTTGAATTATGATCTCAACCCATAGAGTTCACTCATACATAATTTCTTGGGATTTAGTTTTGATTTGGTCCTCCATCAAATTAACTTAAAATTAACGGTTTTCAATAAATAAAATATTTTGTATGCACTTAATGAAAAGGTAAACGAACTCTAAAATTTATGAAATTTGATCTGAAAGAAGTTAAGGAGGTAGAGATAGTAATTGTTAAAAAAAATTGTAGAAAAATTATTGGATCATTATAATTTTGCCTCTAGCTCATGTAACTTTTCCTGAGCTGGGCGGCTCACCTACAGTAATCCATATATATATATATATATATATATATATATATATATATATATATATATATATATATATATATATATATATATATATATATATATATATATATATATATATATATATATATATATATGAGAAAAATATAAATGAGCTGACAATTCACGCAAGTTACCTGAGCTGCAGTTCATTTCCACTATATCCAGTAATTTTTTAAAAAAAAATATTTTTGATTATGATCTCGACCCCTTAGGGTTCACTCATACCTAATTTCTTATGTTTTAGTTTTAATTTGGTTATCCATCAAATTAACACAAAATTAATAGTTTTCAATAAATAAAATATTTTGTATACACTTAATGAAAGAGTAAATAAACTTTAAAATTTATGAAATTTAATCCGAAAGAAGTTAAGCATTAGAGATTATAATTATAAAAGTAGTTGAAGAAAAATTATTGGATCATTATAGTTTTGCGGCTAGCTCACATAACTTTTCTTGAACTTACAGCTCACCTATAGTAATATATATATATATATATATATATATATATATATATATATATATAAACGATGCATGAATAATTTTAATTTTAGAACCTCATGTAATCCCATCTTTTTTTGACCATCGAATTGGCTATACAGACAAATTCTACTTATTATTTACATCTGATAAGCTTGCTCCCTTCGCTCTTTGATCGATTCATCTTTTTTAAAAAACTGAAAATGTGAATTACACGCTTCTCTCTTCTTTTTTTTTTTTTTTAAACAAATAGAGTCCAAAGAAAACAAGATATAAGGTGGTATTTTTTGGGCACATAAATGTAAACATCTCTTTTAAGAAAGGATAATAAACAGACAATAATAAACATAGCTATAAGAAATGATCGAACATAGTTTCCTTTTTTGCAGACTTATAGTTCGTTTAGCTGAGGAATGTTATTAGTCGGAAACAAACACAACAATATTTGACATAAAAAATTTTAAGTAAGAATTTATTGCCACTCGTATCTATTGGAATTTTTCTTATAAAATTCAAAAAAATTAAAATTAAAAATTATTAAACAAAATAATAAAATTCCAAAGATATATTCCAACCTTGGGTGTTCAGCAAATATGTCTAATAGAACCAAAGTATTTTTTTTTTTAAACTAACGTCTTCTCATGCATGAGTTTCAAGAGAATTGACCGCTGTTATACCCAATTTTGATAGAAATATAGGATAAAATTTGAATAAAATAATTTTATTTTTCTAGATGGTAGAAGATAAAGAAATATATCTCCATAAATTAATTTGGTTATTCTATTTATATGATTCAACCACAATGATACTATCAATCATAAATAATAACCATAATAACTATAAGAGCATTAAATAAAAACAGTTATAATTATTTTGTAGAAAGTATTAAATAATAATAGATAATAATATGTTAAAATTTTATCACTTTTACATTAACAATATATCAAAATTTATATTTTGGCTCATTTCATAATATGTGACAATGTTTTATGTTGGCTGTCACTGGCCTACCACAACCTTCCTCATTTATCCTGGTTTGGGACATGCAGTGACGGAGTTATGCTTACTAAAACCATTCAGGATGAGATACCTTGGTGTATGCTATTTGCTGATGATATTGTCTTAGTTGATGAAACAAGAGAAGGAGTAAATGTCAAATTAGAGTTATGGAGGTATACATTAGAATCTAGAAGTTTTAGATTGAGTAGATCTAAAACAGAGTATATGGAGTGTAAATTTAATAAACGACGGACCATATACTATAATGTTGTAAACTGGATAGGCAAGAGATATAAATGAACAGTCACTTTAGATATTTGAGTTCTATTATTCAGAATTATAGAGAGATCGATAATGATGTTAACCATAGGATACAAGCTGGCTGGTTAAAATGGAAGAGAGCAACGGGAGTTTTATGCGACCGTAACATTCTGTTAAGATTGAAAGGAAAATTTTATAGGACTGCTATTAGGTCAACTTTATTATATGGCACGGAATGTTGGGCTATAAAGAAACGTCATTCACAGAAGATAAGTGTAACAGAGATGCGCATGCTCCGTTGAATGTGAGGCAACAATAGGAGAGATAAAGTAAAAAATAAAGATATTCGTGCTAAGATAGGTGTAACTTCCATCGATAAGAAGATGTAAAAAAATCGCTTATGCTGGTTTGGTCATGTGCAATGTAGGCCTACAAGTGCACCAGTTCGAAGAGGAGAGTTTATCAATGTAGAACAAGTTAAAAGAACGAAGGGAAGACCGTAGAAAACATGGATGGAGGTGATACGCAAAGATATAAAGTTTAGAGGTTTAAATAAGGAGATATTACTTGATAGAAATGAATGGAGAAGGAATATTAAAGTGATCGATCCGGCGTGATTCTCTTTTTGGTTAATGTAGCTACCACAAATACTTGGGATAAAAGGCTTAGTTGTTGTTGTTGTTGTTGTACATTAACAATATATCAAACAATACCCCCGAAATCCAACTATCTGTGAGTGCAAAAAAGATAAACCAAGTTGCAAACCAGCTTAATGAAAAAAAAAAAATTAATGAAAAAAAAAAAACAGAAAGGAAAAATAAAGTACTACCTAAGTTTGTATGAATATAAATGTATGAACAATATTAAAATGCAAGGGGTTTTTACATATCTATCCCTTACATCTGTAAAAATTAAAATTTAGTCACCCAAATCTTTATATTTATAATTTAGTCCCCCAAATCTTTTAAGTTACCTCATTTTAGTTCCTCAACCATATTTTTAGCCCGAATTTCCCGTTGTACTCCTAAATTACTTCACTTTAATCCTCTCTTTTATCTTTCTCCTCTCTTCCTCTTCTTATTAGGTTCTCCTCTCTATTCTTCTCATCTCTCTCCTTCCAGTTAATCTCTAAATTGAAATAACTCAGGGAATCCCAATGAGAAGAGGCATCCCAGTTAATCTCTAAAGTGAAGTAATTCAGCGGATCCCAATAAGAAGAGGGAAGAGAGAGAGAGGAGAAAAATAGAGTGGGAAATCCAATAAAAAAATGAAGAGAGGAAAAAGAGAAAAGAAATTACTAAAGTGAAGTAACTTAAAAGTATAACGAAAAATTCGAATAAAAAATTTAGCTGGGGGATTAAAATGAGGTAATTTAAAGTATTTGGAAAAATTAAATTATAAATATGAAGATTTGGGAGACTAAATTCTAATTTTTAAAGATTTAAGAAACAAATATGTAAAAACCACTAAAATGCATCCAATTCATATTTTAGCATTGAGTCAGACTCCGGCATAAACAAAACATATTCTACTTATTAATTTCATTTGCTTTGTTTTCACATTAATGCATTTATTAACCACCGCTCACATTTTTCAACATTGCTACCCATACCATCCTGTCTAGCTTGACTTTTTTTTTTTTTAATATATATACTGGAATCAAAAACAAAAAAGAGACCCACACTTTTTCTAAACAAATACAAAAAAAAAAAAAAAAAAACATGATATAATTATAAGGCGTTATATTATATTATAACTATAAAAAATTATTATTTTGTATTCTAATATATCTCTATTAGGTAAAATTTGAATATGAGTTCTTAAAGCTGTACCAAAACTTCAAAATTATGGTAATAATCAAGAGAAATTTGAATATGAGTTCTTAAAGTTATACCAAAACTTCAAAATTATGGTAATAATCAAGAGAAATTGTTTTATAGTAAGTTGAGAAGTTTTTTTTTTTTTTGGAGAAAAAGAGTAAGAAATCATTAAATATTTTTAAACTTGGAAGCTGAAAGTTCGTGTAACCCAAATCTTTTTGCCCAACCATTAATACTGTGACCTCATTGACCCAACAAATCTAATCCTATTGTATTAACTACACCTGATTTAGTTTCTCCATTAATTAATTCCCAACGAACAAAATCCAAAATTCAAAAGAGAAAAAAGGAAGAAGACGAAGCTAGAAACAGCAAACAAAACGCTATGTCGACTCGAGTACCTGTCTATTCTCAGTGTTGAAACGAAGTACGTTACGCTGAGGTCGAACCCAGGTTCGCGTTCACACCGCTGCAAAAAAAAAAAAAAACAAAATTGTGAAGAATAAAAAAAGAATTAAAAAAAGGGTTATAGAGAGAGAGCTAAAGCCACACGGTCCCGTTTCCTATCCCTTTTCCCCCTTTGATGAGTGAGAAGCCTAATGCCGACATTTGACCGCACCGCATGCGTCACCCACGTGACACATCTCATCCTCTCCCCCAATCTCTTTACTCCTATATAGCCCTCTCTCTCTCTGCCCCCTTTCTTTTTAACTCCCAGAGTGAGATCGAGAGCGAGCCGGAGTGACAAAAGAGTTGGAAGAAGAAGATAATGAGCAAATCGTTGTTCCGCCGCTTGAAATGCTGCTCCTTTTTCCCGTCGGCGGTGGCCGAGGACCGCTCCAACGCCGATCCCGCCGCCGCTGCTGCCGCCGCCGCCGCCGTTGCGGAGACAGGCGAGAAGGGCGAGAGGAAGCCAAAGCTTAACGGATGGAAATGCATGCCTTACATCATCGGTCAGTGAAATCGAATTTCATTATTATTATTATTATTTTTGTTTGGTTGGGTTTTGATTGAATTATTATGAGTAGTAGTTTATCAAGTGAACTGTCTGCTGACGTTTAAATTGGGAAATTTAAAATTAAAAAAAAAAAAAAAAAGGGAACGAGACGTTTGAGAAAGTGGCGAGCATGGGGCTGATGGCGAACTTCACCATCTACCTCATGAACGAGTTCCACATCCCGCAGGTCGCCACGGCGCAGCTCAGCAACATCTACGGCGGCACCGCCAATTTCACTCCCCTGCTCGGCGCTTTCATCTCCGACGCTTACTGGGGCCGCTTCCGGACCCTCGCTTACGGCTCCATCGCCTCCTTACTGGTACTGTCTCGTTTTCTCCATCCCACTTCGGTAGAATTTTTTTTTTCTTTATTAATTTTCTTTTAATTGCAAATTATTTTACCTTCGAAGTCTACGATTTTTGCATCGATGCGTCGCAAACAATTACAGCAAGACACTTTGTTTATATGAAGGAAATATTTGTTTAGAAATTAAAAGAAATTGTTGCTCTTGGTTAATAGGACTAGGGATGTATATATGCATGTTACTGTCACATGCCTCATATTTATTAACTAACGAACAGTGAAATGGACAAGCACACTGTTCTCATCGCGTGAGCTGCTCGTGACACTCTACGAGCACGCACACGCAACCTAGATGAACTATTGAGCATGGTCTTATGAGAGTTCGATCCCAGATTTAGAGAGAGAGAGAGAGAGAGAGAGAGAGTGAGAGGTGACTTGTTCAGGTTATTTTTTGATATGGGTGAATCTTTCTGGGAGAGAGGAGTGGGCCCCGGGCTTCTCCAAAAAGTCTACTACACAAAAAGAATTTGAACACTAAAAAAATAAATAAATAAAGAAGTAACAGTGTACTTTAGGGGCTTCTTTTTAGTATGGGTTCGGTTTATACATGGGAGATATTTTTATTTACGACAGAGTGTAAAATAATTGGCTCATTATTATTTATAGAATGTAGAGACATAGATATTCACTTTTCAGCATTAATCTAAAACTTCCTTTGTTTATATCTAATTGGAATGCTTCCTACAAATTTTTTTTTTTTTTAACAAAATCTTAATAGAACATAAAGGAAGTACAAAAATAGTTCTCAACACATTTAATAGTTTTTAATACAACAATAAAATAGAAAATAGATTAAAGCATAATGTGAGGAGATCTCCTTTACCTTAGATAGTAACATTCCTACAATTTATTTACCGATTTTTCTATGTTTGGGTAGAGATTAGGCTGGAAAAGGCTTCTATGCACGTTTGTTTAGGTACATAGTTCTATCAGTATTTAGTAGTAAGTTCTCAATTATTGGTCCTAGGATATATATTTAATCATTCACGGTAATGTCATTTTCATGCTTAAAAAATAACTTTAGGACATAGAAATTGCCTAACTTATAGTGGAGTTATTTAAGTATGTCTGATATGTCCGTGTGTCTTGTCATTTTACTTGTTGTTAGATTCCCTTTCCTCTATCTTATAATTTCTCAACTGAATGACTTAGACCAAAACTAGAGTGTGGCTTTACTTTTTAGCCGGCTTAATATTAACAAATAAAAATTAACCAAAGAAAATAACACTTCATTTATTTATTTGGTCTAGTTTCGGTGACTTGTGAGTCATGTGACATGTTAACTAGTCCGAATAAAGTGCATGCATCAAGGTCATCAATTTGGGAGAATAAATCAGTCAAAATTCCACTTATTCCTCCTCTAGGTATTGGTATAATTTTAGCATAATTAAGTAGGAATTATTAGTATAGAGAAAGAAATTTAAAAAAATGTTTTACAATGATGTCCCCATCGGTGATATGAATGTAAATGGTGTCAATTAATCCTTCTTCTTCTTCTTATTTTATTTTTTTGAGAAAAAAGGGATTCGATCAGCTTTCACACTCGAGAGTTCAAATTTTATTTCTCTTGTCGTCAACATCATAACAAATAAACAATAACCGCTGACCAATCAAAGATGTTGAAGGTGATCGATCCACTGTCTTTAATGGACAATATGAATCAAATCCCTAGTGATAGTGAAGTTCTAGTATACCTATAAGCAATAGAGTGAGAGAAGTGATGGAGATGAGAATTGCGTTTCGGTCACCTAAGCACTACCGTATCATTCATAATTGACCATAATTTCTTGTCGTTGTCTAAAACGTATTTGTGAGTCGGACAAGAAGCAAAAGAAGCCGTCTATCAAGCATCCCGTTTCAGAATATTGCATTCAATAATAACTACATGAGATGGTGTAGTATCAAGTAGCCAAGATTTTAAATATCAATCTACACCGATATTATATCATGTTTGAGATACATGATATACAATTGTTCTATATAATAAGGGTCCAATATTGCTGGTGTTAAAATATAAAATAATTTCTCTCAACTCTCACTATAACTTCGGAGTTCTGGTGCAGTGGAAGGGTCTTTCAACATGGTATTTAAAAAAATTATACCGCTGTGTAAAATCCAGATTTTATAATTTCTTTCAACCCTCACCATAACTTCGGAGTTCTGGTGCAGTGGAAGGATTTTTCAATAGCTGGTACATCTGGTACTATACACGAGATAATGCAAATTTTGATACTATAGATCATTGGTTGATGCCAATGGCAATTTTGAGATTTTGAACCTTTCAAATAACCTGTTGAGGATTTGGGAATCTGATTTTAAAATATGAAGATTTTGGGATTAGTATGAAGTACCAGTAACTTGTTGAAGGTCTAAATTAATCAGAAGAGCCCTAAAAAACAATTTCGTTATGGTGTAATTTAGGTATTATATATAATTCTCGTTTTTTTTAAAAAAAAAAAAAATTTATTTCTCAGTTCATAACGGCATAGTAAACAATAAAAACATACTTAATTCTATAATTTCGAAAAATGAATGACCCAAGTGATCATGAGATTTCATATAACCTGAGCTCTTGTTCTGATCTATGTACCCGTGTGCTGACTGATCATCTCCAATGCTTCTGATGGGTAGGGCATGATCGTATTGACGATGACCGCCACCGTTCCACAGCTCCGACCGAGCTGTAGCCCTGTGGAACAGAAAGCAAACGCATGCCCAGGGGCATCCAAGGCCCAAATTGGCGTTCTGATCCTGTCTCTTGTGCTCCTAGCCACTGGGGGCGGAGGTATACGTCCCTGCAGTCTGCCCTTTGGCGTGGATCAGTTCGACACAGCCAGCGAGGAGGGCAGAAAAGGCCTCAACAGCTTCTTCAACTGGTACTACTGCACTTCGACAGCAGGGGCGGTGTTGGCATTGACAGTGATGGTCTACATCCAGGACAAACTCAGTTGGGGCATAGGGTTCGGCATTCCCACAGGTCTCATGCTCATGTCAATCATTGTCTTCTTCCTCGGGACAAGGCTGTACGCGTTCGTGCCTCCTGGGGGCAGTGTGTTCTCTGGCATCGCTCGGGTGTTTGTTGCTTCCTATCGGAAGCGCAAGCTTCCGTTACCCGCTCCCGATGATGTACTGCAGCAGGAGTCACTGCTGTATAATTCTACCCCCAGCAATCCTCGTATCATGAGGCTTCCCCTCACTCTGCAGTTCAGGTAGATTGCTTGTAGCATTCGTTGGCACTCGGTTTGAAATTTCAGGTCTAGAGATTCTAATGAATGTTGGTGATGTGGTCCTTTTAGGTGCTTAAACAAAGCTGCAATCAAATGCGAAGGAGAACTGAAAGACGACAGTTCCCTTGTGAATCCATGGAGGCTGTGCCCCGTCCAGCAGATCGAAGAGGTCAAATGCCTCCTCCGAATTGTGCCCATCTGGGCCTCAGGCATCGTCTGCTTCGTGGCGCTGGGTCAGCAGTTCACATTTGCTGTGATGCAGTCCTTAACGATGAACCGCCACATTGGCGCACACTTTGAACTTCCTGCTGCCTACGTCTCCACCATCGCCCTGATAGCCCTTGCTGCTTTCATTCCGGCCTACGACATGGTCTTCATCCCCATAGCCAGAAGATTCACGGGACACGAGAGTGGAATCACTCTCCTCCAGAGGCAGGGAGCTGGGCTGTTCATCTCGTCTATGTCCATGATAATCGCGGGACTAGTAGAAATGAAGAGGAGAAACTCAGCTCTGGCTCACGGAGGTTTGTCGCCCCTGTCGGCGTTCTGGCTGGCCCCTCAGCTGATTGTCATGGGCATCGGGGAGGCCTTCAACGCAGTTGGCCAGGTCGAATTCTACAACAGGCAGTTCCCCGAGCAAATGCAGACCATGGCAGGTTCGCTTTTCTACTGCACCCTCGCAGGGGCGAACTACCTCAGTGCAATCTTGATCTCCATCATCAAGAAGAACACCAACTGGCTGGAGAACAACGACCTCAACCACGGGAGGCTGGACTATTTCTACTACGTGATCGCAGTAATGGGGCTGGTCAACTTCATCTACTTCCTCGTGTGCTCGCAGTTTTACCGCTACAAAGGCGTGCCAGAAATCACAGACGCATCGAGCCAGGAAATGAAGGAGGATTTGAAAGTTCATCAAAGTGTCTGATATACTATCTTATGATGTGGATGGATAGACACCATGTGTTGATGAGTGAGGCATGTAATTTATTGTCGTGCTGTCGAATATTATGAGTATATTATAGTTGTTGTGTTGCCATTGTGTTGTGTGTATGTGTATATATATATATATATATATATATATATATCGACCTTATATGTCCGAAGAGGAAGAGCGAGCGGAATGCGAAAGCAGCAGCATCCCACTTGCAGTGGGGGGTAATTGGCTTGATGAGGATGTGACACTTTTCTCCCTTCTTTTCTTTTATTTGCTTTTCTATCTGTTCAATCACGAAGATGTACTGTTGCGTTTGCCATGACAGAAGGAAACGATGGTTGATTGATATATACCTAAGAGCAGAGACAAAGTTACGAATGAATGAATGAATGAATGAATGCTCATGCATGTTCAGTTGGCTTTCTCATCAATGACTAAATTGAACCCAAGTGGGGTTGGGTCCCCATCGGAGGAGTTTGAACCGAGTTGGTTATTTTGTTCCGATGAAATTGAGACGGATACGGATGTCTGTGGTGGGCCTGATGGGGGCCGAGTGCGCCCACTGCAGCCCCATCTCCAGCTGTCAGATTATCATCGATTCGAATCTTTGCGGAACTGAGCCCTACTCAAAAATCAAGCATGGATGTGAGACATGACCTTTCCGATCACGAGCTAGCTCAGGAAAGATTGCTTTTTGAACAGGGAGGCCATGGCTTGTTTGGTACCATGTCCACTGTCAAGACCCCAATGCATCTACCCTAGCAGTAGGAGTCGGAAAGCGAGAATTTCGAATAATATTAAATAAACTAGAGCCAATATAATGCCAGCTTATGATGCATCCAGTGAATCGTGTCCCTATTAAATAAGCGGTTCGCATTAGATACGTGTGTCCAGAAAATTTTATTTACGCAAAGACAAATTATTTTTAGTTACTCTTTATACTAATTTTCTATTTGGTTACATCACCAATTTAATTTCTACATTCAATTTTTTTTTTCCAAATTTAATCCTTCTTTCTTTATTAATTAGAACAAACAAAAGTAGACAGGTATTTGAAAGTTTTTTTAACAAAAAATACTAAATTGAGAAATTTAATCCTTCATTCTTTATTAATTAGAACTAAAGTAGACAAGTACTTGAAATTTTTTTAACAAAAATTACTAAATTGAGAAGTGACGATATATGTTTCGAATTTTACTCATCAGAAGACAAAAAAAAAAAAAAAAAATGCCAAATCCATAGCTCATTCAAACAGAGATATTGAATTTAGCAAGATTTAAAATGCTTTTCTTATTGCAGTCTACAATCAAAAACTCAATCTCTTGAAACTCTAAATGTATTATGATTTCTCAATGCAAAAACTCAATCCTAAATTGAATCTATAGAGCTATTTCAGTTGGGACGATATTCTCCACTATCAAGCCAAAATCCTTGTAAATCTTGCCAGTAAGAGCACTCGCTCCAGTCAATGCCAATTGTCTTGCCCTTCCACCCAATGTACTCCTTCCACCCCAACGTCGAACTTGCCTGAGTTGGATATTCATATCCGAGTTAAAAATTTTGTAGTCGTATATTAATATCTAACCGAAATTAAATTTGGTCGAATGTTAAAACTTGACCAGTGGCCGACTATCGCGCTAAATTTTTTTTACTAACAATATATTGCTAAAAGAAAAAAAAAATGCATAAAAAACTAAGAATATTTTTAATTCGTATATGAGATTTGTCCTCCAACACCAAATTCACATTAGATTTTTCCATTTGCTTAAAAAAAACTCAAATTCTAAATGCTAATTTCATTTATCACAGTAAATTTAAAGATATGTTTTTTATAGAGTTAAGAAATCGATGAATTTATGGAAGATATGTTTTTTTTTAAATTTAAATAGCATAAAAAAAAATTTTTTTTGTTTGGTTTTAAAGAGAGGCAGTATTTTAAATTTTTAAGAAGTTTTAGAGATTTGAGATTTAAAACGTTAACTTAGTCAATAAGAAAATGGCAAAAATTTGTTGTGCGTCAATAGAATTCCCCACGTATGTCACATGATTTATGCTAGGTTCTTATACGATTCTTGTTGGTTTCTTCTACATAATATTTAAGTTCTACATAGTGTATATATACAAACAAGACAAGTTTCGGGTATGTGCGACACAAGCGAAGCGCAATGATTAGTTTAATCCAAGTCATAATGATTGAATTGTAGTTGTTTATGTAGTATGCATGCACAATAGAAATAATAATTAATTATGTATCCGTGGAGAATCAGTAAGCATCACCTCGAAAACTTGTCGTATCTGCAAATCCATATCATATCGCATCCAATACCGATACTCAGTATCGGCTCAACATAAATGCCCAGTAGGTTCTTTCCTAATATATAAATATGTGATGCCCTGAATCTGCGTTAATCTGGCTCCTAGTATCCCATACAAAGTGTGGTGACTGTTTGATACTTTATTTTGCGAGAGCAGCATAGGTCAGACATGATTAAACACGTAGCCATTGCGATTTTCATAAAAATCACTAGATGTAGGAGGGGATGCGCAAGAAAACACGGGAGCACATTTCAAGCACTGCAGGAATATATAAAATGGACCGGTGATGGTGGTTAAGGATCCCCGTAGACAATCAATAGAAAGTCATGAATCCCTAGACATTGATTTAATTTTGTACAATTTTCTGATTTGTTTTAACTGAGATCAGATTAGGATTAGGACGAGATCCCCTCCCATGATTGGACTTACTTGTATTACAATTAGTGCCTGCACATGTCAGTACAGTTGGGAACTTTTTTTTAGAGGAGAAAAAAAAAAATAAAAATAAAAAAGTTGGGAACTCCAATGTTCTCTGGTTAATATACAAACATATTTTGAAACTCAGGATGAGATCCTTTGTTAGGGACGGAATTGGCCCTTGCATAATAACAGATATTAGGATATCTTAGGATTAATTATACTAACTATTCATATATTATTATTGAGAATGTATTACTACCATCTCTCATAAAAAATTTTATATGATAGATCCCCGATAGAGGATGTAAATGTAACAAAATTTGCTCTTTTTTTTTTTTTTGACACTTATACCTCCTATCAAAAAACCTCTTTTTGCGAAAAAAATCTTAATGAGATACTAATAATACAACCCCAATAAGAAAGAGATAGTTGTTGCAATAGTTTAAATTTACGCTTAGACTCACTACTAAACTCTATCACCTTGAACTGATTTTTTTCCATTACAGAATTATTCATAATCACGCATGAAGAATCTCTCTAACATCGCCAAGAGGTAGTTGAGCAAGTAAAAGTAAGAATGGTAATGGACAGTGTTCATGAGTCAATTTTTAGTTCACCCTATACAAAATTTTGAATTATAAATAAAAATTTTATTTTTGAATATGAACGACATGAAAATGTACAGTTAAATGATTGAATCACAGATACGAACGACATGAAAGGACTTTGGTTTTTGGGTACGAAAATGTCCATGCATGCTTTTATAGATGGATGGTTAAAACTCTGTTGGAAGCCTTCTCATTATACGCTTGATCATTATCAATGCTGTGAATTAATCAAAAACCGGAAGGTCTTGTGCTAGTTTGAGTCCAAACAAGCATGGCAGGTGAAGGGCACAGAATTGGAGGACTCTTAGGTTCGCTTGTAACAGCAAAGACAGATTGAGTTGATACTACCTAATAATCGAGAATTGGGTAAGAAACAATCACAGGTTGGGTTGATACTACTAATAATCAGACGCAGATTCAAGGAATATCAAGTAAAAATAGTCTAAAAAAGAAGTAAAGACAAACCTGAATCCGATTTTCAATTTCGGATCAGAATCGGATCCTTATTCCCCAATACTGTAGTCACATATATATATATATACACATGTATTACATGTTATTACCGGATTCAGATTTGAATCGTGTACGGTTTCAAACCGAACCTGACCAATTTAGACCCCTATCCAAACCCAATTGTTTTCAGATGGTGGATTATTTTAGATTATCAAGCACTGGTTACAAAGCCTCAAATATCTTATAGGTGCCCTAAATATTTACAAGTTTGAGGAGACGTTATCAAAATGCTAGATACAAGGGAAACAACACAAGTGAATAAAGGAATTATCCCTTGGGCAGAGGGCCAGCAGGCGCGCTAATAGAATGCACCAGGCATGCAAGAAAAGGAAGAATTGCACAAACATTTGACTGATTATGTATTAATAGTAGTGTAAATGAATGAACAGAACTTTGATAACTTGCTTGTGGTTCAAAGTGAGTATACAAATTTATCAGTTGTCTCTATTGTTTTTCACTCAAGGGACAAGGAAGAGATTGTTTTCGTTGCCATTATTCCATACAGTAGGCCTCAACCGGTCAACCATCCATACACCATCGACCATGAACTTGATCTGCACGATCATTAAAAAAGAATATTTAAGGAAATAATGTAAAAATTTCAACATCCAGGTAATAACATGGGTGGCTTCTGACCTCGTATACGCCAGGATACAGCTTTAGGTGCAAAGTAAAGATGCCTGCTTTCGATTGTTCCATTCTTCTCTGAACAACAATCATACAAACAATTTAGGTTGCATTCTTCCATCTACCAGCATCTAGGACGTGGAAACAAAAAAAAAAAAAATTCTATACACATGGAAAAAGGCCAGGAGTATAATACACATGACGAATGACAAATCCTAAAAATTCTATACATCATAATTTCTATACACATGAAATGACAAATCCTAAAAAGTAGAATACGTAGATACAATGACATACTATGTATGTATATACATGTGTACATAACTACATATAATACACATGACGAAACCCAAGACGTATATGTTAACTTATTTTATTAGAATAAGTAAGAAAAATAAAATAAAATTTTAATGGTTAAATCCATAATTTTATATTAAAATAGAATCCAGTAACTCACCTACAACAACTATGAAACCCCCCATGTGTTTGCAGGCATTTAGGCTTTATTGGATGATAAAAGAAAAGAAAAGGAGATTATATATATATATATATATATATATATATATATATATATATATATATATATATATATATATATATATATATATATAGGGATTACCGTATATGAGCCGCCAGCTCCAGTAAGTTACCGGAGTCGGCAGCGAAAAACTGATGATCCAATTATTTTTTATCAAAATTCTTTTGGGATCATAATCTCTACCTCAATACCTTTTCAACAAATTTCATAAATTTTAGAGTTCATCTACTATTCCATCAAGTGGATACAACGAAAACCATTAATTTTATATCTATTTGATGAAAGGCCAAAGCAAAACAAAAATCCAAGAAATAGGGTTTGAGTGAATCCTAGAGGGTGAATATCATAATGCAAAAAAAGTATTTTGAAAAATAGTTATCAGAGATAGTGGAAATGGATTGTACTGAATTTCACGGTGTGATACATGTAACTCCTTAATATCCTGAAAAAACTATGCCAGCAATTAGTTGATTGCATCTACATAGACCTTGACAGTTGAACCTTGACGAGATTCCAATTTGACTTGCTGTCATTATTGTTTTAACTAGATTACGTACTCGTTTCTTAGACCACAATTTACTGAATGGAAACCAATCGTAAATGAATATTTAATAGACCCAATGTACATCCACTAAAAATTAGTGGTGGCAAGTCAAAAAATAGATAAATAAGAAGACAATCAAAGAACTGCACTTGAGATTCCGTGTGGAAGGTTACAGCTAGGCTTGCAAGAGGCTATGCTGTGACAAATGAATCACTAAGTAGTCAGCTGGAAAAAAATACATAGACTTGTGGTGTACATGATTAAAACCAATATGAATTTACTGACATCTGACAAAAATAAATAGATTTGTGGGAGACAAGATTAAGAACCAATGTGAATTTACTGATAGCTGACCAAACTCACCCATGTACATGTTATCATAAAGCTCAATGCCAGATCCAGTGACACCACTGAGTTAAATATTGGTTGACTCAAACCTGACCAGCTTAACAGCCTTCTGCAATCAACTAAAAAGTATATCTTATACCCAAAATCATCACCTACGTCACCCATGATTGACCAAGATGTTCTTGCAGAATGACAAGATAACATCAATCTTATATGAGTTCGAGTGGTTTTGTAGCCAAGGTAGATATGAGCATAAGAGGCCCTTTTACTATCAAATATTCCAATTTATGTGTTGGTGACTTACATTTATGATATTGCAAATTAAACTTGTGTTCATCCAGAAAAAAAAGGATTAAACTTGTATAAACAAGCAAAAATGTCAAGTTGAAGTCCGATGATATAATTTGCTAATCACTTCCAACACCTAGGAATGACAACACAAGACAGATTCAAATGGATCAGTTTTCCCTGTACACGTTGAATAATTACTTAAAACAGAACCAAGTGCAAATCAGTCAGCACTCTAAAGCGAAATATCTTAAACTCTACTTTATAATTGATTATGGATAGAAAGCACAGCCTGGTTAACAAACTATTTACCAAAGTTAATACATGACAAAAATGTTCATCACACAAAACAAGTACCTTGAGACTAAAGAGAAGAACAAACCTGATAAGTCCAACCATCAAAGGACCCAACCAATAGAACTTCTGCAGCAGACTTAGGCCAGATTATGCAAATTGTGTGAATAAGGTGCAAAGCCTTTTGAGCAGCGTCAAGCTGTGCTTCACTACAAAAGGAAATGAAAAACAAAAAGCAAGGAAGGAATAATCAGCCATATAACCTTAACAAGTTAATTGAGGTTTGGAAAAGTTGAATGTTATACATTCTCACAATTGTCCTCTTTCCTTGCTGTATTGCCAATTTAGCTTGGGTAGACCGCAGTACATCTTTAGCATTCACTACCCCAGTCTCCTTGAACTCCACCTTGTTCGAAAGCCTGTACAGCTCCTTCAGTAAGCTTTCGTGATCCTGGACAATAAAAAAAAGAAGGAAAAATAAAGGAAGAAAAAGAAAGAGTCCTATGAGTATTACATCCATTTGATAAATATAATATGCTAATCATATCAATGTTGAATCTCCACAAACTCATTATCATACACTAATGCAGATTACCTTTCAGTTGAAAATTTTCGCTGTAGGTACAGAAATGCATATGGGGACTATAGGTGAACACAAATAGGTTTATGAAATAATCAATTTTCCTTTTTTTTTTTTTTTTTAATTTTCTTTTCTCAACAAGGGTATTCAGGTCTCTGTGAGAAACCTCCTAATCCTTCGGGCATGTGACAACCACCTCCACCACACACAGGTCAATTATCAGAGGAAAAACCCCTGGAACAATATCACATATGGTGGGAATTGAACTTCAAGACTACTTACTTTGGAGGGTAATGACTTGGCCATCCACCTTTTCGCACTGGGCTCAATTTCCAGTTACATGTAGATATACTATTTTTTTTGTTTTGTCTTTCTCTTCCAAAGCACAATATATGCTGAGCCAAATAGAATTATCGGACAAAGGAGTGTTTTTCATTACATCAGTAGGAAAATCAAAACAGGAAAAAAGCAGTCTGCAAGATCTTGCCTGCTATCCCTACTAACATATGAAGGCTTCACCAAAGTTGGAAGCAAGATTTAAAATATCGGAATTGGCAAGTATTGGACGTACCATATAAGCAATATCTTACTGATGTTATAAGGCATCTATAGGATAGACTATAGAGTACCTCAATATCCGATACGATACTACCTATACATTATTTGCGATACATATCACTATTGGCAACAGTTAAAACTTGTTCTAAACTTGTGATTAGAACTGCAGAAGTGATCTTATATTGTAACTCTCCTTTGTAGGTTGAATCCCCTTTCGATTTGAGCCAATACCTGAACATAGTCGCTGGATACTATCTTAATTCTCTAGCACTACACCAAAATTTGGAAGCTCTATCTTCATTTCTCTGTCACTATAGTATAAAGCACCTCAAAATCCAAAACGATATTTCTGATACATTATTTGCTATACATATTACTACTGGAGACAATTAAAACCTTACTTTGGAGTTGTGATTAGAGTTGAGGAAGTGTCTTATACTGTAACACTCCTTTGGAGGTTGAGTGCTCTTTTGATCTGAGCCACTACCTGAACTAGTGGCTAGATACTAGTTTAATTTCTTAGACACTACACCAAAATTTGGAAGCTCTATCTTAATTTTTCAGACACTACAGTATCTCAAAATCTGATACGATATTTTCGATAAATTATTTGTGATACATATCACTATTGGGACAATTACAACCTTATTCCGAAGTGTATTAGAGGATGTGATCTTATCTGTGACACTTCTTCGTAGATTGAATGCCTTTTGGATCCGAGCCACTACCCGAACCTAGTGGCTGGAAACTATCATAATTTCTCTAGCACTACACCAAAATTTGAAATCTCTATCTTAATTTCTCTGGCTCTATAGTATAGAGCAATGTTTAAAATAGCGATAATGATAACGTAACGTTTTGTCTCTGTTAGTTTATGTCGCATATACTGTAATGCATAACGTAGGTTATGCAATTTCCTATTTATTTAATTAAAAATAAATATAAAATTATATAAAATAATTTTTATAAACTCAAAAAAAATTTAAAATATCTAAAAAAAGAATATAAAACCATTTTATAATACATAATATATTCTAATTTTATACTAAGTTTTACAATAATTTTCACATTTATCTTTATAAATTATATTAAGTATCCAACCATAATTCCAGTCATCATTTAAACAAGAAAATAAGATTTCAATTTTTTATTTTAATTCTAGTTATTATCATTGTTGTAATTTATATTTTGTAATGTTCAATTTATATTATTTGTATTGTTGATTTCAGTTCAGTTAAAAATTCAATAATATCAACAAGATATTTCAGCAATCGGAAAGGAATTACAACAAGCGAATAAGGAAATAATCGCAATTAACAAGTTAATAATTTCTCAAGTAATCATACAATCCAACAACTAATCAAGAAAATTATAGCAATTCGCTAATAACAAAATAATAATCAACAACAATATAGAAATTACTAAAAAAATTTGTAAATAACGTAGCATAACGTAACTTAACGTAACGTTACGTAATATAACGTAAAATAACATAAAAAACGTAATATTACGGTGCACTGAGTTATTTTTAGTTGTTACGTAGTGTTGGGGTTCCGTTAGGTTACGTAACGCAATATAACGGGTTTCATAACGTGTTATTTTCAATATTGGTATAGAGTACCTCAAAATCTGATACGATATTTCCGATACATTATTTGCGATACATATCACTATTGGCGACAATTAAAACCTTGTTCTGAAATTATGACTAGAGTAAGTGATCTTATACTATGACACTCCTTTGTAGGTTGAGTGTCCTTTTAATCTGAGCCACTAACTGATCCTAGTGTTGGATACTATCTTAATTTCTCTAGCACTACACCAAAATTTGGAAGTTGTAGTGAGGATCAAGGGAAATAATTTCCTATCTAACATACTCAAAAAGGAATGTTTCAAAGCAACCGGCTTAACCCACACCATAAGTTAACTATCTGTACAATCGTCAACTTCATATCTTCACCTTATGGGCAATGATGTCCCTCCAGAATTTTATCAACCTATTTCAAATACCAAGACGATTATTCTTTTCACAATTGAGCGCAAAGAATGTTGGTGTCTCAAAATTAGCTTTGAATAGGGCTAGCAACAGGTTATCATAAACCTGTTTACCCTTCTTTCCCCTATTTTTAGGGTAAGTGTAAATTTTTCTTATCCTTCTATACAATAAGGTAGGGTAAAGTTGAAATTTTCTTACCCACTTACCTAAATAGGCAGGGAATACCTATTTGCCCATTTAAAATAAACAAAAAATAATATTATTATTATCAGTGTATAAAATTAATTTCTCATAAATCAACCGATACCTTTTAATAAATAAATAGATAAATAACTCAAGAGTACCGGATTGGCTTTGTCATCAGATACACTTGATTTAAATTTGACAGTATGTTATTAAGGAAACACAGCATATGTTATTTAGGAAACACAACATCTTCTTACCTCTCTAGTAGTACTCTTTATTTTCTTGGCTCTTCATTTTAATATTTATCCATTTTACCCATCTACGTACAGAGAAGAGTTTTTTTTAGTTGTTAGCCTATAGGGTAAGGGTAAAAAATTCGGTACATAGGATACGGATAAAGATATGAACATTGCACAACCTTTACCTTACCCTCCATCAGCCCTAAACAAGAGGTTTTAAATTTTTCCACTGACCATCTTTAGCCTGATAAGATACACGACATTATGATGGCAAAATATTAAAATGTAAATGACAAATGGAGATGTCGCACAATCACATGGTTTAGAACTTATGTGGATCCAGGCCTCTAAAGACCCCCATGATGACGAAAGAACAGCAACCATAGGTCATGCTTTGGACTAGTACCAGGTCTTCAGTTTTCTTTATGAGAATAGAATATGATGACAATATTGCATGTCACCCTTTATGGAAGGAAACAAGTATCACTTTAAAAAATGTCAACGGTTCCAGGTTCTATTAAGCTAGTTGGAGCTTGTTGGTATATGTTGCATGTGACACTTTACTCATGATAACATACATTCTTCATATATGATGTCATATTCCTCCACTTGATACGGTACCTCTTGGCATCTTAGTTTATTTTTGGTATATAATTTAAAAAAGTATTGATTACTCTTATATCTTATCTCCCTAATCCTTTTTTATTGTTTCTTACATAGGGGAGAAGAAATATGTTTATGCTTGCATTGATTCTCTTTGACTTTCATGCATTTGATATCCATCTATATTCCCATTCTCATGCCTGATAATGCCAAAAGGGGGAGAGAAATTGTGATTATATACTAGAATTAATAGTTATATCATAATTTCATTTTATCTCAAGCAAATATGTATTTTACTTCATGATTTGTCATCATAAAAAAGGAAAGATTGCTGACTCGAGTAAACTTGTGCCAGGATTACTTAAGTTTCGATGGTTGACAAACCATATTATTACTAAGAATGAACTAAAAACTTTCCACTAAATATAAAAAATAGATTTAACACATCACACAAGCTCTCATATTTGAGCAAGAAAAGGACCCACCAGTGGAGTCACCGGTGACTTTAGAGCTGACGTTCCAAATGTTGTTTGCTCTTAAGACTTAGAAAAACAGTCATATTTCTTTATTCCGAATTGAGATTATTCATGAATGGCCGGAAAGATAATTGTAAGCTCAACAACTTTTTACTATATGAATTTTCCAGTTCAAACTTCATCTATATCAAATCTAGTTTTGAAGTTGTTACTTCTGCATAGCCTCCAACAAACTCCATTTCGTTTTGTTTAATGAACAATTTGGACCATTCTTCGACCATAGAATTTCCTAATGAACTCCATATTTCATTAGTGCCTGCATACCTGTGCGGCACAGTTGACTGGTACGGCACAAGTAGGGGTCGGCGAAAAAGTGTTCAACGAAGCTATGTGGGCCCCAACAAAAATATGATTGAGCTGATATTTCACATAAAATTAGGTTGAGTTTTGACCAAGTTTGACCACTAGGTAGTAGCGTTGACCACTACCTGGAGGTCAAACTAGCATATCTGATGAGGCTATTTGGATCCCAATGCAAATATGAATGTCGATACTATGTACCTAAGTTGACAAGGTTTTGGCCCAATCTGACCGTGCATAGTAGTGTTGACCGCTACCTAGCAGTCAAACTACTAACTTTTGGATTGAGCCCCCTATCATAACTCCCATTTGATTTTTTGATTCTTTTCGTCTGATTTGAATTCCAAATTTACTTTTATATTGTTGCATGGACTTCTGTTTTTGGTTAGCTGGATCATTGTATCGCACTTGATATTTCTTTAGAGATCTTGCATTTTTTACTATCTACAACAGGGAAAACTTATAAAGCTAAAAGGTTAATAATTATCTTGCAATACACCTCTTAGTAATGGGCATGGGATCTAGGCCAATGGGTTCAATTTTGCTAGCATCAAGACAATGTAATGACCTCCATGCCAAAATATAAAAAAATAAATAGATAAATAACATAATGTAGTTGGCCTTCATCCGAATTAATTGTTACACTGAAAACTATGCCAACTTCTTGATCGACTTAAGGTGTCCAAAATTGAAAGCTAGTAATTTGTTTCATACCCATTTCTTTTCCATGCTTTTACCATCTAACCCTACTCCAGATGTTAATTTTGAAAGTTGGTTTAATTTATTTTTCAAAGATATTAAATTCAATTATTCAAATGAATAAGCCAATACAAGTAGGGATCGACACAAAATACATTTCATTAAGAGGTTTCTCAAAAACTAGTATCAAATAAGAGGGTTGAACTAAATTTACTTTTCCATAAACAAGCCATCTCAGAATTAACTTGCCTGCATAGTTAACTTCTTAAGTTTATTTATATAATTTATGGTCATTGCATTATTGGATGGGCTAACAATTTGGATCCTTGGCCACTAGAATCCATCTTTCTTAGATAGATACTTGAATTTGAATGTGTGAGCATTAAGCACATATAGTATATTTGGGGTGGCAAATGTACAGGTAGTGTAAAAATCATGCTCTAGCTATCTACTAAATCCTTTATCCTTACCCATAAGAAAATTTATATATTTCAATTACCCTAAGGGGTAATGGATAAAAGTTTTTTTAACCTACATGGTAAACAGGCAACACAAGTAAAATATTTGAAATTAAAAAGAAAGAAAATAGGTGAAATGAATGGGGAAAAAGAAAAACTAACATCTTATCTCTAGATAACATACTCTTCAAAATTAGACCTAAGAGACCATAACTTACAAGATAAATCAGTGTTCCAAACTCCTCATTTATCATCCTGCTAAAAAATAATTTAGCTTACTAGTTTTCTCTGTAACAGCATTTGAATTGTCACCGTATTAGGAATTGTAAAAGGACTTGAATTGTCATTTTATTAAGTTTCCAATTTAGATTAGGAATTGGATTATCATGTAACTCATATGTGTTGTCCTCGTAAACAATAATACCTATAATTTCTATTTCATATTTTTCCAAAACCATGATATAATATCAGAACCATACTAGGCCTGTTCTTCTGCTAAGAAATCTCCTTTATAAACAAAATCCTATTTTCATCTTATTCCTAATTATGATAAATAAAAACCGGAAAAGAAAAACTTAGTTCTTTTTGTTAAGATATTCTCTCTTCACGTTCCCTAGATCTTCTTCGTTTTTCCCTTATCCTTCAATATCATTATCGTTTTTTATCATTTCTACATCAAAAAAATCTTTTTTCCTTTTCTACAGCCTCTTTTCAACTCTTGATGAGACCTTAAATGGTAAATTCCTATAACTTCATATGTACTAACGTATAGCTTAAATCCAGAGACAATTATTACGCTCTTTGAAACTGGAGACTTACTATTATTACTGCTTGTAAAAAGCTCCTACTGCTTGCCAAAGCCCACTAGTACTGCTTGTCAAAAGTTCGTTACTATTGTTTGTCAAAAGTTGATTTCACGGAGTAATAGAATTTACAATTGCTACTTTTCTCCGAAGGTCTGCTGAAGATTTTTAAAAGCGTAATACTTTGTAACAAGTTGTGAGCATATGATGTATGCTCCAGCTTGAGGGTAGTGTTAAGAAGTAATTTAGTTTATTAGTTTTTTAACTGTAATTGAATTATATTGTATTACGAATTGTAAAGAACTTGAATTGTCATTGTATTAGTCTCCAACTCGTATTAGGATCAGATTCTCATGTAACTCCATATATGGACGTTGCCTGCATCAATAATAACACTTATAATTTCTACATTCCTTATTTATTCAAAACTCTAATACATCCCTAAATAAATACCAGATTTATGATATGCTAATATTATGTATTATTAAAAATATTTATTTTATAGGGCAAACTGGTATGATTAAAAAAAAAATAGATAAAAGGTAAAAAAAGTCTTAGCCTACCTACTTTGATAAACAGTTAGGGATGGTAATGGACGCATCCATGGGTCAATTTTTGGCCCGTCCTATTCAAAATTTTAAATTAAAAATGAAAATTTCAATTTTCTAATTCAAAATTTTGTATAGGGAAGACAAAAAATTGGCCCGTAGACGCATCCATTATTTTCGCTATGAACAGTTAAGAAATCTGATCCTTTTCCTAAATATTCAAGGGCCGACTGCCACCCCAAGTATCTTGGCTAATTAGGAAAGGGACAATTCCATTCTCTAGCCTGATTTGCTTCATCTTCTTCTTCAATTGAAGTCTTTATTTACTTAAAAATCCATGAAATCTCCAACTGCAGAGCTATAGTCTTTGCAATTTCTCCTCATTTACTAATGCTTTTTTTTTTATTGCATTATTTAGATCATATGCTCCTACTCGGTAACCACTCTTTTGATCAGAATTCTTGTGAACAAATTACACAATCTTCAAAGGTATCACTATTTTCTATTTAGTTGGAGATTGGTCTCAGGTAACGAGGTTCTGATTATGCATGCAGCTAGGTGCTGTATCCAACAGAATAAAGAACCTCACAGTTAAGAGGAATTGGATAATGGGTAACCTCAATGTGGTGGTGTTTTTGTTGTTGTTGTGGTGTATTTGTGTGTGTGTGTGTGTGTGTTTTTTTTTTTTTGGGGGGGGGGGGGGGGAGGGTGTCTGAGTTGGGACTCTCTGTCTCTCTCACACACACATACATAAGCTCTTAGCTTCGCAAAAACAAGATTTGAACTTTATATGGGATACTGATCATTGGTGTTTGTAATTGTTGCATTCATCTTTATTACATGTCCATCTTGTTTTTAGTTGCCTTCCACTGTATTAACACCCTCAAAAACAGAATCCTCGTTGTTGTTTCTTTTCTCCCTTCTACTCCCATAAGCATCTATTTACTGTTATCTATCTTCCATTTCTTTTTCAAAAGTTTTCTAAGTCACTTGTTAATCACATTGTTACATAAACTTAAATTCATTGAGACTAACATGTCATATTTTCTCCTGAATGTAACCTATGTTAGGTCCTAAAGATCTTTACATTTGATCGTAAGGCTGCATGACATCCTAACTTGAACAAGTATCTCAAGAATTTAGAAAATCCACCAGCATGCAAAGCATAATATACTTCAACACATACAAGTACAGTAACCACAAACAATAGCACTGCAAATGCCTCGCTAAACTGGGAAATTACTGCATCTTAATGAATGCCAGATATATCGATTATATGCCGTACCTTATGTGAAACATAATCTTTTGATCTAGATCGAATTAAGTGAAGTGAAGAAGTAAGCTCAGACTCCATGTCCCTACGACGGAGATGCATCTGGTTCTGGCAAATTTTTCTAGTGTCAGTGTGTGAATCGTTGCTTTCCTCATCAGCTGTGCTCACACCCCCAGCTACTTCTTTCCCATCCACAAAAAAATCATTATTGCAGTTGTTGTTGACATGTTTCTCTTTGTTTGGAAAAACTTCAGGAGCTGCACCATCAGAAAAACATTATACCGTAGAAAAAAAAATTGAAACAAATAATATGATAACAAACAGTATCAATATAAAATTTCAATATTCAAAAGACAATTAACAAATAAATACTCTACCCTCAAACTGCTTTGCAGGACTGCCTGCCCTCTGACGGCTCCAAAATTTTGATATTGGCGATGAATTGTCCTTTGAGTATTGAGATTTCATAGTTATACTCCAACAATATCTGCTGAAGTTCCCTTCTGAGAATGACACCACCACAATTATGTAGTCCAAGTTTGAAGATATTATCTACATCACTACTCGCAGTTGCCTTCCAGTTCGCAATCAAAATTGCATTTTAGTCAAAAGAAAAACTTCAGTAGTAAACGTGAAAGAAGATGCTCATGTCATGGAAAAGCATTCATTAAATTCAGAGGTATGATTGGACATCTAAGGGCATGAAAAAAAAGGGGAAAAAACTCATAAAGCATGTCAATCATGAAACATACCATAAAAGAACATCAGATACCAAACATTTTGAACTATGCTGGCTCCAAGAAATTACCACAGGAGAGTGAGAGCAATGAGCGTAGAACAATAAAAAAAAAATTAAAAAAAATTAAAAAAAAAGAGAGGAGCCCTGGCGGGCGCGAAGCGCAGAAGAAGGGGAAAAAAAAACAAGAAACAAAAATAAATAAATAAATAAATATGAGCCTCGAAGAGAGTGGCAACACTGAAAAGCAAAAAAAAAAAATTGCCCAGCGCGAGGCTGTCCAGTCTCGCTGGCACGAGGCTAGTCACCCGCCTCACACGGGCGCGAGGTTGGTTGCCCCGTTTCGCGCAGTGAGTCTCGCCTCCTATCGCACGTAATATATTTGGTCCCACCTTCGGCTATTTTGCAATTTCTAATCATACCCAAAATTTTAATCAAATCAAATTAATTTTTGGATACAGAATTCTAAATTAATTCTACTTGAATTTGATAATTCTACAAATTCTAATTTGAGTTTAATTTATTTTTTTTTATACAGGAATAGGACCAGATACAATGAATCTGTAGCAAATCTAAACAAAAGAAAATTCAAATATCTTATCAAAATTATATCAAGATCTTATTTTTATCTATAAAGAAATTCTCTCAACAACTTGGGACCTATAAATACCTCTCAAGAGAGACTCAAAAAGGACCTTTGGCGATTTAAATTACGCGCGAGAGTATTGAAACCTTGAGACTGGAAAAGAAAGAAACCTTTGGCCAAATCTCTCTGGCGCGTAAAAGTTTAAGCTTCCTCCAAAAATAGAAGAGAAGAAAAACGAGCTCAATAATCTCCACCGCCCCCAAATCATCGTCGGATTGTCAATGAGGAAATGACCGATCCTTATAGCTGTCTCGATCTCACGATCTTCTGAAAAAAAAAGAGAGCGACGTATTCTATAAGTTATTTCTATCTGTTTTTATTTTCTTTTCATTGTAAGCAAAGAAACAAAAAGGAATTTTTATAATCTGTAAATTTTCTCGATTCAATGGCAATGGAAAAATCTATAATTCTTTAATTTTTGTAGAAAATGACTAGCGACCATAGTGGGAGAAATCTCCTATACTGAAGAGGATATTGGTGTCCAATCTGACGTCAACAAGATTTGGAGAGACGGTCGAGATGTTGATAATCAAAATCGACCAACAAAAATATGAAGATTACATATCTTCGGACTCATCGAGTACATGCCACAAGAGATCTGCGAGGCAAAACACAAGAAGATTAACTCTAAATAAAAAAAGAACTTCATAGTCTTGAATGACAAGAAAGCATTGATCTATCAACAGCCCATTAGATTTCCAAACTCTTGTCCGTCAAAGCAAACTGTATTCCTTCCAATATTCAGGGAGCTTGTTGCATGTGACGCCAAAAGAGAACCTATCGCGGCGCAAAGACGGACCCAAATCTGTAATTAGAATCGAAGAGCGCGCCGTAGGACACTCAAAACCCGTTTTGCATGCCAGGCTCAAAATCAGCTGTAATACCCCAAAATTCGAGCTACATGTATTACTCTCTTGATATCAGTGGTGCCGAATAAGTCCACCGAAGTCAGTTTTGGACACCGAAATAACTTTCGGTTAACATAACTTTAAATCCACAAACCCAAATGACATTCGGTCTTCGCAATTATTAGTTTTGTAATATTTAAAATTTTTGGAGATTTTTCTTACGAGGCCGAAAAATACTTCCAAAATTCCTAATTTAATAATATAAAAATTATCCTTCTAATTACTTCAGAATTTCGATTCAATTATTCGAGACATCGAAACAACAAACGGATAATTTTGTAGTGTTCACCTCATCGAGCACTACGTTCTAAATAAAATTGGTAGTATTTGGAGAACATTACAAGGAATCGAAATTATTAAATTATTAATAAATAAATAAATAAATTAATTAATTAAAATAAATGTATTGTCGTGATTGAGAAGGGGAGTGGCAGCTGGGAGCTAGGTGGCAAAGAAAGGAAGAGACCACCGTATGAAAAACCAATTGAAAAAAGAAAGAAAAAAAAATAAAGTGAAAAATAAAAACCTCACCCTCTCCCTTATCTCTCTGTCTCACTCCCTACTCTATTTCTCACTCTCTTCCCTCTCTTCTCCTCTAAGCCAGAAACCTAGCAGTTGGGAAAAAAAAAATAAAGAGAGAGAAAAAGATAGAAAAGAAGAAGAAGAAGAAATAAAATCAAACCAAATCGAGAATTCGAACCGAATATTCGAGATCAAGCCGAGGCAAGTAACACTACTATTTTTTTGTTCGTTTCTCGTTCGTTTCTTTATTTAATTTATACTTGTGTTCGTATTTATTTTGTAAAAATACTTGGTTCATATTTTGATCGATTGATTGATATTGAGAACTGAACCAAATTACTTGGTCAATTTTGATATATATAAATATTGTGATATTTACGTATTTTTGATTTTACAAAAAAATAAAATAAAATAATTTACATTATGCAAATACTTAACCGTACGTATATTCATGCAAAAAAAAAGGTCATGCAAAAATATATACGTAAAACCAGATTTGTGTGGACATGCAAACTGTGGCATATGGACATGCAAAATAAGTCATGCAAAAATAAATAAATAAATAATTTTATAAATAAATGAATAAAAAAATGATGTGCCCCAGGAAATGATATGGGTTGAATGGGTTTTGTATTAGGATATAACACTTGTGCCATAGTATTTTATGGCCGATCTAATACTTGGGCCATATTATTTTATGGCCCATATATAATACTTGGGCCAGAAAAAAAAACTAGAAAAAAAAATATAATAACACTGGGCCGGCCAACCCAGCCCAGTAAAAGAAAAAGAAAAAAAAAATGAAATAACAGTGGACTTGGGTCTGGGCCTGACAGAAAACAGAAAAATAAAAATAAAAATAAGTGGGAATTTAGTGGGATTGGGTTTGGACTTAGGTTGGATTTCATTGGAAATAATTGATGGATTGGAAATAAAATAAAAATAATAACAATAGTAATAAAATAAATAAATAATTGCTCGATTGGGTTTGGATTTTAATTAGAAATTAATCAAAAAATATATATATATAAAAATATATGAATTGAGCCTAGAATGGAACTAGTCCACAAGTTTGAATTTATAAATAATGCAGTATTATTACATGATACACTTGGTTCCCAAATTGGATAATTGATTGACATTAAGAATGAAACCAGATTATTAAAATAAGTTTGATGATATGCATTGTGGTACAATTGTGCACTAACATCTATCATGCTACATATCATGTGTTTTGATATTCAAGTCATGTGTTTCACATGTCATGAGTTTTGATATTACAAGTTATGTGTTTTACATGTCATATGCTTTGATATTACAAGTCATGTATTTTAATATTACAGATCATGTGTTATGATACTACATGTCATGTACAGTCATGGAAATGCAAGCATGTTATCATGAATTGAAAAACAACTAAAGAAGGGTTCTAAAAATTTTCATGTGCATAATTCATTATGAACACGGGGATGCGAAAAACTACATGATGTATAAGAACTGTATTGTACAAGAATCTTATTGGCCAACTTCTTGATTGAGGTGCTGAGGACTTTTACTGCAGCAGCATTGGGTGGTACTGGGCCACCATCTGATACATGAGTCATTATAAGAGTGATGTCCGTTACTGTTTCGCAGTACGGGGTTTGACTTGAATACCTAGCGGTGTGTCATGATTCAGCGCCATGGGTTTGAGGCCGGGTCCCGAGTATGCACGGGTACTTGTACAATACGGAAACTGCGCGCTATCATATCCATTATTTAGTTTCAAATGCTAACAAAGATTTGACTTAGACTTGACATGTTTACAAGATATGATCTTTACATGATATTTCTATGTTATTTGCAAATGACATATATAATCTTGCTGTTATATTTTCATTATTCACGTGACTGTTCAACATTATCACGATTTAATTGCATTTTTTTTGTTTATTAAGAGATATTCCCAATGAAAGCATTTTATTCATTTGCATACTTTTATCTTTAGTACTGTAATAGTACACATATATTTTCCTTGTGTTACTTGCTGGGTTTAATCCCCTAGGTTTTGAACCTAGGTTTAGAGGACTAAGAAGGAAAACCAGCCTCGACTAAGGATCCGTACTTCATCGATCAGACCGAGCAATATTAAGTAGTGAAGTACGTTTCGAAAAAACTTGTATATCTTTGTCTAGACACTGCTTTTCTCATTTGTTTTTTTTGGGTTCATATTTAGAGCAACATGCCATTTTATTTAATAAACTTTTTATATAAATGAAATTTTTTCAGTTTCAGACATGTTATTTACTTATCTGATTGTGGCAGTAGTTACGGTTATTCCAAGATCCTGTGACTGTTGGGTTATCTAGTGGAAGTAATAAGTAACGTCCTCCGTTTTGGGAAGCAGCTGAAAAACGAGAGCGTTACAGGGTGGTATCAGAGCTCTAGGTTTAGGTGGAAGACCATAGAACTACTACCACATAAGAACATGTCTGTGACTTATTCGTAATAATTGTTTATTATTCTTTGATACCTATCAGATCTAGTATCGTGCCGTCCCATTATTTCCTATTTGTTTGAGATATCTATCTTGAATTCCTTTTGTTGATTCCTATCTGGACTATCACAGAATGATATCTATCCAATTTTCAATCAATACATTCTTTAATGATTAATGATGAAGAATTTTATGCCAACTTGCTAACTATTAATGGAAATAGATATGATATCATTCAAGACATGAAATAGTTAAATACCTTCCACGTGGTAATAGAATGCAGTAAAAGAAGAGTAATATTCCTGATCATTCAGACTTTGAATTTATTGGTGAAAGTCAATATTTAGAACTAGTAGAATTTAAGATATTTCTAAGAGGAAGTGTTTTGGAAGAAATAAAAGCAAGAGAAGAAATAATCTTAATATTATAAATTTTAGACATATTTTCTGAAGAGATACTTGAACTACCACTAGTAAAGACAGTAGAATTTATTATTGATATTCTCTCTGGAGCTGAACCAGTTTGTAGGTCATCTTATGGAATGGGAGTTGCAAAACTAGAATAAGTTAAGAAATAAGTAGATGGACTATCGAGGTTGGGTTTTGTGAGATCTAATGTTTTATTGAGTTCCAGTGTTATTAGTAGGAAAGAAGGATGAGAGTCAAAAGTTGTGTGCGGACTATAGAGGTTTAAATGTAGTAACAATCAAAAAAATAAATATCCACTACTTATGATAACTAATCTATTTGATCAATTGGGAGGAGGAAGAGAATTCTCGATGATAGATCTTTATTTGGGATTCTGTCAAGTAAATGTCCGAAGTAAATGTCCGAACAGAAAATATTTCAAAAACTGCATTAGAACAAAACATAGTCACTATGAATAATTGGTGATACTGTTTTCAATAACTAATCCTCCAACAATATTTATAAATTTGATGAACTATGTTTTACTCAGCATATAGATTAATTTGTGGCGGTATTTATTGATAATATATTAATCTATTCAAAAAATAGAGAAAAACATACTGAGCATTTGAAGATAGTTTTACAGATTTCTAGAGAGCATAAGTTATATGGAAAATTAAACAAATAAAGTTTTGGTTGGATTAAACTGCCTTCTTAAATTATATAGTTTATGGGATAATAAATCAACCAATCTTAAGAAGATAGGAGCCATGAAAAATTGGCATGCGATCAAAATCGGTATCTAAGATTTGAAATTTTATGGGATGGCTGGGTATTATTGAATATTTGTATAAAACCTTACAAGACCTCATCAGTTTAAATAAACAGATCAGAAAAGGAGTTAGAATATGTCTGAACAAATGAATGTAATAAATCATTTGAGGAATTAAAATGGAGTCTAACAACAAGTACCAGTACTAGCAATTCTAGATACTTCTAGAGAAATGAAAGTATATAGTTATGCTTCAAGACCGGGAATATGATGTGTGTTGACATAAAATGGAAGAGTAGTTGAATTTAGAACTTGCCCTTAAGCTTCCTAAGAAAAAAAAAATAATATTATGCTTGTATTTTTTTTGAAAATTGAGGAGACATAAATGTTGATAAATTACAATAATCAATATTTGTAGACTTGATAGAGTCAGTATAGTTGGCGAGATTAATTAGTCAAATGAATTAAAAAAAAAATATTTTATCAAAAGAATATGACATTATATCTTGTTACTCAAATAAAGTTTATCTTTCCAAATGATTGTCTTGTTCCATTACTTTTTGTTGAGCATTCCCATTTGATATTTTGTATCTTATATCTGAATATTATCATAATACGATTTATGTCTTGAGTCTTTATACATCATAAGTCTTATTGAGTCGGCGAGATAATTGTAGGGAGATATTCTCTGGCGCCAGTAATTACAGTCGCTTAATAAGATCGTCGTATGTAATTAATTTTGTAACTAGTCAAGAATTCATTTCTTATCTTATGTCCCTACCAGTGTTCTAAATATCGGCCGGTATATCGGTATACCGGCCGATATATCGTTTTTTACAAAGAAACGAGACGATATGGGGTTTTTTTTATCGCATATCGTTTTTGACCGGTATGGGCCGATATATCGGCCACGTGGCGATATATCGGCCGGTATCCGGTATGTAAAAAACCGGCCAGTATGGCTTAATATCGGTTTTTTTTTAAAGGGTTACGGTTGCGGTTGAAATCTGTTGGACCCGACCCGATAGGAAAACATAAAAATCCGATACTCCTCTCTTTGCGACCAAAAAAAACCCTAATCCCTAATTTCCTCCGTCGCAACTCCGTCGCAACCCACTCCTCTATCGCCGATTTTCGCTTCCATCGTCGCCTCTCCGGCTCTCCATCCTCCTCAATTGGTCGATCGACCGTTCCTCTCGGAGAATTTTTCGCCGTTGCTGTCTCTCCCCGAGCAACCGACTCGATCTGGTTTCGTCCATCACCATCTCTCCGGCTCTCCATCCTCCTCAACTGGTCGATCGACCATTCCTCTCGGAGAAAATCACCGTTGCTGTCTCTCCCAGTCCCTGAGCAACCGAATCGATCTGGTTTCGTCCATCGCCGTCTCTCTGACTTCCGTCGACTCGCCGGTGATCCATCTCTCCCTCTTTCTCTTGCGTGCTTTCTAGCATCTCGACCTTGAATTTTGGTAAGTAGACTGCAATTAATTTTTCTCTAAATTTTTGTTTAATTTTAGTCTAATTTTATTTTAAATTTTAGTTTGTTATTGTAATTAGTGTATTTGAGTTTTTAAATTAAGAATGAGTTAGGGAATTTTCATTTTTAAGTTTGGAATTGATGCCTAGGGCAGCACCCTTCGGCCAGTCACTGTGACAGTGTTCGGCCAGTGACTGTCACAGTGTCACTGAGCTACAGTATAGTTCTTGGGTCCCCCGAGCATTTTCTTTATCCTCAGACTGAACTGTCCCAGTAACTAAGCAACACATTGGCATTGGTTCAACATCTTGGGGGCAATAGAGTTAGACCCACTTGTTGGTACATATGAGTGGATAATGTGACATTTTGATTAAGCGGCTTAACATCTTGATTAACTAGGTTCACAAGGAATTTGGTTAAGTTAGTAAAGAGACAAATTTGAATTGTAATTAAGAGTGCATAATGTCACATTTGGCATTTTATGGTGATTAGAGACATTTAATAATGTTTATATAAAAATTGATAAAGTATGTGATTTGAGGTAGAAAATTTTAAGTGTTTTGAGTAGATAAGAATTTGAAAATCTCCTAAAATACCGGATTTTCTATTTTGACTATTGTGAATAAAAATAATCTTGTCTCTATAATATATTCGATTTTGACTTTATAATAAGGATTCTCTAGTTTGTATATGTTTCAGGTATAGAATAAGATTGTGTATCCAAATGTCCAATAAAAATCTTGAAATTATATAATTATTTTTTTATGATTATGTTTATATGATTATTTTTTTAACTTAGATTATGTTTATTAAGTATTAACTTTATTTATTTTAGTAAAAGCTTGAATTCTTAAATAAATTAAGTTAATATAAATTAAGTGCAACAATTATTTAGCTATTTAATCAATTAATTGTTTGTTTTTTTTCACTTCACTTTTTTGAAGTCAGAAATAGTTTGAAAGATGTCCTCTTCTGGTGCTTCAAATGTCCAAGAGAAGCGAGGAGGTAAAGATCCAGCTTGGGAATGGGGGAAAAAAGTACCCAATAAGCCCAATAAAGTCGAGTGTAATTTCTGTAAGAATGAATATGGGGGAGGCATTACCCGCCTGAAGGAACATTTAGGTCATGTCAGCGGGAATGTCAGAGGCTGTCCCCTCGTCCCAGATGACGTGAAGCAGAAAGCACTGGTAATGCTAAGTAAAACTAGAGAGGTAAAGGAAGGAAAAGCAACAGAACTTCAAAATTTATTAAAAGAAGTTCGTGTTGGGGAAGAAGAAAATGATGAGACAACTCGAGAGGAGTCATCTTCTCGCAAAACAACAGGTCAATCTTCACGCAAAACAACAGGACCGATGGATCAATTTGCAATTCGATCGGTCGAAGAAGCAGTAGAAGCAGCTCAAAGACAGCCTACCGTGCCATCAGCCTCCAGAAAAAAGGCCAGAGACGATGCAATTCGATACATTGCCAGGTTTTTTTTATGAAGGAGGTCTTGCATTCAATATTGCTACGCAGCCAGCTTTTATGCAGATGGTCCAAGCCATTGGCATGTATAGACCAAACTTACAGACTCCTAGCCCATATGAGCTAAGCGAGACTTGCCTCCAAAGAGAGGTCAAGGAGACAAATGCAACTCTTGAATCATTCAAACGGAATTGCCGAATAAATGGCTGCACTTTAATGACTGATGCGTGGTCGGATAGGAAAGGGAGAAGTTTAATGAATATCGTTGTACATTGTCCGGCCGGTACAGCCTTCTTATTGTCTCAAGATGCATCTTCTGAGAGACACGATGGCAGTTATATTTACAAATTTGTGGAGAGGGGAATGAACGAGGTTGGCGTAGAAAATGTTGTACAGATTGTGACAGATAATGCATCGAACAATATGGCTGCAGCAAATACATTGGCTCTCACATATCCAAATATATTTTGGACACCTTGTGCAGCACATACAGTTAATCTGATGCTTGCGGATATTGGAAAGATTAAACATATCCGAAGTGCAATTATGATGGGGAGATTAGTCTCCGTGTACATATACAGTCACACCAAATCTTTAGATATAATGAGGAAGGCGATTGGTGGAGAGTTAATAAGGCCAGGCACAACTAGGTTTGCCACGACATTTCTCTGTTTATCATCAATCAGAGAGAAGAAGAAGGAGCTGCAACATATATTTATTTCTGATGACTTGATGGATTGCACTCTGTCCAGAACAGATGCAGGCAAGAAGGTATTTATTTCAATTAATAAAAAATTTTATTTTATATTTTTAAATTATATGTTATTGACAAATTAAAAATACATCTTTTTATGAATGTTTAGCTTGCAGAAATAATTGCCAGCAACAAATTTTGGGACAACACAAATTTTGCTCTAAGAGTATTTACTCCACTAGTGAAAGTTTTGCGTAGAGTTGATGGGGACAAAGTCCCTTCAATGGGCTTTCTGTATGGTGACCTAGAGACTGCCAAAGAGGAGATAAGAGATGCTCTAGGGGGTGAAGAGAAGAAATATCTTCCAATATGGAAGATTATTGATAGGAGATGGGAGGAAAAACTGAAGGGTCCTCTGCATAGAGCTGGATATTTCTTGAACCCTCTGTATTACTATGAGAAGCAGCCTGAGATTGATGCTGATGGGTCGTTCATGTCGGGCTTCGTTGAAGTGATGCACAAATTCTATCAAAATGATAATGATAGACTTGATAAGATTGCACAGCAGCTCCCAATCTATCAAAATCAAAATGGATCATTTGGAATATCTTTTGCAAGGGCAGCAGTAAAGAGATCATTAATCCAGGTATGCATTTCACTATAAGAAATGCAAAGTTCAATCTATTTTTCATTAAAGAAACTATTAAATAGCTAATAACTATTTATAAATATTCATTGGTAGCTCAATGGTGGCAATTCTACGGGACAGATGCTCCCGAATTGAGGATGATGGCATGAGGATTTTAAGCCTGACAACCAGTTCTTCGGGTTGTGAACGGAACTGGAGCACATTTGAGATGGTATTACAATTTTAACTTTTTTAATTAAATATTTCTTTCTCCCAAATATATATGTTCTAAACGAACTTCATGTGTATATCTTTTATTTAGGTGCATACGAAGAAAAGAAATAGGCTAAGTTCCAAGAAATTGCATGACTTAGTTTTTGTCAAATTCAATGCAAGGCTCAAGAGCAAACTTTCAATCCCAAACAGAGATCCGCTAGTAGCATACAATGAAGAGGAAAAGGTCACCGAGTGGTTCATGTCTGAGAAAAAGAATGGCGATCCTTATGAGACTAATGATGATGAAGTCTTTCCTGGGGAACAACTGACTTTTCGACAGGTGTCAATTGCTATGGGTGCTAATCCGAAAAAGAGAAAGAGTGGAAGAGTTAAGGCATCTAAGTCGAAGAATAGTAAAACTTCAAAGGGAAAAGCACCATCATCTTCAAAGTCTAAGCAGCGGCACGCATCAGATGATGACGATGAGGAAGAAGTTGACACATCATCATCAGATTCGTCATCAGATGATGAGGAAGGCATGCCAACAAATGAACCAGTCGACTCTGAATCTAGCTAGAAAATATGTTGTAAAGACTGATATTTAAAGTTTCTAGCATGTTTCAAATAAACTCATTTAAAGGACAATATTGTAATTTTATAAATTATATCACTTATGTATTGCAGAAACACTTTTTTTTTATCTTGAAAACTTATTTTTCTTTATTTATGATTGTATTTCGTTCTGTCTCTGTGCATATGCGAACGTTCTAAACGATATCTGCAAATTCGTAAGTTGAATGTAAATAAGCCAATGTAAGTGCTATAAACTCATTTTATGCGTTTTATTATGTTCTATATAGCCAATTATATGATTATTCTTTAACTGGTATGACACCGATATGACACTCCGGTATTTAGGATCATATCTCGATATCCCACCCAGTATCCGGTAACCGGTATATAATTTGGCTGATCGGTACGAGACCGGTATCCGATATTTAGAACACTGGTCCCTACCATTTATAGTCTTGTTACATCGATATTATAATAGTTCAGATTTATTTTCTTTTCTAAAGTCAATTACAACATGTAATTGGACCTTGGGAATAAACTCTACAAAAATATTTATCACCTGTATCTTACACATTACTTAATCAGGATGGCGTGACACTCTAAATTAGTAACAGCTATTCCTGATTAAATTTTATCTTATTTTTATGTTCCTTCACCCAAATAAAACTTTAAGAATAAATTGAGAATCCTGACTATCAATTATCATTTCTATCAAAAACGGAAGTCGTTCATAAATTCTATATATCATAATTGAGAAAGCGCTTAGCTAGAAGTACAAATAGTGAATCTATCAAAAATAGACTTGAGAAAAGGGTTAAAGTTTTTGTGATTGTTTAAGAAGAAATGAAACAAAAATATAAGAAGCGATATGTAAGGATTATTAACCAATGGAAAAAGTCTTGAAAGATAAAATAACATTATTAGTTCTTATTTTATGAAACATACAATCACCAATGGGAGCTTGAAAAGGACATCAGTATAAAATACCTATACCCTTTCTCATGATAAAAAACATCAACTAAATTTCGAGGACGAAATTTTTTTATATTAGGTAGGTAGAATGTAATACCCCAAAATTCGAGCTACATGTATTACTCTCTTGAGATCAATGGTGCCGAATAAGTACACCGAAGTCAGTTTTGGACACCGAAATAACTTTCGGTTAACATAACTTTAAATCTACAAACCCAAATGACATTCGGTCTTCGCAATTATTAGTTTTGTAATATTTAGGATTTTTGAAGATTTTTCTTACGAGGCCGAAAAATACTTCCAAAATTCCTAATTTAATAATATAAAAATTATCCTTCTAATTACTTCGGAATTTCGGTTCAATTATTCCAGACATCGAAATAAACGGATAATTTTATAGTGTTCATCTCATCGAGCACTACGTCCTAAATAAACTTGGTAGTATTTGGAGAACATTACAATGAATCGAAATTATTAAATTATTAATTAATTAATTAATTAATTAATTAAAATAAATGTGTCGTCGTGATTGAGAAGGGGAGTGGCAGCTGGGAGCTAGGTGGCAAAGAAAGGAAGAGGCCACCGCATGAAAGACCAATTGAAAAAAGAAAGAAAAAATAAAGTGAAAAATAAAAACCTCACCCTCTCTCTTATCTCTCTATCTCACTCCCTACTCTATTTCTCACTCTCTTCCCTATCTTCTCCTCTCGGCCAGAATCCTAGCAGTTGGGGAAAAAAAAAGAAAGAGAGAGAAAAAGATAGAAAAAAAGAAGAAGAAATAAAATCAAACCAAACCGAGAATTCGAACCGAATATTCGAGATCAAGCCGAGGCAAGTAACACTACTATTTTTTTGTTCGTTTCTCGTTCGTTTCTTTATTTAATTTATACTTGTGTTCGTATTTATTTTGTAAAAATACTTGGTTCATATTTTGATCGATTGATTGATATTGAGAACTGAACCAAATTACTTGGTCAATTTTGATATATATAAATATTGTGATATTTACGTATTTTTGATTTTACAAAAAAAAATAAAATAATTTACATTATGCAAATACTTAACCGTACGTATATTCATGAAAAAAAAAAGGTCATGCAAAAATATATACGTAAAACCAGATTTGTGTGGACATGCAAACTGTGGCATATGGACATGCAAAATAAGTCATGCAAAAATAAATAAACAAATAATTTTATAAATAGATGAATAAATAAAATGATGTGGCCCAAGAAATGATATGGGTTGAATGGGTTTCGTATTAGGATATAACACTTGTGCCATAGTATTTTAAGGCCGATCTAATACTTGGGCCATATTATTCTATGGCCCATATATAATACTTGGACCAGAAAAAAAAAACTAGAAAAAAAATTATAATAACACTGGGCCGGCCAGCCCAGTAAAAGAAAAAAAAAAAAAATAACAGTGGGCTAGGGCCTGACAGAAAAGAAAAAATAAAAATAAAAATAAAAATAAGTGGGAATTTAGTGGGATTGGGTTTGGACTTAGGTTGGATTTCATTGGAAATAATTGATGGATTGGAAATAAAATAAAAATAATAACAATAGTAATAAAATAAATAAATAATTGTTGGATTGGGTTTGGATTTTAATTAGAAATTAATCAAAGAAAAATATATAAAAATATATGAATTGAGCCTAAAATGGAATAAGTCCATAAGTTTGAATTTATAAATAATGCAGTATTATTACATGATACACTTGGTTCCCAAATTGGGTCATTGATTGACATTAAGAATAAAACCAGATTATTAAAATAAGTTTGATGATATGCATTGTGGTACAATTGTGCACTAATATCTATCATGCTACATATCATGTGTTTTGATATTACAAGTCATGTGTTTTACATGTCATGAGTTTTGATATTACAAGTCATGTGTTTTACATGTCATGTGCTTTGATATTACAAGTCATGTATTTAATCTTACAGATCATGTGTTATGATACTACATGTCATGTACAGTCATGGAAATACAAGCATGTTATCATGAATTGAAAAACAATTAAAGAAAGCTTATAAAAATTTTCATGTGTATAATTCATTATGAACACGGGGATTGTATTGTACAAGGATCTTATTGGCCAATTTCTTGATTGAGGTGCTGAGAACTTTTACTGCAGCAGCATTGGGTGGTACTGGGCCACCGTCTGATATATGAGTCACTATAAGAGTGATATATGTTACTGTTTCACAGTATGGGGTTTGACTTGAACACCTAGCGGTGTGTCATCATTCAGCGCCATTGGTTTGAGGCCGGGTCCCGGGTATGCACGGGCACTTGTACAATATGGAAACTGTGCGCTATCATATCTATTATTTAGTTTCAAATACTAATAAAGATTTGACTTAGACTTGACATGTTTATAAAATATGATCTTTACATGATATTTCTATGTTATTTGCAAATGACATATATAATCTTGCTGTTATATTTTTTATTATTCACGTGACTGTTCAATATTATCACGATTTAATTGCATTTTTTTTTGTTTATTAAGAGATATTCCCAATGAAAGCATTTTATGCATTTGCATACTTTTATCTTTAGTACTGTAATAGTACACATATATTTTCCTTGTGTTACTTGCTGGGTTTAATCCCATAGGTTTCGAACCTAGGTTTAGAGGACCAAGAAGGAGAACCAGTCTCGACTAAGGATCCGTACTTCATCGATCAGACCGAGCAATATTAAGTAGTGAAGTACGTTTCGAAAAATCTTGTATATCTATGTCTAGACACTGCTTTTCTCATTTGTTTCTTTTGTGTTCATATTTAGAGCAGCGTGCCATTTTATTTAATAAACTTTTTGTATAAATGAAATCTTTTCAGTTTCAGACATGTTATTTACTTATCTGATTGTGGCAGTAGTTACGGTTATTCCAAGATCCTGTGACTGTTGGGTTATCTAGTGGAAGTAATAAGTAACGTCCTCCGTTTTGGGAAGCAGCTGAAAAACGGGGGCGTTACATCAGCCTTGCATAAAGAAGAATGCTAGGCTCAAAATCAGCCTCACCAGCCCAGCACTTTTCAACCTGGCCAGCTTGGCAAAAATATCAGCCTGGCCAACCCAGCACTTCTCAGTCTGGGCAGTTTGGCAAAAATCAGTCTCGCCAGCCCAGCACTCAGTCTCGCCAGCTTGGCAAAAATCAGTCTCGCTAGCCCAGCACTCCTTAGTTTGGCCAACCTAGCACATCTCAGCGTAGTCAGACCAGCACTCCTCAGCCTGGCCAGCCTAGCACTCCTCAGCCTGACCAGCCCAGCACTCCTCAGTCTGGCCAGCTCAGCACTACTCAGCATGGCCAGCCTAACACTTCTCAGCCTAGCACATTCAGCCTAGCACGAATAAGACTAGATGCCAGTCTAGCATAACTAAAATTGAAAATCAAATTAAATGTAAACCAATACGCGAGACTAGTTCGACTAAGCCAGTGTGCGAGGTTAGATCAGTATGTCAGGCTCATCCAGTATGCGAGAATCGTCCAGTACGTGAGGCTAGAGTTAAGCCTTAGCCTCGCATAAGAATAGAAAAATGCAAGGCTACCCAGCAGTTTCATGCAAGACATCTCAAAGCTAATGTTGAACATCAAACCATGCTGGAAGTTGACAAATATAACTTCCATGATTTCTCGGAGCCATCTGTCTGGACAAATAGACATTATTTAAGAAGCGGGTCCTGTCCCCAAAAGATGTTTATGTCAGCACCACATGAATAAACTCTGGATTTGCGGAGATATCTCACAAATAAAATAAAGGTGGCACGGCCCCATCTAGGGGTGAGCATCGGTCAGTTCGGTTCGGTTTTTTGAAAAAAAATCCAACCGAAAACCGAACTGAACATATAAAACCGAAACCGAATCAACCGAATAAGAATGAAAATCGAAAACCGAACCGAATTTTCAGTTCGGTTCAATTTTCGGTTTTTAGGGTTTGAAACTAATTATGTGATAAACGCGTGTATTTTATAGGAAAAATAATAATTTTTTTCTATTTTTTTCTTTTTCTACCTATTAAAATAACAATCACATATTTTTCATTAAAAATTTAAAAGAAAAACACATTAAAAATAAATTAAAAAAAAATACTACAATTCCAAAAATTCAGTTTGTTCGGTCGGTTTCGGTTGGAGCTAAAACCACCGAAATCCGTAATTAATTTCAGTTTTTAAACCGAATCGAACCGAAAACCGAATAAACCGAACCGATCGGTTCGGTTTTATGCTCAACCCTTAGCCCCATCAGTCCTACTGTTGTGATGAGTTGATCGCGGCAGTTTTGACTCCTATCACTGTCAAATCCCAAAACTATCTGCATTTAACCGGTTGTCAACACCGAAGTCCAATATTCAAGAAAGAAGATGACTGCAAAAACAAGACTCTAACTCAAATCAAGACTTACCCGCTTCACGTCTAACATAGTGAATAAGGGTAAAAAACCAATCGTCGAAGAGTATACCTCTGATACAAAAGTAGAGGAAATCTATCATTGCACACGCCTCAAGTCAGGTGTGATGGCTCCCCGCAATTACAAAAAATTGGTTGGAGGTTCTGATGAGAAATATGAAGTGTTTAGCGATCATTCGGCCATAGCAACGCTGCGATCGCATGCTTCCTCTTGGTCCGGCAGGAGGACAGTCCACATGGTCGAACGATCGGCCAAGATAAGTCAAAAGATTAAGGAACAAAAACGCCTCATCCAAAAGCAACAAAGGAGCATCAAAAACCTCAAAGTAATAATTGCACAGGTCTTGGAGAACAGTCAAAAGAACACAGAAGACAAAATAGGGGGTTCTTCCTCTTCTGATAAGACCAAAAATGACGAGACCAAATCCAAACCAGATGCCGAGAGAAAGACAGTGAGGAGGAATATTTCGTTAATCCTTACACCGAAAAAATAGAGAAGCTTCAAAGTCAAATAGAAGTATTAATGCATCGGAAAGAAATGCATGAGACAGAGATTACGAGACCCTACCCGATAGAATGTGATTATACACCGTTTTCGGCAAAATATAAACCTTTGAAGTTAGAATCATATGATAAAAAAGAATCTCCAAAGTAGCATATGTATTATTTCCTTTTTCGCAGACTGGCCATCTCATGGATAATGACCTAGTGATGACGAAGATTTTTGCAAGTGCCCTACGAGGGCCTGCATTTACCTGATTTATGCAGCTGCCCCCGGAAACCATTAATGCCTGATCTGATGTGGAGAGGGAGTTCCTAGCCCGCTTCTTTGAAGACGATACTGAAGTATCCATCCACTCTCTTCTAGCAAACAAGCAAAAAAAAAGATGAGACGGTTAAAAATTTTGTTGAGCGTTTTCGTCAGTGCAATGCCCGCATGGCATGTCGCAGGAAACATTGATGGAGACTTGCAAACAAAATCTCCAGACCAGAATATTGGTCAAAATGCGAGCATTAGAATCCAAAATTTGAAATGATCTAGTTAAACAAGAGCAGCAAGCGGAAAACATAATCCGATGTATCAATAAATACCATGCCCAGAGGAAGATGGCCATGAATCAACCACAGCCACAATCATCCCAACCTAAGAGAAAGGAGACAATGACTATCAGACCTGTTGCAAAATAAAACCACAGAATAATCGAGATTCTCTTAAATCGCAACGGACATATGATTTTAAAAATGAACAAGTAGTCACATTCTTTTAAAAATGAACAAGTAGTCACATTCTTTCACCTACTGAATAAAAAAGGAATGCTCAGACTATCCGAAAATCAGAAGCCAAAAAAAGCTGGAAAAACAGATAATCCCAAGTATTGCCTTTACCATTAAAACATTGAACACCCAACCACAGATTGCTATGATCTGAAAGATAAAATTTAAGCACCCATCAATGCAAATGTGATCCAGTTGAGATCTGAACAGAAGGTGTTTGTGAATGCAACAACAAAATGACAGTCATAAATAAAAAAATCAAAAAAAGAAGAAAAATAGAAAAAAAAAACGTACGAGTTTTTGTTGCCCAATACCCCCAAAGCAATGGGAAAAGAGTAAAAGTCTCGCTAACCTTATCATACTGGGGGTAAAAGTATGAAATCAAACAGCCCAAAGCAAAAATATGAGGTTATGCCCGCATACAATGTGAGGCTAAGGCAGCATAAAATCATTTAGGGCATGAAGCGAACTCGAAACTAAACCAATGTAAAGTAATCTAGACGCAAGGCTAACTCGAGACTAAACCAGTGTGCATGGTTATAGTAGTGCGCGAGGCTAAGCCAGTGCACATAACTCATTCAGAGTACAAAAGTGAACAGAAATGCGAGGCTAAGGTTCAGCCCTGCATAGTCTGTTGCAAAGAAGAAAATAATCTATTACTACATGACGAATTTCAAGGACAGCCAAACAAGTCTCATGATGAAGCCAGCGAGGCTAATACCTGCGAACAGTGCAAGACTATGCAAAACAAAACCAGCAAAACTGCAAAAGCTCCAAAACGCGAGGCTAATTTGCAACCCGCATAAAACAGTTGAAACGAGAGTATAGTACATACGCGAGGCTATCTGGCAAACCGTGTGATTTTCATTACTAAAATATATGCAACATATAAGGTAAAGTTGCAGCCAGACATAAAACTCTCAATATACAAAGATAAGTCAGCGTGCGACAGACACAGCGTGCGAGGTAGATCAAAAGTGCGAAGAAATCCAAAATGCGAAACTAACTCCCAGCCTTGCGTAAACTTCAAAGAAGAAGAAGGCGAGCAATTGAATTATAATGGCTATTCAAGTATGGCCCACATAGGGGGTGGGACCCACACCAACAAATCTTGTATGCAATGCAAAGCAAACTCCACATACAATACAGTGTCAAACCAGTGTAAAGTCATCTAAATGCGAGGCTAGGCTCACGACTAAAATATGGAGCTACCTCTCAGCCTTGTGTAAGAAGTTCAGAGCACGAGACTAACTCTCAACCCAGCATAAACTTCAAGAAGCGGAAGGCCAAGGTCTGCGTCAAAAACTTAAGCCGCCAGACCAACCAGCAATTTTGCATAATATTCGATAAAAAAGGTCCATTGACTTACAATGGGTCGTAACCAATCAAATGAAGCCCACACAGGGGATGGGACCCACATCCAGTAAGCCTTGCAGTTAAGCCTGCGTAAAGAGATCAAGATGCGAGACTAAACTCGTGTAAAGTAATTCAAGTGCAATACTATGTCTGTGTGGAGTGCAAAGTTATAATCGCAACTATATGCGAATCTAAGTCAGTGGCTAAGTCAACACATGAATCCAATTCAGTGTGCAAGTTAAACCAGCACACAAGTCAAACCCCGTGTATAACACGAAGTTATACTAGCCCAGTCGCGAGGCTATGTCAGCTAAAAATGCGAGGCTAAGCCCACAGATATGGGGCTAAACTTGCACCCTGAATGCGCAACAACAAATCGAGTTGTATCAAGCATGCAACTCGAGAGCATTTAACAAAAAAGTTAAATGAAAAACTTTCAAAAAAAGAGACTTGGTCTTAACTATCAAAATACCAATGACCAAGAGAAAATTCGAACCAAGTGGGAAGAATCTTTTGTAATAGAAATTGTCTACTCAAACGAAGCCTATCGCCTGATCAATCAAGACGGCGATAAGATGATGATGCCTATTAACGATAAATTCTTAAAAAAAGTATTACATATAACCACGTTCAAAAAAACCGGAAGGAAAGGCTGATAAATCAACCGTCCAATGCTATCAAAAGCAACGGAAATAGAAATCAAAAATTTCTCGCCAATCCCATTTTACTAAGGGTAGCAATAAACCCATAGCCACTAAGACAAAGGGGAGAGATAGCGTTTGGCGTTTAAGCCCAAACAAAACTCTCGATAACTCATCATACTGAGGGGAATAGTATGGCTAGCCCAACGCAAACGGCGATTGGTAAAGGCACCTCAAATTCGTTAGTAGCTGGGAGTTTGCTAAAAATTCCATGACAAATCTGTCGCAATACTATTCTATAAGGATACATCATTATCCGATGCCGAAAAGGCAAAGGGAAGGAGCGTTTGGCATCTAAGCCCAAACAAAACTCTCAACAACTCATCATTCTGAGGGGAATAACATAACTAGCTCAACGCAAATGGCGATTGGTAAAGATATGACAAATCCGTTATAACTTGGGGTTTGCTAAAAATCCTGTGAATCTGTCATGTTAAACTCTTATCTCTGACAGTGAGATTCAAATCATCTCACCTAAATGCAAACAAATCTATCAAGTTAAACTTTTACTTCTGACAGCGAGATTCAAATCATCTCATCTCAAAAACAACCAAATCTGTCATGTTAAACTCTTATCTCTGATAGCGAGACTTAAAACATCTCATCTCAAAATAACCAATCAGTCAAGTTAAACTCTTATCTCTGACAGCGAGATTCAAATCATCTCATCTCAAAAACAACCAAATCTGTCATATTAAGCTCTTATCTCTGACAGCGAGACTTAAAACATCTCATCTCAAAATAATCAAATCTGTCAAGTTAAACTCTTATCTCTGACAGCTAAATTTGAATCATCTCACACTACAATAAATAGTCTCTTTCATGATCCTAATCCGATCACTGGCTCTGTCTGACCCAGACGAGTCATCCAGGCATGTGCAATTAGGTGCCTCTGCCGAACCCAATGATCTTGACCCGATCATCTTAGCGTGTGCAATTAAGCGCCTCCACCAAATCCCCGGCATGTGCGATTAAGCGCCTTTACCAAAACCCCATGGATAAGTTTAACAGTACACCTCTGCCCATAGTTTTTCGATCTCAATTCCATCATTCCGGCTCCATCTATCAACCAGGCAAGTCACCCCTCAATTCGAAAATAATTACCGACTCTGTCTATCATCCAGACGAGTCATCGGCTCTGTTTAACAATCCAAATAAGTCACATCACGATCAAAAACACTAAACTTGCTAAGGTATCCCACACCCTTAGCAAGTCCCATCTTCCATGAAATCATCTACTAACTCCATTAAATCTATCCATCAATTTCAAAACGATCATCCAATGGCACGTCAGCTATATCTCTGTTTATGACTCCATAATTCTAACCCAATCGCTAAGACTTTGTCTATTATCCAGGCGAGTCAATCTCATAATGATCAATAAAACTCAGCTTATTATATCCTTAGCAAGAATACCAATCTTGAATAGGAATCTAAAATATTTCAAAATTTTACCAAACAAATGGAGAGAAAATTTTGAAAACTTTGGATGGGGTCTTGTAGAACAATAAAAAATAAAAAACAGTTTAAATAAAAATAAGAGAGAAGAGCCTCGCGCGCGCGAGGCTCAGAAGAAGGAAAAAAAACGAGAAACAAAAAAATATGAGCCTCGCGTGAGCACGAAGCTGGAAAGTCTCGCGGGCGCGAGGCTCAAAAGAAAAGAGCGGCAACACCGAAAAGCAAAAAAAAAAATTGCCTCCCGCAAGGCTGGTCACCCGCCTCTTGCTGGCGCGAGGCCGGTTGCCCCGTTTCGCACAGTGAGCCTCGCCTCCTATCGCGCCTAATATATTTGGTCTCGCCTCCAGCTATTTTGCAATTTCTAACCATACCCAAATTTTAATCAAATCAAATTAATTTTTTAATGCAGAATTATAAATTAATTCTACTTGAATTTGATAATTTTACAAATTCTAATTTGAGTTTAATTGATTTTTTTTTTGTACAGAAACAGGACCAGATATGATGAATCTGGAGCAAATCTAATCAAAAAAAGATTCGAATATCTTATCAAGATTACATCAAGATCTTGTTTCTATCTACAAAGAAACTCCCTCAACAACTTGGGGCCTATAAATACTCCTCAAGAGGGACTAAAAAAGGACCTTTGGCAATTCAAGTTATGCGCGAGAGCATTGAAGTCTTGGGACCGACAGAGAGAAACCTTTAGCCAGATCTCTTTCGCGCGTAAAAGTTTGAACTTCCTCCAAGAACAGAAGAGAAGAAAAACGAGCTCAAGAATCTCCACTGCCTCCAAATCATCGACATCGGATCGTCAATGAGGAAAGGACCGATCTTCATAGCTGTCTCGATCCCACGATCTTCTAATAAAAAAAGATAGCGACGTGTTCTATAAATCCTCTCTGTTTGTTTTTATTTTCTCATTGTAATCAAAGAAACAAAAAGAAATTTTTATAATATGTAAATTTTTTTATTCAATGGCAATGGAAAGATCACCAATTTTTGCAGAAAACAATGAGCAGAAAAATTTTGCTAAGTCGCAGTAGTTGGAAAAGAACTCCTCTGAGAAATACATAGTTTTTTTTAATGTAAGTGAGAAATACACAGTTTTTTTTATGTAAATGAAAATACAAAGTAGAATTTGTTGAACTCTAGGCCAAAGGTATGAGGTTCTACCATATGCACGAATAATACAAGTTAAATCATCACCGACATACTAGGGGATGGGAAACATTGAAAATAACAACTTCTCAAATAGGATCCAGGTTCGAGCCAATCCACCAATAAAGCTGCGACGGCAGATTGCCCCAAGGCAAGGATTAAAATATCAAAATCAATAACAACATTAGCATATGGTTTATGACATTGGAGATCAACAATATCGGATGCATCATATAGGTCATACCAGAGTTATCAGTAACATTGGATATATTGGTACTGATATTATAGAGTTCCCTTTCTCGTATCAGATACCCTAAAATCTAAAACAAGATTTGCGATACATATCCGTATCCAACGATATTTAAAACCTAGCTTTATAGTAATTTACTGTTGTTTGTATGAGAGGACTCCAAGTCCAAGGTATTACGCATGCTCTTGGAGAGCTCCCAGGAGAGAAAACAGGTTACGTCAGGAGGGGAAACAGGTTAAGGGGTTAAAGTGCTGCAGTCTCCCAAACTTCCAGATGATAAAATATGTGTCCAATTGGTTAAAGTAATCACATATGTGAAGGGGCAGGAAGCATTGCTTTTCCCACATAGACACATTACTGCAGCATAAGGCTGAATTTTCTTCTTTGATTCAGTAATCAATTTCCGAGTTTCAGATACTAAAATTTGGTTTTGATAAGATAGGATAGCTATCCCTATGGTCATAAGGTATATATAGTAAGAATCAGTCGGTTACATCCGTTTGAGATTTATCGCCACAATTGTGTTGCATTCAATTATTTAATATTTATTTATCAGTTCCTTATATCTAGATCTTGTTCATAGAAGCTATCGCTTCTCTAAAGTGAGATTAAATTAGATGTTACTGATAGGATTGGTAAGAGTTTCCAGGCAAATGGCGTAGTAATGAATAATAATGATTAGGTTATGTATAAAATATAGCACTAAATACTAAACATTGATGTACAAATTATAGCACTAATAAAATACTGAATATTTTGCTTCCATTTTCAATGTATCTATAGGCCCCTTCCATGTTTGCCCTATTTCTTACCCTTTCCAAATGAATTCAGTTTTTTGGAATCAAGTTTCGGTACGAGAAATTTGATTGTGCACATATATCTTATGGCCCTAAAAGAACCAATTTTGGCTCCATCCATCAGTGTTCTTAAACTCAGTTTAATTACTCGCTCGGTGAGTAGTGAATACTCGGAGAACTCGACGAGCACTCGTTCGGAACTCAAAATATTAATATTTAAATATATATATATATATATACAAAAAATGTTATAAAAATATTTAATTTCAACACTAAGAATCAAATTACTATAAATATTATAAAACAAATTTCATACCTTTCCAATATCATCTTAAATCTATTTTACTCATCATATCATATCTTAGCAACTTAGTAATGATTAGTAATTAACAAAGTACTTAGAAATTAAAAGCTCTATTTATCTTTTTTTGGTGGAAAGGAATAACATTGTAGTTTTCTATAATTTACTATAACTTACTGTGAAAAGAGCTACATGACTGTAATTTACTGTAATTTAGATGCACTTTTGTTGTAATTTTCATAATTTTATTGATATTTACCAAGTAATTAAATATGTAAATTTTACGAAAAATAGTTCTATCTCCATCTCTCTACATATTCTATAAATTTCTAATTCAAATTGTAGAAAAAAATCAGCAAAAGAAAAATATTCAATCAATAAAGAAAGATTGGACACAAAGATCAACAAAAAAGATTTTCTAATTTAAAAAGAAAATAAGTGTTTCGCCCTCTCTATAGATTCTACAATTCACAAAAAATATTGCAGAAGAAAATGTGATATACTTAAAAAAATAGATCGCAAATTTATTTAAAAAATGAAATATATACTGAAGAAAAAAAATCAATGGAGAAAAAAGGAGCGAGTTTTAGCCCAACAAGTCAAAAACTCAGAACTTGAACGAGTACTCGGCCGAGTTGATGGAATACTAATTTTATCTGAATTTTTGACCGAGTTCTCTCATCTCGATTCATTTTATAAGTAAGTCCTCATTCGAGTAATCTAGGTTTTAGAACACTGTCGTCCATATTAGCTAGGGGTGGCAAATAGGCTGTGGGTATCAACTAGGCCTAGGCAAGCACAGACCTAGGTTGGGTTGAGCCTCAGAGTTGTCCAAGCGAGCCAGCCAGGACCGATCCAAATGCCCATGCCGATTCAAATGCGGACAGAAACAAGGTTCTTTCTAAATGAAAAAATACACAGAAAATTAAATAAATATGAAAAATAGCTAAAATTATGACAAGACACATATTTTTGAAGTTGGGATCAATGTTTAAAATAGTGATAACGGTAATGTAACGTTTTGCCTCTGTTAGGTTATGTCGTATATAGCGTAATGCATAACGTAGTTTATGTAATTTTCTATTTATTTAATAAAAATAAATATAAAACTATATAAAATAATATTTATAAATTGAAAAATAAATTTAAAAATATCTAAGAAAAGAATATGAAACAATTTTGTAATATATAATACAATAATTTTTACATTTATCTTCAGCATTTATATAAGTCTGCAACCATAATTCCAATCATTATTGAAACAAGAAAACAAAATTCTAATTTTTATTTCAATTCCAGTTATTACCTTTGCTGTAATTTATATTTTGTAACGTTCAATTTATCTTATTTGTAATTGTTGATTTCAGTTCAGTTAAAAATTTAATAGAATCAACAAATATATTTTAACAATCGAAGAGGAATTACAATAAGCGGAGAAGAAAATAATTGCAAATTAACAAGTTAGCAATTCCACAAGTAATCAAACAAACCAACAACTAATCAAGTAAGAAAATTATAGCAACTCACTAATAATCAAAATAATAGTCAGCGACAATCTAGAAATTACTTAAAAAATAATTGTAAATAACGTAACATAATGTAATTTAATGTAACATTACGTAATATAATGTAAAATAACATTAAAAAACGTACTGTTACAGTGCACTGAGTTATTTCCTGTTATTACGTACCGTTGGGGTTCTGTTAAGTTACGTAATGCATATAACGGGTTTCATAACGCGTTATTTTCAATATTGGTTGGGATGAGGCACTTTGCCTTGATACTGCTGACATTGTCCATATCGTCTTTGACCTCGCCTAGGACCAAGCTCTCTTTGTTGAAGTTGGATAATTGGTTAGGGAGGTAAGCTAGCGGGTGCAATCTCCTTCTACTCAACATCGATAATATGACTATAATACCGTTGCAAATGAACAAATTTAAAAAAATTGAGAGATTTGGAGAGATTACAGAGATTACTAAGAGATTAGTGAGTTTTTTTACTTGAAAGAGAGATTAGAGAGGGTTTTTTTGGTGGGAAAAAACGAATTTGGCATGCCTATATTTATAGAGACAATCCAAATTTAAGTCGACCAAAATACCCCCAACTTACCAAGTTTAGACTGTTGGAAGGGGTTTTTTTTTTATCAAAATAACCCCTCAACAAAGTCCAAAACCCACAACCAGACTAGAGGACTGCAACACGCGACCGGACTATTTCTCTGTTGGACCCAAGTATTGGGCTGGCCGAGCTTCACCTAATGTGGCTCAGATCCAGGTTAGCCCAGTCAATCGGAAAGTTAACAGGCTCGAGCCAAGCTCTGAACCAGACACCGAATTTGGGCTTATTGGATAGGTCTATCTTGTCTGCCACGACCCACCAAGGCAGATAAGCTAGCTCGGGGCCGACCTAGTGGAACCTAGGTGGACCCAAGTACAGCTCGCTAGCCTACCCCAAGTAGGCTTGTTGTGCTCGTGCTAGCCTGATCAAATCTAAATCGTACTCTCAAGAACAAGAAATCGACAAGGGATATAGTTTCGATAAGTCTAATATCGTCTTTGACCTCCCCTAGGATCAAGCTCTCTTTGTTGAAGTTGGATAATTGGTTAGGGAGGTAAGCTAGCGGGTGCAATCTCCTTCTACTCAACATTGATAATATGACTATAATACCATTGCAAATGAACAAATTTAAAAAAATTGAGAGATTTGGAGAGATTACAGAGATTACCAAGAGATTAGTAAGTTTTTTTACTTGAAAGAGAGATTAGAGAGGGTTTTTTTGGTGGGAAAAAACGAATTTGGCATGCCTATATTTATAGAGACAATCCAAATTTAAGTCGACCAAAATACCCCCAACTTACCAAGTTTAGACTGTTGGAAGGGGTTTTTTTTTTATCAAAATAACCCCTCAACAAAGTCCAAAACCCACAACCAGACTAGAGGACTGCAACACGCGACCGGACTATTTCTCTGTTGGACCCAAGTATTGGGCTGGCCGAGCTTCACCTAATGTGGCTCAGATCCAGGTTAGCCCAGTCAATCGGAAAGTTAACAGGCTCGAGCCAAGCTCTGAACCAGACACCGAATTTGGGCTTATTGGATAGGTCTATCTTGTCTGCCACGACCCACCAAGGCAGGTAAGCTAGCTCGGGGCCGACCTAGTGGAACTTAGGTGGACCCAAGTACAGCTCGCTAGCCTACCCCAAGTAGGCTTGTTGTGCTCGTGCTAGCCTGATCAAATCTAAATCGTACTCTCAAGAACAAGAAATCGACAAGAGATATAGTTTCGATAACTCTAAGATCGAATCCACAGGGCCAGTTTGGTGCTGAAAAACAGAGGTTGGCAGATTACGAGCAAGGAAAAGAGCAATTATTTTTTTAAAAAATCAATATTTAAGGTTTTAGATTAAGGTTAAGATTTCAAATTCATCTCTAATTCTCTAATTTGATTGTCTAAACATTAGAAATCATCTTTTTAATCTTTCTATCCATATTTATATTATCATAACTCTACCCACAAACAATTTATATCCAGAATCATTAACCAAATCCCTAATTAAAGAAAATATAAACTATATGCCAAAAGGTAAACTATTTCAAGTATACACAAATATTGCAATCAATCATATATCAGATAAGAAACAAGAATAAATTAGATCTTTTTATTTCAATGATCGTATTATCATAATCCCATGCATCCTATCAATAAACTATATCTAGAATCATAACATGAATCTCTAAAAGAAAATATAAATCACGCCCTAAAAAATAAATTATCTTGAATATACGCAAAATTATAATAAATTAACCATGTCAAATATAAGAATCAAAAAATAAAAATTAGAAGAGATATATACAAATCATTATTGAAAAACTAGACAATTCCCATCCACCTTTCACCAACGATTTAGCCAATCACCATTGAAAAGGAGAATTTTTTATTCAAAAGAAAAACAAAAGAGATATTTTGAGAAGTAGAGATATAAAGATATATATAGGGAGGCACGTCCTCTTTTATTTATAGAGTTTATAAAGTTCTAAAAACCCTAAATAATAACTAAGCTTAAGTTCACTACTAATAGATCTTAATGGCCAAGATTAGAGTAAAAAAAAACGAGTACAAAAATGTAATTTTCATGCCTGGACCGTTGATTCTACTGCTTCAGTAAAACGGTCATAACTTTTACGTTTGAACTCCGATTAAACTGATTATGATATCGTTGGAAAGACAATCCAAAGCTCTACAACTTCGACACAAATTTTTCTATTTATAATCATATCTATATGAAATCTGATCTTGAAATTATAATTGCTGCGCAAACTCAATGAATTCAATTTTGCTCCATTCAATCATCAATATTTTAACTTCCCAAGATCCAATTGATCTCAAATTTGAACCATAGCTTGGACAAAATATGAACATCTATATAAAAATATAAAATTATATATTAATCACCTTTTTTACACAGTACACAATTAATCTCATTAAATCCAAATTTACTCACTATGACACAAGATTTAGCAAATAAACTGGATAAAAGAAGTATAAATAAGGTATAAAATATACAATATTTGTGCCTAATCACAACCCATCAAAAAAGCAAAAAAAAATAAAAATTTTAAGAAAACATTAAGAAAATATTTTAAAACTATTAAAAATTTTGTAAAATATTAAATAGAAAACTAATCAAAATTGAAACTATTTAGCTCAATAAATTGGACAAATTTTAATAATGAATCACATAATAGATCATTTTATTATAAATAAAATTAAACAATAATACAATGTGACAATAGAAGAACTCAGAATATCCTACAAAATCTGAAGATAAGGAGATGATCCTAGCCTTCACTAATTTGTTCTATGTATTAATTCATAGAGCATTATGAGTAAAATACAAAAAATAAAACATGAACAGATTACAATTGTTTTTCACATCTTTATTCATCATCTGGAGAGACTTTCATCTTGACATCAGGTGTTTGGCCTTAGTTTCATTCGTCCACAGTCAGTTTTTCAAACAGACATAAATATCTTACATGTTTATTGCTATTAAACTTCTAGACTTTGTTAGCACTCAATCAACTGCACTAACAGTAGATTCTGATATTATTGTAAATACCGGTAGAGTTAGTATATCATATTCCATAATAGAAAGTACATAATAAATTTTTTCTATAATATGCACCATGAGAAAATATCAAATATTTTTCTTACTCATTTGTAGGAGCTCCAAATAAGGTGTGAAATATGTTTGTTTTTTATGCTAATAATAAGCTAGAAAATAATTTATTTTCACGTTTGTACCCTTTGATGAAGCAGGTTGGATGATGAGGCAGATTGTTTATTTTCATATTAATCATCTTGATAGTACATAACATTTAAACATGATTTAGTATCAGAAATTAAAGCATTAATACCATCATCATATTTCATACTTTTTATGAAACTCTTACATTAAGAATTCAAGGCCTACCAACTTAATACGAGGATCTATAATGACTCTAAAATAAAACTAATGAGAAATTTTGAAAGTACTCGTTAAATTTAACATCCATATGAGCAATAATATCTCTAAGAAATGGAATATCTCTACTTTCTGTAAAAAATAAACTAATTTCCTTTAAAACAAAGTATTAAATGAGTCATTGGATAATATGTTAGAAAGTATTCTAGTTAAAATCTCAAATATATCTAGGAAATGACAAATACATGATGTAAGTTCTAATTCTCCCTTGAAAAATATGGCACATTGGTTATTTCATTCCACAAAATAAATCCACTGCATCTTTGTAAGGAAGACAATCTCTAAAGATATAAAATGTTGAGTTCCAATAGGTTCTTATATGCTTAAGTAAGACTAAAAGATTATAAGTTCATCCTCAGACAAATTCCTTTGAAGTTATGCTTTCTAAGACTGCTAGCTCCCATAAAAAATATGAGATTTCCTAGTTTTATAAAAAAATTATTATTATTAGTCCATCCTGGACTCATAAGTTAATAATATGACAAATAGAATGAATATGAAATAATTTTCCATCCAAAACAGATTTTAAATAACTTTTCAAATACTCAATAGCTGCAATATTCTCACTAGCATTATCAAATGAAATAATAAATTATCAAATTCTGAAAGTATTAATAACCACCATAATTGACTACCTACGATTAGAAACAGTAAAAGAAAAACCAAATCTTATAAAACCTGCAATTCTTTTTGGAAAATCCAATCACGATCAATATAATAAACAGTAACACAAAAATAGAGATTGCAGTTAAAACCTTCCACCAATCAGAATAATTGCAATTCTATATGGTAAATGGCCAGGTCAAGAAAGTGATCTTATGATATCGGCAAGCCAGAAAGGGAAAGTGTAACCATAACCTCTTTAAGGTTTGTTTTCGTTTTTAAGAATTTTACAAACATATAATTTACACACTCCTAGAAACTTTCTTAAATTTCAGATTATGCATTTTTTATGTAGTTTTCGAATACGGGATCTTTGGCCATACTAGAAGGTTGTCCAACTTGAACAATATAAGAAGCTAAACAATTTCTACATAAAACATGGCTATATATAAATGTTCCTAAGGTACCACCATAAATACCAATGTGTGTCTATTGTAGTTTATTAGAAGGATGTCTTATCGTGATACCTTTTTAGATGGTCAGTTTCATTGCTTTTAGAAAATGAATAAACTTTTGATATGTTTTGCACCTAGTCTTTCTAAGACCACCTTCAAATACTTTTTCCAATGGTCCTAAATATCATATTTAGAAGTTCTTGAGGAAGTAGATGCATCACGTGAAGACGTAGAAGGAACACGAGTAGATTGAGAAGTATTGTAATCAGTGGATTGCGAATTTGAGGCATAGTCATAATTGTATGGTAGTGAATTGGATATTGGGTCTTCTAAAGGTTGTTGTAAAGCTCCATACTTCGATATAGCCAAAAAAAATGAAAACTAGAACCAACTTGAAGACTAGAGCCAACAACAGAGGAGTTCGCATCTATTTAATATTTGAACTCTAGAAAAAAATTATCAAAATTAAAAAAAAAATTAAAGTGGTACCTCAATATTGCAAGCTGAAGGCAGATCTTCTGACATGAAAATTGAAACCAATTGAAGAGGAAATCATTCATATTTGAGAGTTGAAAGCCTACATATCCTTGAGATGGTGAGAGTTTTCACCAATTTGAGAGAGATTTTAAGAGTTAGAGAAAGTCAAGTAGGAGATTTTGTGAGGAAATAAGAGAGTTATAGGGATATTTATAGGATTGGGAAAAGAAAATGCAAAAAAAAAAAAAAAAAACCCAATGGCTCATTTAGTCATTGTGGATCTTGCAAAAAAATTGCAAACGCCCAATGGCTATAATAGCCGTCGGGAAGAGGCACACATGTCAGCCCGTGCCCGTGCCCATGGCTAGGCAAGGGTCCGGCCTGGGCATGCACGTGCCCATATCGAAGCAGGCCTATGGCCCATAACCTTGAGCGCAGGCATGGCCCAGCCCAATGCCGAGCCGAGCCTGCCTAGGCCCACTTGGGGACATGCCGTGCCCGATGTGTCATTTGTCAAGCCAGGTCAGGCAATGCCGGCAGCCACCCAACCCATTTGCCACCTCTAATATTAGCATTGTTATTCACGCACATAACAATTAAAGGCACATAAGCATAGACCCAAAGAAACAACCATAAAATATTGCAAATGTCAGATCAGTGAATCAACAATGTTGTAACTTGTAAGAAGATTCAAAACACGAAAAAAAAAATTCAAGCATACAAACAAGCAGGCACATGCACTCACGCGCACATGCACTCACACATATCAATAATTTGATCCTTAACAAAAATTAAGATATGAAGAAGAAAAGATAGTACACAACAAAAACAATTGATAAAAAGAAGTTTTCAATATTATAGGATGAAAACTTATGGAAACCACATGAGTTTCAAGATGCTCAGGTGCCTCACTATGAATTTAAGGATATTTAAGTAAGGATACTGAAAAATAGAACCATGATATGGACATGGATAAATGGAACAAGAATGGACTTGAAACAAAATGCAAATTTTGTTCAGAGGACACAGTTATGCAAGCAACTAGAAATTTACAGCGATTTGAAAATGCTTTGAGGATTGAAAATTTACACATCCTATATAACATGATAGGACATATATAATTACAATTGGCAATGCGCTCTTCATATGATACATGAATACAACTATTCAACAAATGACAAGAAAGTATTTGTTTGTGCAAAAAACAGAGTACAGCAGTGCATGAATGCAAATCACATTATAGGATCAATCCCTGTGCCAAGTCGGCGACGTGTTCATGCCTAAAACATCCATGGATCCTTGATGATACTTTAGAACTGGAAAAGAAGAATTGTGCCTTGATTATTGATTCAAAGTAAGGTTCTCAGGAAAGGCAGAACGCTTTGTTTGCAGGATAGTGTTTCCCGCAAGATGGTATTTCCACAGATGACTTAGAATTATCCCTTTAGGTTATCTTGAAACCCCTAAATAAGGACCAAAACAATAAAACCTAAAACAACCTTAAAAATGAAGTCTTGCGCCAGTTCTCTATTTTTTATTGTCTAGACATGATTTAACAAATATGGGTACAGCAACATGGACATAACATCATAAATGGTGAAGGAAGTAACAACTGCTGAACTAGGCAGATAACTTTACAGTTTTATAATAACAAAACTAAATTAAACTTCAAAGATATCGAAGAAAATGTGAAGAAACTTCAAAAGGTTAAAATATAGAATCATCACCATTATTACATGACAAGCAACGCGAGGCAAAAAAAATTATCAGTTCAACAATTATAGAGAGCCAAGGTTTAAACATCAGCTAATACTAATATATAGAGCATACATTGTATCATATTTTGAGGTTCTTGATATGCAATGGTACCCTATAAAATTGTCCAGATATCATCGACACTTCTGATATTGCTAATACGACATGCTCAATATTATCAATTTTGATACTATGAATGATCAGCCAATGCTGATGAGTTCTTTTCCTGTCAACCTGTTTCTTTCTCTTCAATGGTGTAGGAAGGACTTTCACGTAGAGGGGACAATATTTAATTATTAATGCAACACTAGTTAGTTCCTTAATCTATCATAAAATGAACCATTATTTTTAGAAGAATTCTTCAGCTTATGTATTCCACTTATTGTAGGTTGTAGCTACTTGAAAGCAAACAAACTTACGCATTTGCTTATTAAAAGGTAATAACTGCTCGTGCTGAAATGAGAGTTAATCTTAGGCATGAAACTGCCAACTCAATTATTAAAGGGTTAATTACAGTCAGACCCCCTGAAGTATTGGTATTGTTTAATTTAACACCCCTGAAGTTTGAAACTCTCAAAAAACCCCCTGGACATCCTAACGGTGTGAACTGGACGTGTTATAAAAAGTCAAAAATATCCTCAAAAAAGATGAGAAGTAGCAGCACATGCTGCTCTTAGTTGCTGCTAGCAGCAGCTGCAGCAGCAAGCAGAGCTACTGTTGCAAACTGCTTTGCAGCCTGCAAGCTGCTGCTAGCAGCAACTAAGAGAGATTAAAAAATTTCAGAAGTTAGAATTAAGCAGTTAGAGATAAAATGTAAGAAAAATCATACTCAAATTTTAAACTTAATAGAGTTTTATACACAAAAAACCTAAAAAAATAGAGAGGGGTGGGATTAAGAGAGTAAGTGGGTGCGTGAGTGACTGAGAGAAAGAGGGAGAGGAGAGAGAGAGGAGAAAGAGAGAGGGAGTGTGCTAGTTAAAGAACAGGGTGAGGGTAAAATAGGTATTAGAGTTAAGGAGTGCACTTTAGCATAAAAATGGAGTGACAATAACTAACCTCTCACTAACAATATTAAAAATTTAGCTGTTTTTTTAGAGTTTCAAAATTCAGGGGTGTTTGTACCCGCGGAAGGCTCCCGCGGGTTGACACCCGCGGGAGCGCTCCAGCGGGTGCCATCCCACGGGTTGTTTCCGTTGTTTTCCGTTTATTTATTTCCTATTTATTCGCTGATATTCCGTGATCCGATTTTTCAGGAGGGATAATCGAGCCGGATTTTGAGCTTCTTCGGTCTATAAAATACAGAAATTTAGTCGGAGAAAGGACTTTTGGATTCTTGGACTTTGGGAAGATTTCGGGCGAGCTCGGAAAATTAAGAAGCGGAGCAGAGCCATCTCTTCCAGTCGGACGGTCAACGGAGGCACTAACGAGGCTCCATCGCCACCCGAACCCACATAAAAAGGGAATAAATTAATATTCTCGTTTTTATAATTCCTCAGAATTTTTGTAATCTCAATTTTCTTGTAATCAATCAATTTTGCAATGGAATCAAAGATGCAATTTTTGGGCAAACAAGCTACAGGGGATCTGACTGTAATTAACTCATTATTAAAAGCAACAAATGTTTCACCAAGAGATGAGATTGCTACTAAATAAGGCAGGAATTCACTTTATATGATGTCTTTGACAAAATTATGCAGTAAGCAAAGATCAAATATCTAGTACAATGTTAAGTCTAAGGGTGCAATGTAAACCAATCAACATGTAATGCGTTTACAGGGACAATCTGGACTTGTTCTTGGAAATAAAATAAAATAAAATAAACCAAGAACTGATATAACCATCAACATTAGATAAAAACATTAATATTTAATAACAAAAAACCATCCAAAAATCACAAACCTAGCAAGAAGCTCACCAGAATGGCCCCCACCATCTGCTCCAATCGTCAACCACGGTCTACCATTCACCTCTTTCTCGCGAGAACTCCCAAAGTGAGATGAGATTCTCGCTTCCTCGAACGTTCTCAGCATCCCCTCAACCCTCTCAGCTTCCTCATCATCCTTCATCTCCCTTCAAAGGACAAATCTAAGAATCAGCAGTCAACAAACAAGAATCCTCTGCGAAAATTTTTCAAGAACCCACTCACATTGGTGGACCATCGGAGAAACAAGAATCCTCCAACTCCAAAGAACCATCCTGAGACATCGTCTCTCCTTCTTGCTCCAAACCCCACCCAAATGCAAGCCAACCTCCAACTCTGCCAATCGCCTCTGCTAAATCCGCTCGCCCTGCCGCAATCAGCTGCTCCCGCGTCGGGAACTTGTTCGGATCCTCCGATCTCGCCATGAACTCGTAAATCTCGGCTTCCCATTCGTCGCTGACGCCGAAGGCATTCCCCTTTCTTGCCGCAGAAGCATGGGGACGACGAGGAGGAGGTGCGGATACTGCGGTAGGGTTCGGGGATTATCTTGGGCGGCAGCGGTGGAGGAGGAAGGAAATAGGAGAGACCACCGGGGCTCCGGCAAGGGGTGAGGGAGGGGAACGAGAGAGGACGGTCGCTGGCGGTCGCAGCACCGTGACCGGAGTCATCTTCCGCATCTCTCCAAGACTCGAGGCCTTGGGCTGAAGGCGCTCGACGAAATGACGAGCAGAGGGCGGGAGAGGGAGGGGAGGGTAAGGTTACCGCGCGAAGGAGGCAGGGAGAGAGAAGAGAAGGGAGCTGCTGACTGTTGTTAGTGCTGGGGGTTCGTTAATGAGGGGAGAGGTGAGGGGCCCGTGAGGGAATTTCTAGAGCGGCACAGCTATTTTCCTAGTGAGCCCATTTTTCCCGGTGAGCACATCCTTCCTTTCCAAAGGGTATTTTTCCGATCATCACACTAATATTTTCAAAAAACCATCGTATCTCCTCTCTTTCACGTTCTTAATTTGGACTAACAGTCCCGAATCAATTTGAGGTAATCCGAAACTATTAGCTCATATCACACTAGTTGATCCGGACTAGATAATCCGGATAAAAAATGATTGATATAAAATTGTTAGTCCAAAAATCCTAAATTTTTTGCCCTTCCTTATTTCTCTCCTCTTTTCTCCCTATTAAACAATTCTTTCTCTCTCCATTCTCCTCTTCTCTCCCTCTTCCTCCTTCCTCTTCCTCTTTTCTTATTTATCAAAAAATATTTTCTAACCCAAATACTTAACACTATAAAATCTCTCTTCTTTCCCTTTCGCCCGCCGTCGCTGTCTTCGTCGCCGTCAGTCTAGACAATGCCGCTGCTGATCCTCTTCCGTCATTTCTTATGGGTTTTAGAGTTTTTTTTTAAATTGAACTCTTGTTTGAAAAGAGAAGGAGAAGGGAAGACATTGGCATTTTTGTCAAAAAAATTTGAAGACAAAATTGTAATATGATAGATGATTTTAAATGGGCTCACTAGTAAAAATGGTGTGCCCATCTAGAAACTCCCGGCCCGTGATCGTCGCGAGGCTGTGTCGTTTTGGGTGAACTCGGGCTCGGACAAGTCTGTTGTGGATTTGGGCTCGTGCTCCTCGTGGATTGTGGCCGAAGCGACAAAATGGACAAAAAAGAGAATGGGCCCAGTAAGCTTTATAGTCATGCAGTTGGATTTGGAACTGAAATTTTACAATTGAATCTGATTATGCTATGATATTTTATGGTTGAGAACTTTCGATTCAGACCTTTTTTTTATACATATAGATCATATCCAGATAAGATACTTAACCCTCTAAAGCTACGGAGTGAGGGTATGGTTTCTCTTTGATTTAGCGCAGGATATTTTTGATTTGTGCAAGTATAGTATTATTGGAATAGAATAATGTTGATTTAATATTTTTTAGATTTTAATATAAAATTTAAATATATGGTTCGTTGAGGCGTAGGTGAAATGCTTTCGGGAGCCTAACGCTTGTCTCAAGAAGGCTCGAGGCCTTTCTAGGATTCAAGTTTGATCCCTCTATAGTCCTCTAGAAGGTATTCAATTGTAGGCGATAAATACTGTTTATTGTATTATTTTGTATCACATATTATTTATTTTTATATATAAATAATTGTTATTGGGTGATATTCAAACTTACTTTTAACGTGAAGAAACAAATTTTATTATCTTTTAAGCACCAAATCGTCCGCAAGAAGATTCACAAATAATTTTAAAAAGTTAAATCAGATTAAAAGCAAATTAAAAAAGACTATAGGATATAAGAAAGTAGAAATAAAAACTAAGATTCAGAATTAACTATTGGACTGCTACCTAGTAATCAGATTAGATATCAACATATTCTTTACTAGTTCAAAATTAAAAAGTTTTACTTTTGTGGAGACTGTTAGCCAACGGCTTTAACCACTATCCAGTTGTTGTAGTGTTATGAAACATTTTATCTTCAATGAACAGTTTGCGAATTCTATTCTAAATTTCTTATATTATTATTTCAATGCAATCTGCCTCCTTGATCTACAAAAAATAAAAAAAAAATCTTAGTTAAAAAGGGATGTCAACTTGTCGAGTTTGTGAAAAATCTTTTTCTTACTTTTGTTGGTTCATTCCTATAGTAGATTAGTAGATGCTTGTAGCATACACTATTATTATTTTTTTATCATCCTACTCTTTTAATACAATTCTCTCCTGTTTTTTTCCTATAGTGCGTAGCTAATTTGTTTATATTAATGTAGATGAAACTGGGTAGACAATATATTTTATCAATATATCCCAAATAATTCTAGTTGTCAGGTTGAAAACATGAATAATTAGACTAATTGAATTAATAATTCAAAACCTTGATATGTGATAGGTTATGCTTAGCACATAATTTGATAACTTATGCTTCCGAATAGATTATTAATAGGTTATATGCGGTTAATTTGTAATCTATACATTGAAATAATGTTTTGGCTTATTTATTGATTGTATGTAGTCATCTTGCTTATTTTCGTCATTTCTTCGTTTATTAATTGATTTTTTTTAGATTGACATGTAATTATGCATCCCAAATAGTCTATGCATTTTATATATAGTTAATTGGTATGAAATTAATGAATGCTTAAACTTTATCTTTCTTCGGATTCATGAAACTTGATCATGTATGAATCGTATTTTAAAAAGGAGGAGAGAAATGAAATTGATTCAATATGTTTGTTTGCTTAGTAGATCCAAACCCTACCGATTTTGTTTTCATATATAAATCCTTTTAGTTTAGAAAATCATCTCCACTTGATTTCTTTTAATTCATTTAAGTAGTACCAAGATGAGAGAGCGAACCATCTTTCCTAGATATTGGCCTATAATAAAGTATGCATTTGGCCTAAAATACAAGAAACCTCCATCAAATATCATTTTTTTTTAAACTCCCCCATATATTTTTTTTAAACTCTAGCTTTTATATATATATATATATATATATATATATATATATATATATATATATATATATATATATAAACTGACTATTCATTTGTATCTCTTGTCTATTCAGTTTTACAACATTATAGTTTATGGTCCGTCGTACCATATTCAGTTTTACGATATGAAATATCCATGATTCTAAAAACGAAGAACATTCTTAAATCAGATTCTGAAGCTCGACAACTGCGATTCATTCTAACAGATAGATCACTCATCCTCTCAAGTAAACAAATTATCAAGTTGCCCACTTGTAGTAGGTGTAAAAATATCGTTATCATGAATTTTTCAACCATATTCAGCCTCCAATAAAGAAAAATTCTCTATAACCATTACGTTATGAACATGATTTTCTTTTTCACTGCTTCCTTTGTCAAACGATAAGCTTATTTACATTGGTTCAGACCACTGTCAGTCTTTATCGAGTAACGCAAGAACTATTTCTTGAAAGAACTGTTATTACAAATATAAAAAAATATGATGTGGTCAATTAAGCCAGTAATAGTGATTTCAATGTGATGTGGTCAATTAGGTCAGCAATAGTGATTTCAAAGGAGCAATTAAAATTTCTTTCTGTTCTTACAATTTAAGAAACGCTAAACTAAAAGCCAATATATTCAATCAATTCAATCAGGAGCCAATAAACCTTGCCTCTAATAAAATCATCTCTTTTCAATTTATGAAAGATTTCGAGTCAATTTATGAAAGATTTCGAGTTTGACTCTTGACGAAAATATATATATGTGAATTTGACTCGAAAAAAAGCATATTCCACCGTTATTAAATAATTAAGGAGGGCTTCGTAGATCCCGACATCCCAAAGTGTAATTTCAAACTCACAAACATATTCAATCATTATTAAATAATTAAGGCGGGCCGTGTAGATCCCGACATCCCAAAGCGTAATCTCTTAGGTGTATAGAAAGCTAACTACATAATGTCCTGCTTCCAATAAGTTAAGGATGTCCAACTTAATTCTCAAAGCATCTTATAAATGCTAGGCGCGTATTGTTCCTTTGTCCTACTACTGAGCTCAACTGACCTTTGCACAACTTAGTGACTACGACGGCATATAATTCCTTTACACTGCCACTGAGAGTACAACCGACCTTCGCATGCCTTTGAGATTGTGACAACTTTCCTCTTAGTGAGCACCATTTTCCCCTATGGTGCTAATCACTTTACTATAGGATGTGGTGCTCACTAAGAGAAAAGTGGCGTGCATTTAGAATTTCCCATGGCTGCACCAGCCAATGAGACTTGGTTCCTGATATCAAACTAAATGTTGTCCTTCTCTGCTAGAACCCTCGAGAATCTTGGAGCAAGTATCCGATTTCATGTATATATGTACCTGAACATGGTAGTGACCGGTATGACATAGAAAGAAAATTAAGATCGAACCTGTAAACAAGTGATGAATATTGATGGAGATTTGCTACTCTGGTGCCTGCTCCTTGGCGCTGTGCCATTGCTGCTGAAGGCAGTGTGGCACTGGAACGATGCAATCTTCTCTGTATCTCTGCAGCTGAGATCAGGAACGTCTGATGGAAAAGGGAAGACGAAGCTGAAGCTTCCCCCGGGGCATATGGGCCTACCTCTCATAGGAGAGACTCTTACCTTCCTGTACTATTTCAAGCTGCAACGCAAACCTGACGAGTTCATAAAATCCAAGAAACAGAAGTAAAATCTTCTTTGCTGTTTAATGAACTAAAGATTTTTGCTTGTTATATTTGATTTCTGATTAACTGGTATAGATCACAGATACGGGGAAGGATTGGGGATCTATAGAAGTCACATATCTGGGCGTCCTACAATCATCACATTCGCTCCTGCCAGCAACAAATTCATATTCCAGTCAGCGGATGATTTCCACATCAAATGGCCGTCGGCTGAGCTCTTTGGACACAATTCTCTAGTTAACTTAGAAGGAAAGCAACACCAAAAATTGAGGAGCTTCCTGATCAACGCAATCAATAATCCCAATGCACTTCGCAAGATTGCAACATTGGTGCAGCCGCGTATTGTTTCCACGCTCCGCTCCTGGCCTGAAAAAGGAACCATCAATTCACCAGTTGAAGCTAAGTAGGCTCGATGTACACTTTTACCTGCACCGATTCATATAGTTAATGATTTCTGCGATAAGATGGTAATAAGATGTATATTACATACTTCAGGTGACATTCGAGAACATGTCAGATGATTGCTAACATGAAGCCCGGGCCTCTCCTTGATGAAATCAATAACTGCTTCACAGGGCTGGTTGCGGGACTCAGCCTATCCGTTAGATTTTCCAGGAAGTGCATTCTGCAAAGCCCACATGGTTAGAGAAATTGGCTAACAGTCACCATACTAACTTGGTGTTTTGTGTGTGAAATGCATATTATATGTACATGGCAGTGTCGGAGGCAGCTTGATTCTGTTTTCAGGCAAGAGGTGGAGAAGAGAAGGCAAAGGGACAATGCGAATCGTGAAGAAAATGATCTTATGGATGGACTGATACAAGGACGAGGAAGGGAGACAGTTGAGTGATGATGAGGTGGTTGATAACATTGTATGTTTTATTGTTGCAGGGTATGAGTCTACATCTCTTTCTACCATGTGGGCTCTTTATCACCTCTCCAAATCCCCAGAGGTTCTTCAAAAGCTCCGGGTAATTTTATTCACCTATCGATTGAATCTAATTCTTGTTAATACATGTTGAAATAAGTTCTCTTTCGAATTCATATCTAATAAACATATTTGCAGGAAGCGAATGCAGGTATAATCAAAGCGAAGAAAGAGGATTTTATAACTATAGAGGATATTTCAAAATTGAAGTATACTGCTGAGGTTTAGAAGCACTAATGCTCAAAGGTCTAAGATACATTACAGGTTTATTCAGTCTCATGTAAATAATAGTATACTCTTCTGGCCTTTTAGGTTGTAGAAGAAACAATAAGAATAGCAAATATAGCTCTAAAAAGTATCAGCTTTCCATGTTGCTACCAGAGATGTTGAGTATGGCGGTGAGTAAATTAAGAAAAATATAATCATGCACATAAGTTGATAGCTTAAAGGTCTGAAATATGCATGCGGGTTATGTCATACCAAAGGGATGGCAAGTTGTGGTATGGCTCTGATCCATTCACACCGATCCAAAGAACTTTGATTATCCTCTAAGCTTTAGACCTGAAAGATGAGATGTAAGTTGAATGAAAAAAAAAAAAATGAATTACTTGCTGCTACTACTACATATTCTTGAAAACTTGCGCTCTGTTGCAGAAGGCACCGAAGCCTGGAACTTTCCAGGTATTTGGCGGGGGACCTAGGATCTATGCTGGTAACATGCTCGTCTGAACACAGCTAACCATTATCCTTTGCCATCTCGCTCTGAACTACAAGTATAAAACTCATACTCACTCTTTTGAATAAAAATTCCCTCTTCAGTACCTAGTATCATATTGCAAATGATTATTCACTTCAATTTAAGGTGGGAATTGATCAATCCTAATGCAAAGATCAACTATCTTCCTCATCCAAGGCCAGCAGATGGAGCAGCCATGAAGTTCACTACCCTCTAGTGAAGCAACCTTCATAACAAACCAAGCAGATAACTTGATAATATGATAAGATTTTAAAGCCACTTGATGCTGATCATTCTATTGTTACTATTTGAATGTAAAGGCTCAGATGTAAAAGCCTTGAGTGCTAAGATAGAACTTAGCACATTGTATCTTCTGATAAAATTTAGAATGAAAGAAGATGAAGATATGTGGAGCTATAGAAACAAGGGTTTTGTTCAAGCAACAATGTATCCTGGCATGAGAAGTTCAAAAAAACACACAGAACAAGATAAAACCACGTAAAGAATATTAATATGATGTATTTAAGAGGATGAGTCCTATTCGAATCCACCTTTTACTTTAAAATAAACTAATTTTATTTAAAAAAAAAAAAAAAAACAACCAGCAAAGTAAGCGGCAATAACAACGTACCTTAAAGTCAACCAGCAAAGTGATACCAAAGCTTAACTTAGTCATGAATTGGAGAAATCGGAAGAAAGCTGAAAGACAAAAAACAGGCCTTCAAAGAATAAAAGCACAAGGTTAATGGCTGCAGGTATATGGGCAAAAGGATAACACCAACACCAACGTCCATTCTAAGATGAAAAACGGAAAACCCCCACAAAACAAGGGGGGAAACAGGGTATAAACAATTATTTTTAGAGTACACAAGTTAAAACATTTTTCGGCTACAAAAATTTTAGGTTTTTGTACAATTTGGATACTGGGAAATATATCCATCAAATCCTCGAACGCTGTTAATTGAGGAAGAATAAAAAAATCACACTTGGAATCAGAATTATATTTTGGCTCTGCAGCATATTCCAGTACTAAGCAATCATACCACAGGAATTCTTTATTGAAAATTCATCCAAATCATTTTCCATCTCAGTATGGTGGAAGCAGTGTGAATTCTATACAAATCATTGTACAATTTACAAACACAAGTTTAATGGAACGAGAGATTCTGCACCTGCAATCTAATTGATCTGTTCCTCCATCAGAGCATATGCCTGTACCATTTTCATGGACAGAATATGTGCAATTCCACAGACTGAAATTTCTTGCAATCTATAAATGTTTTTCTCAATCAGCCTCCCAGTTACTCACCAGCTACAGAAACTTTTTGCTTGAAAATGTTAGGATGTATTGTGGTTCAGTTGATGTGTGTGATGCCATCCATGGATGTTATGATGCAAGGCTCGAATCAAATAAAATATGAAGGTTATTTTGTAAATCAACTTGCTGTCAAAAATTTGGTTTAAGCTGGTGCCTGGAGCGTGTGAATTTTACATTACACTCCAGCAATTACGAGCCAAGGTTTAAATTGGCCAGGATTAAGTGTCTCACATACAACAAAGTAGACAAGTTGGTGGTGCAACATGGGGCGCAGTCCCACATGGGATAGAAGAAAAGATGTGGTTCCCGTAACTGTCTGAAAACCCTGCAGTAGCTGTATATGTTTTCGATTTGTAATATATTCCAAGAGAGTTTTCGATTTGTAATATATTCCAAGAGAGCATGATCCTAAACCATCCAGCATCTGTCATCTGACTAACCTCAAATAACGAGAAATTCCTCCTAGTAAATCAGATTTCCCTCCGAAATATATAACTTAAGCCACTATAGGGATTTTACCACTAAAGTGAATCCACTGCCACAATACACTCTTATGTGAGGACCAATTATGTGACCCCTGAATCCGAGGTTTACAGTCTGGGGGAAAGTTTGATCCTCGGTGTTTCCAAGCCCAAGCTGACCATGCTCCCCCCAGCCCCATGTCATTACTTTTCCTTTCTCTATAACCAAAACAATGAACAGATTGAAGAATATAAGAAGCCAACAAAAGAAACAATTATAAGGTAAACTGAAATCGGATAATACCTGTTACTAGAGCAGAATGCTCAGCACCTGCCGCAATGTGTACAACCTTTTCGCCCCCAACGCAAGATACCTTTTCTAGATGGGGTGCTGGAAATGAAACTGAAAAAAATCAAGTGTCACTTAGGACAGGCTTATCAGGATGTAGTAACTGGACAAAAATATGTAGGAAATCACATGCTCATGCAACAAAATAAGGAGGCATGCATTGTGCTTTTAAACTTACCATCTGAAGTACAGAGAGCAAATGAAGTAGACGGCTGCTCCTCTATTTTCATATGTTGAGAACTGCTAAGCAAACCGTGATGCTTGCCACCAAGCATATAAGCCTCACCATCTGTGAATAGTTAACAAGATCATCAGACACGCCACCCGTAGTAGAGGTTAAGGGTTTAGAAAAGATAACTACCGGCTAATAATACAGCATGATTCCAACCAAGAGCAACTTGTGAAAAACTCAAAGATGAAGGAAAGACACATGGAGAATGACTGCTTGAGCTCCCACCAAAACCCCTTCCCCATGTATACAACTGCCCATTAACTGAGTTGCAAAATAAATAGTTACAGAACCTTCTAAGTCGGCATACAGAAATGAAGCATTCAAATGAACGAAATTACCAGATAATGCAGCACTCTGATCTCCATTCGCACATAAATAAACTATTTTGTGATTCTCAAAGCCATGAATAACTCTGGGAAGATTGCATGACCTCATTCTGTGAGACCCAGTTTCAGAGTCCCCGATCTGACCATGTCTTGCCGAACCAAAGCCATAAATTATGTTCTCCTGTGGTGCTGTGATGCAAGTCACATTGATTATATGAGAATAAAGCCTGTCCTTAAATATATCATGTTTCAGATCATAGAAATTTTACTGAAGGCTGAAGAGCAATGTTTGATTTCATGATGAACACAACAACCGACAAACAACATAGATAAATCACTGCAATGTATATGCTTTGGGTGCTTTTAAAATGAAATGAAAATATTCCACACGTGACTATAGCTCTTCAACTGTACATTTCAAGTGAAAAAACCTTCTACCCTCGGCCTATTAATTTTTTTAAGGACTTCCGTAAAAATAGACAAACTGGTATACTATCCTAGAGCATATATTACCTAAAATTCTTACAACCAATGTAAAGGGCTATGTATTATTCAGACATTATCCAAGGTATTTCATGCTCTTACTACTATAACATTCTAAACCCCATTCACCAAGCAATCAGATGCTAGTTTTTTGATAGCTGACCAATGCAGATTTTTCCAATTATGACATAACCAAAAACTAAGATAGAGGTATGAAATGTATCCCACCTCCACAGCTTCTTATTGTAAACCGTCGAGATCCTATAAAAATAGATCAATTGGATGACACATCATTTGAATGTTATTAAAATTCCTTTTACGACATCAAAATTCCAAAGTTGTAGCGAGGGTTGAGGTTATAAATTTATATTTACAAACCCTACAGGTTGAAAGCCTTTTTGGGCCAAAATCTAGGGCTTACACAACCATATTCAATTTTCCATTTTTAATCTACAATTAAATGCGAGCCAAGTTAGATTTAAAACTAGGTTGTTCTGACACCATATAAAAATCCCTTCCGCTACACAAAGTTAGAACTTATAGTGAGGGTTAAAGGTTATAAATTTATATTCTAGCATAAATATAAAGTTATAACAGTTATTGACAAATAACAAATAAAGTTATGCAACAAAAATTATGATCTTTTAGCTTTTTTCATAAACCAACGATTTATATTTTAAAGTTGGCAAGATCTATAAATGAAAGTTTGAAACAAACTAAACAAGAATCAAAATTAACTCTGAGATGGGTATCAGCCCCAAATCATTATAAAATTCTAAATTAGAATTTGAGAGGAATTGAAATCATGTGTTAAATCATGTACCATTTTGTAGCAACATTCATAAAGGAAGTGTTAGTTGATGTAGCATTTAGAATCTTTGAATTATTTCATTTATAATGCTAAAAGTTAAACATATATAAGCATCATGGTCCTTAATTCCCCAGTCAAACTCTCGAATTATAGAATTCTTGACATTGCAATAGAAAACTTACTTCTCTCATTCCCTCGCATTTATGAAGATCGCCGAAGAAAAGAGAAGAAAAGAAAAAAAATCTTTTATCTCTTTCTTTCACCCGACTCCTCTCTCGAGCTTCTTCTTTCTTCATTCTCCTTTTCCTCTTTCTACCTTCTTTTTATTTTTCTTAGCTTAGATATAGGCTTCAGCATAACATGGTGGGGGTTCCAAACTCAAGCCCAAGTTTCGACTACATCTATGCTCAAGGTAAACAATCTTTTCTATTTATTTTTTTTAAATTTAAATTTTACACTCGACTCTAGGGTTTTGATTACTATTTATCCAATCCATAAATATGATTGCCTAAAAAGAATACATGGAAAAAAATGATCTAGGCAACCTATTTGATGTTTTTATAATTTTAAGTTAAGTAGTTCCATCATACATAGGATTTAGAATATTATTGATCTAAAAAAAAAATTAGACTAAAGATCATTAACCAAAAATAAATGCAAAAAGAGAGGTAATCATGAAATAATTAAATGTCATGAATTTTTGTCTTTAAAAAATATTCAAGATTTTATATTTTACGAATTAAATATTTCTTTTGTATTGGGACTTAGAATGATGTTGATGTACTCAGGTTTATATGTGTAATAGCCAAAAAAAAAAAAAGAACTATAATATTATTTAAATTTTCATTCATATTTTTTGTGAAAGGAATTTCATTTAGAATTCTATTTAACTAACAATAAATTAAAATTTTGAATTTTACAGAATTTAATTTGAAATTCAAATTATTATTTCATTTCAGATCTACAATTAATAAAAATTCTGTGCAAATGATAGGTGATTTAATTTCAAATTCTTGATTCTAAAATTATTAGGGAAGAAATTTAGAGCTAAAAGTACAACTCATCTATCCATTTACCTCTCACTAGGACAAGAGAATGGCGCATTCCGCATGCTATTTGCTCTACAAGCCTCGAGATGAAGTGGGAAATTTTAATGGGTGAACTATGTGACTGATAATCCCCAGTTCCAAGCTGACCGAACGATCCATCTCCACACATGAAAAGATGCCCAGAATCTGGAAAAGTAACATTTGATCATATAAGCAAAAGTTATCGAAACACCTAAAGCTTGGTCAACTGATGGCAAAAAATTGTGAACCAAAGAGGTACAACCTGCAACGAACCCAGAGTGACTCCATCCCGCAGAAACATTGGAAATAGCAATATTTTCGAAGCTTTTAACAAACTTCGGCTTCAAGCAATTAACCAGTTCCCCGTGTCCAAGTTGACCTTTCATACCTCTTCCCCACGTGAGAACCCTACCTTCACCTATGAAGGTAAAGATAAATAAAACTCTACATTGCAATCACTTTACAAAGATTTAGAAATAGTTTTCGTTCATCAAAGTTTTATAATCACTTAGGGTGACTTTAGTTGGTGGTAATTGATATTCGGTATTTGCATTTAGTAATTAAAAAGAGGAAAAATTTGTTTAGGTGAGAATTTCTAATTCCCATGCCAAATTTCAAAATTAGTTCAATTGCAACCACTAATTTTCAGGGGAGTTTGGATTTCCCACCAAAACTTATTTTTTCTGTCTTTTTAATTATCAAATGCAAATCCAAATATCTACTACCACCAACCAAAACACACCCTTAATAGCATTCAGGTGAACGTAGCATAAATTGCTTGGTAAAAATGCAAAAGGTGTATGTATATATATATATATATATATATATATATATATATATATATATATATATATATATATATATATATATATATATATATATAAGGATCAACTCAAATAGTGGAACATCTGTTACAATTATTAAAAGGTTAAACAGATAATTTCACGACACTCTCCTAGAAAATAGCATGTTAGACACATTCGAAAATATCACGTATGCCCATCCTTGTCTGGCACATACTAATGTCTAAACTGCTATATACCTTAACAATTATGTATAAGATGGAGGTTATGTCCCTTTGGCAGAAGATAATCATTTATAGACCATTCTCCTAAAATTAAGTTCTTTTCATACAAGAATAGCGACCAATTCACATACTTATATGAATCAAATCTACATATACTGACACGAACATGTGTGTGTGTGTAATCGTGCTGTGTTTTGACAACTATCTATGCAACAATTCGTGCCTGTGTCTACTGATCATTCAGAAAAACCAAGTTTCAAGTGTAGCATAAATGCAAACATGCACCAAGAAGTACTCAAAAATAAAACTAGAATAAATTCTGAAAATAAGGAATGGCTCCATGTTCTATGGTCTCCATCTTATCACAATGTTCATTAATAGCTTACACCATCTTTTCATGCTCATCCACCTTACAACTTGGGGCAACAAAAATCTTAGGGCATGTTGGTTTCAACTAAGTCCACATTATTGAGACTATTCATCATTGCCCTAAATGTTTGCAAGAATGAAATTTTGCTAGTTCTATAACTGTTAAATTCGTAAAAAAAACAACTATGTTACCACTATTTGGTCACCAACAAGCAAAGATATATAAATCAAATAAATGTCAAGAAATTATAAAAAAGGAAGCTTTATTTGAATAATTGAATTGGACTATTACCGGTTAGGGCGATGGAGTGCGCGCCCCCGCACACAATGCGAGAGATGGAGATAGGTTGCTGAATCATTGTTACCGGCTGGGGAAGAAATCGGTCTTCGAGGGTTCCAGTCCCTAGTTGTCCATCCGTACCTGCGCCCCAGCTCCAAATTTGGATGATCGCTTCCTCATCTTCCGTCGTCATTGTTGTGGTTCTCTCTTGTTCGCTTGGCTCAATCTTTACCTGACTCATTAACATGTTTTAGTTCATACAGGTGATTGATTAAGTCGGTACCAACAATTTGATCAAGCTCCTATTTTGACCCAAAACGACATCCAGCCCTAATAGGTGTCTTTAGAGAGAAAAAAGACTATATTTTGATTTATTTCTATTTTGGTGCCCTTAGAAATTTAGGCTAGCCAATACACAAACTTGAATTCATGAAAAATCAAAGAAAGAGACAAGGCTTTACTCACAATTATCGATTCCCACTTCGATTCCAAATTTCAACTCCAAGTTTGATTTTGATTTCTAAAATTATAGATATAAAACAATTTCTAATTAATATAAAATTCTCTAAAGATAAAATCCAAAAATCTTGAGATAGAAATTTAGATGTATACACTTCTTTATTTAATTTATTTGTCAAAAAATTTCAAACCCCTTCAACAAACCTCATAAGTTATATCAAAGCTTCAGTATAAATGTATAATTACATCAACCACATTTATAAATTTCAATTCTCGCACATATCATAAGTGATGTGCCAATTATATCATCTATGTGAGAACAAATAAACTAAAAAAATAATAATTTGGTTATATAAATGAATGAGTAAATAATCATAAAACAATTTATTATTTTTTTATCAACTTCTGTGAATACTTTTTTTGTACTTAACTTATATATTATTATTTCCCATTAACACAGTTATCGTATATGTCAAATTGCCAATATGCAAATTATGTATGTCAACGGAATAGAAAACTGAAATTAAATCAGACTGATGACATGTCACTTCGTATTCACGGGGTTAGCAAAGAAAAGAGAACAAGAAATCATAACTCATTTTCCCTTATTATACAACTATAGTCCTGAAGCAATATATATGCACATATCTTATACAGCTTAATTTAGGGATATAAACGATTCATGAATTCACAGGCTTATTCCCACCTATCATATGGCTTAATGGACTATATCAAGTTATCAAGGTATACAAATTATTTCAAGTGTCCAATTACAGGAGCATTGCAAGAATTTGACAACACATAAGATCTTTATAACACCAGCGTATAATAAATCATGAACTAAACATTAATTCGATTAATGTTTGTACTAATTTCTTTTCAAATCAAACCTACATAATCTTTTCCTTTATATACAATGAAATGCATTTAATAAGAAGTGTGTATAACTCATCCACGAAGAAATAGTTAATCAAATTAGATCAATGCATGAGATAGGTATGGTAGGTTAAACAATTCAACTTTTACCAAGGCTAGCCAATACATAAACTTGGGTCCATGAAAAATTGAAGGAAAAAAAAGACACAGCACAACTTTACTCACAGTTTTTGGTTCCAACTTCATTTCCATATTTGAACTCCGATTTTGATTTCGATTCCTAGAAATATAGATATACAACAATTTCTAATTATTATAAAATTCTAGAAATTAAATCGAGAAATCTTGATATTGAAATTTAGATGTATATAGTTACCTCTTTATGTTTAATTATTTTCCAAAAATCCTCCACCAGAACCCTCCCCTCCTCTTCTCGCTGGTCGTGCGTGAGCCGACCCGACCAAGGAGCTCGAGTCGCACCCTTCACCTGTGCACGCCGAACTCGATCTCAAGCCCTGATTGAACCAAGAGATCTCCGTAAGGGTTTCGTCTGAAATTTTTTGGGGAGGGGAAAAGAGAGGGGAGTTAAGATTTGATTTGAATTTGGGGGAGGAGACGAAAGAGATAATTAGCCAGGGTTTTGATTGGGAATTTCTAAATCCGCACCACATTTGACTAAGTGCACCATTCCCCTATGTTGTAAATTACATTGCCATAGTATGTGGTGCTCACTAAGTAAAATAGGTGTGCATTTAGAATTTTCAGTTTTGATTTGATTTATCTTTTTTTTCTTCCCTTGTCTCAGCGGAAGGGAACGAGGGTGAGAGGCGGCGAGAGAGAGAGAGAGAGGCGGGGGGCTAAAAATCATTATGGAAATTATTATTATTATTATTGATTTTACTGGATTATAAATCAAACCGAAAATATACAAATTCCACTAAAAACTAAGAAAACGATCATATTTTCGTTATACATTTATTAATTAATTAAAATATTGTTCCCAATTAGGATAAATTCATGGACATTATAATTTCTATCAATAATTTAATAGCACTAATTAAATAACATTATCCAACATCTTAAAAATCACGTGTCCTTTAAAATTCTAAGATACTGTGTTACTAAATTTATATTTTTTCAAGATTATTATTCTAATAAGGTAATATTCTCTTAACTGATAATGATATAATTTAATGATTTTAATTTTCTTTTATTTGTACTATTCTCAGCTGGAAAGTGTTATTTTTTATATATACATACATATATATTTTTAGTCAGATAAGTATTTAAAATCCGATTTGGATATTGATATATTTAATATTTAGTAGATATAGAACATGTATGGATACTTTTAAACTTATGAGAATTGGATGTGACACAATAGATATCAGATATAAAACTGTATCGTTTTTGTATTCAATACGTGTTGTTGTACTTCTGCAGCAACGTGAGCAAGCCTGAAGCATAATGAACTCATGAACACTCCCAGTCTAAAACCAACCCATAGCAACAAATCGTAGCGGCTTCACAACTCAAGAAGTCATAACAATTGACCAGGGCCTCAGCCAGAGCACAGATAGAGCCAAGCTTGCTCACTGGACTCATCTAAGGCCACATATGAAGAGAAATTTCATCTTGTTGGAGAATTAAAGTTCGAAATCTCACGAGAATGTTATGCTTCTTGTGAGCTGTGAGCACAGGCATTTAGAAAAATTTTCCTACCAATTTCAAGTTTATCACAGTTCAACACATCAAAAACGCAGGAGAACTCAATTTGATAAAGCATCACTAGAACTCTTTAATTCATTACGAAAGCACAGAAGTACATATTACCTAAATATTCAGTTTATGGTGAGATGGGTAACCATTTCTCAACCTTAGCTCAACAACCAGCTAGCAGTTCTTTTATGAATACAAACTCGCCTAAAGACCAAGGTATATATTTGCATCATGGCCTTCCTAAATACAATACAATGGAGATCGCTTAGTAGCATTTGGCAGAATCCAATTGGCTACATTCCCTTGCAACTTCTATCAGAATTTATGGCCAGATAGAAGAAGGGAATCCTGCAGGCTAAACTAGACAACTTTAGAAAAGATCGTCATAGGCAACAAGTTCTCTTCCCTTGTAGGACGGTTCTGATGGGCTTTTGGTTCTTGTATTCGTTGGGGTAAGCTTCTTGTTACTTCTTCCATGTTTGCTCAGGGGAATTTCAGCACGCAGTAGTTTGGAAGGAGTGGTAGCCACAGGTCCCGTCCTCCAAACAAGCTGAGGATCAGCTGCCCGACACACTATTACCTGCAGTTTTGTTCATAAAATCCAAAACAAGATAAATCAGCTACCAACTTATTTTAATCATGACAGATAGAAGAACTAGCTCCAAAGAAAATTGATATAAGCAGGGTTGAGTATATGAAAGATAGAGCAGAGAAAACCATGCTTATTATACTATCACATTACTAAATGATAATATGCAGCATAATTAGAAGCCGACGTTAAGCTCAAAGAAAAATATGGCATCAGCGATGGCAAGTGAAAATTGGCTCCAAAGTAGTTAAAATAACCTGAAAAAGTTTTTACCTGAATTTTCAGAAGAACCTTAATTTTAACATGCATGAATATACCTCTTAGCCTTAGAAGTTAATTTGTTTTCTGTAGGTGTTAAAAAATTGAAGATTGGAGATCATGATAGGGTCTACGGTCATAAAACCAAGTTTAATTGAAGTCTGCAGCAAAATTAAATTCAAGCCCAGATTTGATCATGCAAGTTAAACTGGAGAAATATCTGATGGAAGAAATAGATTTCTGAGTCCTCTTTCAAATGGTTTCAGAATCAACTCGATTGGATTTCAGAATGAAAAGTTATAAAGGTTTCATTACGGTGCTGCATGTTGGCCAGACAAGGAGCCACTCATGGCACCTTTTAACCATCGATGGTAGCCATCGATGATATCCACTGACCATTGATGGGTCAACTACCCTAGGTGACCCTTTACTACAGGATTTGCTGCCACCATCAATTGCTGTCTAGCCATCAATGACAACCATCATTGGGTCCTTTGCCCAACAAGGGGAAATTCTATTTACGCATTGCAATTTTCTCTTGACGCCTGATTACTTTTTACCCTAAACTTCCATTTTGAAATACCACCAATTTACTCTCTGAGCCCAATTTTTTTTTTTTTTCAATTTTAACCCTCCTTCTCTCTAACTCTTATATCGTCCGATCCCAAATTTTTTCAAAATTTTTCGAGTCAGATATTAATTCCCAAACTAAAAATATGTTGGTCGGATATTAATACCCGACCAAATAATCATTTGGTCGAGTATTAAAACCCAACCAGCAGCCGACATCTCTCTAAAAAAAATTATAAGTAATAATAAATTGCAAACAAATACACATAAAAAACTAAGAATAATTTTAAATTGTATCCTTAGATTTGTTTTCCAACACCAATTGCATGTTGGATTTTTTATTTGAATAAAAAAAAACTCAAACTCAAACTTCAAACTCTAATTTTACTTGTCACAATGAATTTGAAGAATTTAAAATTCTTCCAAATCTTTTTAGGAATATAAATGTAAAAAATTTAAGAGATTAAGAAATCAAATCAATGGGTTTGTTCGAGGTATATTTTTAAAAAAATTAAATTCCACTAAAAAAAATATTTTTTAGGGTTTTAGAAAGAAAAACAGAGGAGGAATACGATGAGTTGTACTTCTAAATTTTAAGAAGTCTTAATTTGGAATTTAAAAGGGTAACTTAGTAAAAAAAAAATGGTAAATTTGTAATTATTTATAAGTTTTAAAACCGTGCGTAAAGAGTAAATTTCCGTGTATAAATGAATTCCTCCCCCCCCCCCCAACAAGACCCCCTTACTGTAGGGTTTGATGTCGCCATCAATGGCCTGCTATCAATGGCAACTTCCTCGTTATTAATGCCGAGTTGACAGCACAATGCGGGTTTTGGATGCAATTTTTGGGCCAATTAGTTGGCAAACTTATTCCTTTTTGAGTTAGGGTTGTTCCTAACAATCCTAAACTTGGAAGGAGTGTTCGAATGACAATGATTCGGATCAGATTTATCTTAATGGCAAAGTTTGATTGAAGGATTTAAAGATCCATGAAACTCCATAATCCATATCTATCCTATCACCTCCAACTTTGAGGAGGTTCCCTAAGGAGGCCGTCATACCAAAGGAAAAAAAAAAAGGAAAATTATAAAGACCATTTTCCTCCTCTTCTTAATCAAATCCTCCCACTCTTCCATATCAAGAGGGTGATTCTACTTAGTTCAACAAAAAAAAGGCTTTCGTATCAAGCCAAACCACTGAAGATCAAGTTATCAAAGGAGAGTCCTCACAGCAACAAGATCTCTTACATTTTTATTGTTTTCAACAAGATTTCCTTTATTGTGCACAAAAGAAAGAGCTTTTGCTTCAAACTAATCAAAGTCAAGGTTTCGAATACCATTGAAATCTTCGTTATTACGTTCAACAGTATGCACCTAGCGAGTAGTTATGTTATTCTTTAATCCTCATAGATCACCTCTGCTCAACTCCATGAAGATCTCCTTTGCTGCATATAAAGGAGAGGGCTTTCCTATCAAATCAACCAAGAAAAGGTTCTGACACTCGTAAAATCTTTCTTGCTAAGTTTTTTTTAATAGTATATCTCTAGCAAGTAAGTCTTTTATTCCATTTCTTCATCTTCGAAACTCTACTATCAAGTTTTGTTGTAACCAAGGTGAGTGCTTTCATATCAAGCCATCAGGGAAGGGGTTCATATCAACACAAAGTTCTCTTACTATGTTAACAAGACACCTCCGGTAAGTAAGCTTCTTTCTCTTTGTTCTCAGCAATCACTATGACAAGATCATCATCGAATCGTCAAATGAAATCAAAATGGTCACTCTGATCATGTCTTTATTGCCATAAGTTCCTAAATTTATAGAGGAAAGTTGTAATTTTTATTGAGTGGTTGTAATAGTCAACTAAGTTTTCATCTATTTAAGAGTAGAACCACATATTATTTCACTCAATTGTACAAAATCACTACCTTTTCCCCTATTTTTATTAGTTTCAAATTGTACAAAATCACTACCCACACGTGCAAATAAACCAAATTTAATAATATAATAAAATCCTAACAAATCTAATCATATCTCATAAAATCTCAAAAAATCTCAAATTTAATTAAATCTCACAAAATCCTTTAAAATCTGGACATTTATTCAAATCTAATCGATCTAATAAAATCCTTAATGAAATTCAGACCTCTATTATCCCCATCAAGTTATTTACAGAAGATAAGAAATGGATAAACATAATGATTATCAGCCAAAGACTTGAAGAATTGAGAAGAGATTTATAAATGAAGAGTGCTTTCTTTAAATCAACGAAATACTGAGGAGATGTGCTGAACTAATAGATTTCAACAGAAAAAGGGAGAATTCAGGTAACTAAGCTCAACTAAGACTTCTCATTTAAGAGTCATATCATAACTCGGTCGTTAGGAGAGAAAAATATGTTCCCACTTCTCAGGCTTCAGGAGACATCCATTAACTCCATCCTAAACATGGCTATTATGGTGTTATCAAGGAAATGTAGCCATAACAACCATTTGAGCATCATTCTCCAGCAGCAGAACATTGCAGGACAAAGGGGGACAAGGCTGGACCAAGATGTCAAAAAAGTACGTATGCAAGTTGTGTCTCAAATTAGAAATAGTACCTTACCTATCCTCCACAAAAATATCTAAGCAGTATGTGATAAATCCTGTCAGTAAAATAGGTCCTATGGAAAGTCTATCGATTCCCAGTCTCTAGTGAAAATAAAAAATATTTATTCATTTTAAATCCTCTTCCAATTGAATTAATGGATCATCCAATTGGAAATGATAACAGAATACATAGTTTGTTAGAAGTTCTAATAAGTATATAAATATAGTATACCACCTAAATACCTTATTCCCCTTATGAGGAAGAAAGAAAATTGAAGAACCCACGAATATCAGCAAAACTACAAGGAATGTCAGAACGAGAAAATAAGTTGATCCAAATTTATCACCGTAGTTATTCAATTCAATATACAAGAATTTCTATTTTTGAATCGGGGTTCCTAATGTAAAACTTATCCGATCTTATCAATTTTTATTTTAGAATTTTTTTCTAATAAATCATGAATTTTGCAGAGTACTAAAAATTTTATCCAAAACTTGCAGCAGCTTACCAAACAAAAAATACTAGAAAAAATAGTACAGGTATGGCAGACATAACATCTACAATTGGATTGAAAAAGGCATAAGCCTCGGGCAATTTAGCGTATAAAATGGTCTTTTCTATCAAATTAGGAAAAGATAATAAAAAAGACACAGTATCAATGTACCATCTCCTTCCCTAATACTCGGAAAGATGGTTTACTTTCATTTATTAATAATGCATAGAAACCATCACTGGTCATCTAGTAGTGATCCTTGGGTTCCTAATGTAAAACTTATCCGATCTTATCAATTTTTATTTTAGAATTTTTTTCTAATAAATCATGAATTTTGCAGAGTACTAAAAATTTTATCCAAAACTTGCAGCAGCTTACCAAACAAAAAATACTAGAAAAAATAGTACAGGTATGGCAGACATAACATCTACAATTGGATTGAAAAAGGCATAAGCCTCGGGCAATTTAGCGTATAAAATGGTCTTTTCTATCAAATTAGGAAAAGATAATAAAAAAGACATAGTATCAATGTACCATCTCCTTCCCTAATACTCGGAAAGATGGTTTACTTTCATTTATTAATAATGCATAGAAACCATCACTGGTCATTGGTGAAAAATATTAGAATTATCACCAAACCTCTTGGACAATATTTCCTTACATCTAGTAGTGATCCTTGGCATCCTGTTCAAAGCCTCCAGCAACCCGTAGAATTTTATGGAAGCATATATTACCCTATCAATGAAATATATAACTTCAAGCTCGAAAAACGTATTAACACAAAGAGTCAAGTAAGAAGTGCTACTTTTAAAAGTTGAATAGCATCATTTACTTTTGGGATGTGTCTAATCACCGGCATTAAACTTGATCTTTCTAAACCAGTACTCTGCCGTCTCAAGAAATCAAACATCATCTAGGATTGAGTAACTGTAAAATGCTTCTTAGAATTAAAGGCTTCCTGGATATAGCAAATAGAATATCCTACCGGCTAATACCAGAGGAACTTATATGCAAACTGAAAAGAATGATAAGACATGGTACCTAGACTCTAGCAGCCTTTGAGCACTCAGTCTTTAGCATAAGCTAATCCCTTCAGAACTTTTTTACGCTGTTATCACTTGGCAACTATAATCATGCATTTCTTAGGTTGTGCTTTCCCCTAAATCCTGTTGCTAACAGCAACAGGAATCAAGCAATGACAAGCCTATGACCGGATAACTTTCCGAGCTCTACATGCAAAGACTCAATCCTAGTATTTTTCCTGATGAATCAGGTTATTGGATATGGGACATCATTCAAAGTCCTATCTTTCCAGGAATTTCTCCTCAGTTGCATGTCACCATAACAAAAGTTTCAATTTTGCAAGATTCTACAATCACCAGTGGCAACACTTCAAAGCCGTTAGGCTACATGGAAATGGAGTTGCATGCAGCAAATGCTGCATCTATGCAACTCCTCTTCCAGCTGTTAAGATTTAGCTGCAGCTAAACAATCCTAGAAATGGGGTTGCAGCTGCAGTATTTGCAGCATACACCACCATTTCCATGTAACCAAGGAGCCCTGAACGAAATATGAATCTTAACCCTTCCAAAATCCGATCTTTTACATCAATTTTGCTCAAAAGAAAGAAAAGGGACAAAAGAGAGCAAGAAAGGAGGTACCTTTGCAGAGCGGATGGAGACGCCGAAGGCGGGGTCGAGGGAGGCGGCGATGGCGGCCTCGGCGGAATCGGCGGACCGAAATGTAACGTAACCGGCGCCATCGACGGCGTCGATGCGGGTGCGGGAGATGGGGCCGTACATCTCGAGGCGGGACTTGAGCTCGAGCACCGTGCAGTCGGAGGGGATGCCCGTCACCATCACCAGCGGCGATGTTGAAGACGACGACTTGTACAGCGAGGCGTCGTCTTTGTCGTCGTCGACGACGGCGACGGCGACGGCGACCGAAGGAGTAGTGGGATCCGGCCGGCGAAGCCTCTTGGGGAGAGATGAAGGGATACCATTGGTGTGGGCCCGCCGCTTTCCCCTCCTTCGCTCCATGAACGAAGAAGATGAGGGAGAGGGTTTCAGGAGATTTGTGGATCTCCGGCTAGATTTCGGGAGTTTCTAAAGTAGCACAGCTTCTTTCTTTGTGAGCCCATTTTAAAAGTTAAAGTATATAACAAGTTTGCCCTTAATATTTTCAACATCACATTTTCCTGTTAAACTCATTTGAGTTGCTGGAGAAGGAGGCCGCAAGCGAAAGCGGGTTGCGAGCGGAGGCAACAAGCGGCCCATTGCAAATAGAGGTGACAGGCGACAATTCTATAACAGAGTGAAGAAGGAGATAGGATTTCTAGAGGAGCTAGAGAGAGATAGGTTTTAGAATGTGAGTGAAAGGATGTAAGGAGGTATTTTTTTAATGTAATAGTGTACTCATCAGGAAAAACTCTTGTTTTTTCAAAAAAAAGATATGTACAACAGGAAAAGTGGGCTCACTAGGAAAAAAGTGTGTCGCTTTGGAAATTCCCCTAGATTTCCGGTCTAAAATCAGACTGCGGAATCAGAAACAGGAAATTATAAAAGCACGCACCAAATATTCAAGGGCACAAGCAAGCTGGGGAGTGTAGGCCCCAACGCAGTTTGAGAGAGTGGGTGTGCCCTTATATATTTGGGCGTGCCGAGAGATTACGTAGATACTTTACCTGTGGGCCCATTAGCTCGGACGGGAGTTTCCAAAGTAGCACACCATTTTTTACTGGTGAGCCGGTTAACACCGGAAAGCTCGGACCAAAAATACTCACGAAGAAAAATGGTGTGCTCCTTTAGAAACTCCTGCTGGGACGGGATGGATTATTTTCACATTAAACCCTTAAATTCGGATCCATTTGTTATTAAGCCTCCAAAACTTGGGGATTCAAAAATAAAATATGAAAGACAAGAGGGCCTATCGTTAATTTCCAACCCCATTGCCACGGTCCTTTCTAAACAGGCACATTTTTTCTTTTCCTTTTCCTAAGCCCATTTTAAAAATTTGCTAATATAACAATATGAAATTGCCTTCTCTTTTTACCCACAGTTCCTCTGTACAAACTGTCTAGAAAAAAAAAATTAAAATTTCAAATCCAATCCTTTTGAGTTGATCTAACTAAAAAATTCTTATTTTTTAGGATTTGATTAGCAAATAATAAGTAAAATCTCGACTTTAATATATGAGATGATTTAGTAGATAAATAGATCAATTCTAATGAATTAAATTTGAAGCTTCAATTTTTTTTTTTTCAGCGGCAGTTCATGCAGGTGGAGCTGAGCCCGAAAAGAGCAATTCCGTCTTAAAAATTTAAGGGGCTATGTTGTTATAAATAAAATGGGCTCACTAGGAAAAAGGTGTGCCACTTTAGAAACTCCCATGCCTAATACATCGACTCTTACAACCCTTGTCGATCGAAACATCAAATACTAATTCTAAAAAAAATGGGAGTTTCTAGATGGGCACGGCATATTTCCTAGTGAGCCCACTTAAAAGATCATTTTATTTACCAATTTGCCATCATTTTTTTTGTCAAAAAATGCCCTTCCCTCACCTTCCCCGCTCGCCGCCGCCGCCGCTAGCCGTCGCCATCGCCCTCGCCCTCCCTGCTCGCCGCCGCCGCCCTCACCCTCGCCGCTAGCCGCCGCCCTCACCCTCGCCGCTAGCCGCCGCCCTCGCCCTCGCCCTCCCCGCTTGCCGCCGCCGCCCTCACCCTCGCTGCTAGCCGCCGCCCTCGCTCTCCCCACTCGCCGCCGCCGCCGTCCTCACCCTCACTGCTAGCCGCCGCCCTCGCTCTCGCCCTCACCACTCACCGCCGCCGCCCTCACCTTCTCCGCTCGCCTTCGCCCCAACCCCCATCCCCCGTCCGGGGTATCCAGCCCGGACAGGGAGCCTCTGTCCGGGGTATCCAGTCCGGACAGAGACTCTCTGTCCGGGCTGGATACCCCGGACAGAGAAAGAGAGGGAGATGTGAGGGTAATTTGGTAAAATAGGTGTGCTCACTAGGAAAAATAAGGTTTTTGAAAAAGTTAAGACGTGCGCACCAGGAAAAGTGGGCTCACTAGGAAAAATCTAGTGCCCATCTAGAAATTCCCAAAAAAATCTAAGGAAGAGAGAGAGAGAGAGAGAGAGAGCGAGAAGGAAGATGAAGTTCGTGATGGAGTTTGCGGAGAACCTGATCCTTCGGCTGATGGAGGATCCGAAGGAGAGGGACGAGAAGTCTAGGCAGCGTATATACGAAATAAAGGAGCAATGCAAGAAGACGAAGGGGTACTGGAGCCTCCCCCTCCGCCCCTATGGGTTCTGGACCTTCGACCGATTCAACGCCCAGATGGCGTACGACTCCCAGATCAGCCAGGCCCCCGGCCGCCGCGATCCCTACGACGACATCCTCGCCGACGAGCCCCCCTCCGCCACCAAACCCTAATCCCTAAGTCCCCCCGCCCTCAAATCCTCGTAAGTCTCTCTACCTGATTTAGATCTCTAATTAGTTTCATTTCTGTGGTTTCTGATGAGTTGGCATGAATAATTTGAATAGTTCATACTGTATCAAGGGAGGGATTTTGATGAATAGATTTTGGGCGTGTTGTTAAGATCAAATTAATACTCTGCCTTACTCATTCAATAAGTTGCGTTCCATTATCTAGACTGTTCTTGCTTGTAGAACATGGTTTCTGTTACTACGTTGACTAGCGGTGAAGTTATTAGACAACTATGACTGTTGATCTTGAGATTACAGGTTAATAGTTATATTCTCTGGAAAATAGTAATAATAAGCTTTTTATAGCATGTTAATGAGCTTGGTGAGCACAGTCACGAGTAGGAAGTGTTTAGATGGGTGGATATAGATAGATGAAACTTTGGTAGGTTGAGTTTGTTTCGTTGGAGTAGCTGACGATGGACATTTATCTTCTAATCAATGGAAATCATACATGACGCCAGGACGAAAGTGAATTAGAGTTAGGGTTTTGAAAATTTAGGATTTTGATAGATTTGGGAAAAAACAGATAAAATTTGGAGAAGAATACAAAATATTCGGGAACCTACCTAGACGAATCAACGGCCACTCTCAACGAATATACGAGGAAAGATTTTTTTTTAACATAAATTTTTCAAAATTTAATTGTTTATTTAATATCTAATATTTCCAAAATACTTCATACAGATCTTATTTATAGAAAAAATCCAATAAACTAATCATAACAGAATACAAATAGAATTCTATAGAATTTTATCAAATCTGAATCAAACTAAATCAAACTCTATCATATCTAAAAAACAAATAAAATCATCTCATATCAAATTTGATCTCAAATCTGATATCAAATCTGATCTCCATCAATAAATTTTGGAAATATTTTGCTCATGGATTGATTGGCTTAATATGTTTTCTATCTAGATGAGTGATAACAAGAGCTTCATCAGCGATTTATCCAACAAAATAAGGGAAAACAATTCTTTTTGCTCATAAAATCTAATGTGGATATAGTTCTTATCATGTAGTTGTAGAATCGTTGGCAAAAGGTTTTTCTTTTTGCAACACCTGGTGTATGGCTGTTAGCTTTCGGAATCACATGATTTGATGGACTAGCTGAAGGCGGATGAATATATTTGATAAAAGCCTAGGAGGACTTGGTGAACATTGTAGGTGTTCTTGTGTCTCAAGTGAGAATGAAGTTAAGATAAGCGAGTGCTAACTCATTGGTACATTTAAATTGGGTACTTCAGGCTGTCAAACTCTTTTACAAATCCATGCTGGCTATCATTTTGTTGATGGAAGGAATTTTATGCCTGCAAAACAGATGCAACCTTGTAGTTTCTCTTGAAAAAAAGAGAAATCTGGATACACCTGAAAATCAATCCTTTTCTTAATATATCCTTCCTACAACTTAGAGGTTATTTACTTTGTAGATCGGTCAGTTTTAAAATTTCTCATTATGTTCTAGTTTTCAATAGATGCATGGTCTTTCATTGTTCATTTATATATGGAATGTGGACCTAAAACCATAGAGGAAGAAGAATGGAAAAGTGAGTTGTGTTAAAGGAAGGCCAGCTGTCTTCCTATGCTATCTAACTTCCCAATGTGTTCCTAATCCACTTAACTTTTCCATCATTGCAGCAGTGGCACAGATAAGATGAAATAAAGCACAAAAGAGAATTATGCATATAACAAACCTTGAAACTTGCACATCTGTGTCATTCATGATTCATATATGTTACTTCATAATACGTGCATAGATGTTAAAAGACATGAACATATTTTGTATATTCCCCACCCCTAACTCCTCCCCTCCCCCGCTTCTATCGGTGATGCAAAAATTGAATATACTGTATGCTTATGCAAGTTGGTAAAGCATATGGTGGATCATCCAATTCGATCATCCACATCATAATCTCAATATCTGAAAATGTTTTTAGAAAGAAAATTTTGCATTTTAGAATTCATTTACTCATGAGTCAATTGGTCTAATCTATTTTTTAATAAGAAGTAATGTAAAAGTCTTCCTTTTGCAACAGGTGATGCTTAGGCATTACTTCAGTAGTTCACATAATCACATGACACACACACACACAAGTATATATATATTACACACACACACACATATATACATACACACACATACATACACACACACACGTGTGTGTGTATATGAGTCATCAGTTTAGATAAGTTACGTGTGTCAGCGATAAAAAGTAGTGGTCCCATTTTTTTTCAATTTTTTTTAGGATTATGATCTCTACTTTCTTAACTTCTTTAGGATCAAATTTTGGAGGGTTTGAATTTATTTTCCCTTTCATCTGGTGGATACAGAATGTTGTATTCATCGAAAACCAATCATTTTGTGTTTATGGAAGATCAAATCAAAACTAAAGACTAAAAAATTGGGAATGAGTAAACCCTTGGGGATCGAGATCATAATCCAAAAGAAAATATTAAAAAATATATTAGAGATAATAGAAATGAGCTGCAACTCAGGTAACTTACGTGAGTCGGCGGTTCATTTCCTTTATTCTCTTATATGTATGCATGTGTTAACTAAATGGTTTGCAATTTTGCATCATCCATTGGGATGTCCATTACACCTTTTTGATTCGCCAAAGATAAAACAATTTATGTTCCTACCCTAGCGGTACAGAAGCATACGCTGGAGACCACGTCAGTGATGAGTAATGATTTACACAATGATCTCTGTTCTCCATGCCTACAGATGTTTTGAATAAAAAAAATTAAGTAATCCATGTTGGTCCCATTGATTGTACTTCTTGAAACGAAAAATTTTCAACTGCTAAATTCTCCAGGCCACTTGTTTTTTCCATCTATAATGCTTTCATCTTGGAGTTCAAGATGAATTTTATGGATAACTCGTGAAGGCGGTCCTCATACATATTTGAATCTCTAGTGTAAATTAAGGATGCATAAGCAATTGCTTTCATGGCATGACTTACTAAATTATGGTTTATTTGATTAACTAGATTATGCTGATATGCTAAAGTCCATAGTATGCTATCAAATTTGACAAGCAACATTCATGTTTATAATCTATGACTATGCCTCAAATTTTCTATAATAACTTCTTACTATGAATAAAGTCAGGTCAATCATTTTTCTATGACATAACTTAAGAGATCTCATGTTATGTGACTTAGGTTTTTCTAATGGGTGATCCCTTCTGTTTATCGTGATCAATATACGGTGGAATGTATAAAATATGTTGCGCAAGAACTTTGATGAAGGAGAGTACCTATGTCTTGGATATTCTGATTCTCTATCGATATGTATTAGATGTTTTAATTTTATGTATCATAAATGTATTTAAACATATTATGAACATATCCAAGGCCAGTTAGTTAAATCTAGTGTATGAATGATGGATTCATATTTTTATTTGATAGTAATGCATTGCACATATATAATTTAACTTGTTATAATGAGGTATTCGTAGTGAGAAATAATTGTTTCCATAATTATTGATTTATAAGACGTGAAAATAGTCCATATATCTAATATATTGTTCATTTTAAACTGTTCTTGCCTTACAAATTCATGCTATGTTTAATGAAACTAATGTGCATTTTTATATATTTTTTTATTGTTGTCATGCCCACAACGCATGCATATCTGTGCTTCTTGTGTCTGTCTGTGCTTGTTTGTACAATTTTTTTTGGTAGCCATGCTGTACGCGTGTCCTAATTTTTGAAAAGTTCCTATATAGCATCGTGTTTTTTGTATTATGCCCCTATCCCGTTTCATGTCCATACTTCAGTGTATAAATGTTAAAATCAATGTGTTTTGAAACCTGCAACTTAACATGAAGTTAGTTATTTTAATGAGACGCCATTTGTTTTACAACTTCTTGATGTATTTGTAAACAAGTCTTCATGAATTTAATCCTACACCTTTAAGATGTTTTTAGTGGAGTGCATACTCTAATTTAATGGCACCATGCAGTTAGCTCAGTCGAATAATTAGACTGGTTATTGTACCTCTAAAGAGGAAGCAACTATGCAGATATGTGTATACATACATCCATCTTTCCCCTCATAACATGTCTAGAATATTTCCTCCTGTAGACTTTCTTCTTAAATAGCATGCCCCAATTTGCAAAACATAACTAGCCAGTCCTGATTTTCCCATTCAAGGGGATCACTAGACCTAACTTGTTATATATATACAACACCATGTATATAGGTTGCAAAGTAAGATCTTTTACGGATACAAGAAAAAATATCATCGAACTTAATGTACATTTTATCTTTTTGGATCTCAATAATCATGGATCAACTAAAAGTTCTCGTTTAACATCCAAAATCCACTAAGAGTATATGTGTGTGTGTGTGTGTTTTTTTGGGGGGGGGGGGGGGGGGGGGGGGTAGCCATCAATTAAGGTAAGCTACATGAGCTAGCGATAGAAAATAGCTATTCCATTAGTTTTTTTCAAATTTTTTTTTTTTGGATCATGTTCTATAAGCCCCTAGCTTCTTTAGGATTAAAGTTCATAAATTTTTGAGTTTATTTGCCATTAAATCAAGTGGAAACAAGATACTGTATAAAGTTAAAACCGTTAATTTTGTAGCTCAAAATTAAAACCCAAGAAATTGACTACGAGTGAACCATAGTGGGTTAAGATCATAAATAATTTTAGAAAAAATTATTGGAGATAGTATAAACATATTGCAGCTCAGGGAACTTACACTGGTTGTCAGCTGAAATCCATTATTCTCATATATATATATTAGTCACGACATTCTTAAATGTGGCTCCACAACTTTCTATGAGTTGTAGATGAATGTACCATTTATATCTAATGCCATCACTGATTCAAAGGGCATTTGAGTTGATTTTCAGTATATAATTACATGATCTGCAAGTAACGTATTTCAATCTCAATCAAATTTGCGAGTTCTTTTACGGATACACACGTGCTGAATCTTCTGAGATCTTAAAATAACTATTTGATTCAGGTGTTTCTATGGTTTTATTTGCTGGAAGATGTGGGGTCCAGGTGCTCAGCAAAGAGGATGCATAAACTACTACTTGTTGGGTCTTATTTGCAGTTGGTTGTGTGTTTGTTATTTGTGAAAAACTTGAAGAAGCAACTTATATTTGTATTCGGATGTACTTGGATGCTAGGATCTTCCTTGTAATAAATATTGCTTCTTGAACAATTGATGTTACTTAAATTGAAAAGGTGCTGATATTATGTTTTTATTGATTGTGAGTAGCAAATGATTCGTAGACAGTCATCTTCAGCATTCTTATCTTCATTTTGAGGTTGTGAAGCTTGACAACTCTTGGTCGTAATGGGGAAATTCAAAAGAGTAAGCTAGTGCTTGAGCTTTTGTGATTTATAATAGCATCCGATGCGGGTGAAGAAGTGGATAGAAATTGATAAAATTCGTTGTTTGTTCAGGTGACTCTGAGTTATTGGCATCAGGATTTATGGCAGAATCTTCTAATTTCATCTTTATGTTGAGTACCTCATCTTGCAATATGAGCATAGAGCCCAAAGGCTGTACTTGGTATCAGGGGCTTCAAAGCTTTAATCCTGATTTGTACATTGAACGGTTTCTATGTCAAAATTTTAGAGTTGGTTATATAAATTCTTTTCTTCTTTTATTCAGTTCAGTTAAGAACCATTTCCATAATTGAATGCACCATCTGCATATCCTTTTTAATTGTTTTCCCCCTTTTGTACCCTTTTATTATTTTCATTCTTTTCCATATCCAACTTTAGAACAAAACTACAAAACGAAGTTTGTATGTGAACTAAGCAAACATTCTTGTAAAACATTCTATCTGCCATTTTTCATCCAATCGATATGTTTTTGTTAAAAATATTGAGAACCTTAACCTCCATATTTAATAAATTGTTCTACAGGGCCTTTGCTCTTGTGGCATCATCACTCTCTACCCACGTGGATCAGTGGATTCAAGGACTGACTGATAATTCAAGAGAGATTTAAGATATGGCCCCCTAGCGTGTATTAAGAATGATAACGATCTATTAGGAGTCACAGGTTCAGTCCAAGAGTCTCTTCCCACGTGGATGAGTGGATTCAAGGACTGACTGATAATTCAAGAGAGATTTAAGATACGGCCCCCTAGCGTGTATTAAGAATGATAACGATCTATTAGGAGTCACAGGTTCAGTCCAAGAGAAGGAACAATTGTCACAGGTTCAGTCCAAGAGAAGGAACAATTGCATGCATCATCACTTTCTGTCACTTGGACGGCAAATCCATATCCATTGTCTCTCTATCCCCTATCCAAATGAACCATGCAAGTAAGCCAGGCAGTCAAAAAGCTAGCAAGAAAGAATAAAAAAAATTGACGAATATTTGAAGAATAAAGAGAGGAATGTAGTCCAGCACTTATATATTCCGGCAGACAAGTTCCAGGGGAACAAGACTAAGAGTAGACCTGTACAGGATAATTGGACTTTGAGAAAGTTCTCTGTCGAAGCAGAACCTGAATGGAATCGGAAAAAAAAAGATGGTGGCTAGCTGTTTACTTGATACTCTCGAGGTAAGTCGCGATACATCGCTTATACTCGCTTCTAGCATATGCTAGCTCCATATCGGTTCTCCAGGCATGCTCGCTTCCAGCATATGCTAGCTCCATATCGGTTCTCCTGGCATGCTCACCATATGTTGCTCTTTACAGACTGTCACTTCTTTGACATCTTATTTATTCCTGTAAAGCAAAGTTAAATATTATTCAGTATTTAAAGGAACTTTGTTCTTGTGAATATTCTGTAAAAGATAGTGATATATATATATATATATATATATATATATATATATATATATATATATATATATATATATATATATATATATATATATATATATATATATACACATATATATATATATAGAGAGAGAGAGAGAGATGGAAATGAGCTGACAGCTCACGCAAGTTATCTGAGCTGCAGTTAATTTCCACTATCTCCAATAATTTTTTTTTAAAAAATTCTTTTGGATTATGATCTCGACCCCCTAGGATTCACCCATACTCAATTTCTTGGGTTTTAGTTTTGATTTGGTCCTCTATCAAGTTAACACAAAATTAACGGTTTTAAATGAATATAACATTTTGTATGCACTTGATGAAATGGTAAATAAACTCTAAAATTTATGCAATTTAATCCGAAAGAAGTTAAGAAGGTTGAGATAGTAATTGTAAAAAAAATTGAAGAAAAATCATTGAATCATTATAGTTTTGCTGCTAGCTCACGTAATTTTTCCTGAGCTGGCGGCTCACCTCCAGTAATCCATATATACACACACACACATAGTAAATCGGAAATTCATCGGCGGTGAAGAGAGTTCCTTCACCGCCGCTTAGGTAGCCCAATAAAATTATTATACGTGGCGCTACTCAAAGCGCGGTTAAAGAAATTCTTTTATTTGTTACCTTGAGTGGCGCCACGTGTAATAATTTTATCGGGCCACCTAAACGGCAGTGAAAGAACTCCCTTCACCGCTGGTGAATTTTCCGTTTTCTTATATATATATATATATATATATATATATATATATATATATATATATATATATATATATATATATATATCATAGTTTGTTTATGAGGTCATCAACTAAAGAACAAAAAATCTTTTCAAACCCGCTACAGGTTCAATATCCAACTCCTGAACAAATAAGGCCCCTCTGCTAGTCACCTTTATCCGAAAGCATGGAGAGACCATATATGGTATGCTGCTGGCAAGTAAGAAAAGTTTTACTCCTAAAGTAGTGCTGCAATTTTTAGTTTTATAAGCTAACACATAAAAATTATTTAGATTTCACTATTTATTATATTTTTCCCAAAAATGTAGAATAATTATAAGATTTCCTTGTAGATAAATTCTTGACCTATGAAGGTATCTTCAGCCATGCTACAAGATTCAAGTACTGGCATGGTTATACATCATGCCTTTTAATTTAGTCATTCTACAACATTCATTCCTAAAAGTAATTTCTATATCAGACATATTAAGCAGATTTGTCATTAACATGAACCATATCCACTCCATTTGCCAAGAGAAATATACTTCCTAGATCTGAGTCATTTGTCGGGACTATGTTAAGAAAGAAATATCTAGCTTCCTAGTTTATGACCTTACCATAGCTATGATGGCGATAGTGATGTCCACTCCTTAAATGAATCAGAGAGTGTAATAGTATGAATTATTATAAATCGTGCACCTTTCTAGCTCATATGCAATATGTGTCGGTTCATGTTGAGATTATGAAAGTGGTAATTAAGGAAAGCCTTCTCCACGCTATTCTAATGTAAACTTACTATAAATAGCTAATTTAGCTAGATAATCTTAACTACAGCATCTCTCTCTCTCTCACTAAGGAGAAATGAAAATAGAACAGAAACTTAGAAAGCCATTATTTATCTCTATTATGACCCCCAAAAAAAAAATCTTAAAAGGAATTCACACGGAGCGTGTATTTGTGCATGTGTTGCATATATCCATACAGGTTTGGGTGAGTAGAAGTTACACACGAATACAGCGACTTGTGATTTAATTATATCAGACTCATACAGTGTGAACGAAAATCAACAATAAAATCAAGTTGACTTACTTCATTATGACAAAACAAAAAAAAATGAAAGCAATCAAGCAAGAAATGTTAGCTATGGACAATTATATCCAAAAACATTCATAACTACAAGCATATTCAAAATTTTCTTTTGTTCTTTCTTTCTTTTCTTTTCTTTCTCATTGTAGTTCAATAAAAAAATATCTAATAACAAATTAATCTGACAGTTCTTTTTCCTTCTGATGAGGTATTTGAGAAGACAATAATATCGGACAAGCATAAAATTGACCAAAGATATAGTTAGAAACACATGGACTAGATATCTACGTTATTGTTATAAATAATAAATAATTTGTTTTATGGAGTGGGGACTAAACACCATGAATAGCGAGTCATGAGCTGTATGTGCTCTCTTATGTATTGGTTTAAGTAATACAAAATCCTAAATAATTGAAAACTATTTTGATGATAAAAAAATATTAACTTTTGATATTAAACATAAAATTGGGGATTCTAAATATTAATTTTTGGCTAGCGTCCCACTTGAAGCTTCTTTCAATGTAGGATTCAATCCGCTCGCACCAGGCTTTGGCCTATTCTCCACAACTTAGAATATTTCTTGCCTCTGAGCTCCTTGATAATTTCATTTGCTGCGTACTTTTTATTATTTTTTTATTTTGAGGGAATTTATTTATTGTGTATTTATAAGAGTAAAAAAATTGAAAAGTCATCATATTTTTTTTCTATAGTTTTTGGGAGAGAGAATTGTACTTCAAATCATTGGTGCAATAAATAATACAAATAACACTACAAAATTATAATAAAAACCAAAGGATGTCAATAATGGTTCATAAACAAGTATGAAGTGTTTTAGTCTACCTTTTTTTCTGTAGTAATCAACTAAAAATCCAGAAAAGAGATAACTCGATTATGTAGGTATTAATATGCCGACAACTACCATATTGCCTTTACATTTCAAATTTTGTGACTGCTTTGGAGCACATTTGGTTGCTGAAAATGGACTGAATGTGGATATCGCTTTGGGGCGGCTTTCGACTTGAGGGAGGAAGGTAGTATATGGAAGAGGGCCTGCACAAATAATTCAGCCTCCAAAATAAAAGCTATTTTAGTTGCCCCGATCCGTTGGAATATATGGTGTGAGAGAAACAACCGAATATTCAACAACACCACGCATACGATTCAATCTTGTCTTGGAGGTGTTTATTTTGATGTCATCTCTTTGATATGATTTTTATCAGAAGAAGATATTAGAGCACAGATAGACAATTTCCATGGAAGGGCGCAACAGAGTACATCCCCAACTCAGCGTGCAGGTCCAGACGCGGTGGTCAGTGACGCCTCTTCGGTCGGAAGGGAGTAGTGCTTGGGTGCATCCATCCCGCCGGGGAGGAGGGTGCCTTATTCACAGCATGTCTTTTGCTTGGCTTATATTCTATTTCATATATTGAGAACTACCTAATGTATTAAGTAATATCGCCGGACTATGTACTTCATCTAGTCTTTGTACTTTACTTTATGTTAAGTTAAACTTTCATTAATGGAACATGGGGGTACGACCCACCATTCTACTTCAAAAAGAAATGAGAAGTTAAAAAGAGAACATACAAGAAAACTAGATGCTTTTTTTTTTTTTTATCACACTGCCACAAAAAACCGAAGGATGCCAAGATTTCTAATAGACTTGACTTGCTTTGTTTTTCTTTTAGAGGTAAGTAATCTCACTCCTAGTCTCTCTACTATAGAAGAAAGAACCTTTTGAAGCATATTGTATTACTGTAGCATGATAAATGAGAAGGAATGTTATTGGGTACCTTGCTTTACCACCACATCAGAAGTTGACATCTGGCCTGCTTCATCCTAGCAACTTAAAAGGTGTTTCTGCACAAAACAAACCCTTTGTGAGTCATAATCAAAAGGTAAGAAATCTAAATTAAAAAAAAAAAGAAAAAAGAAACTAGTTAGAAATAAAGGAAATTAACTAGATTTATGGGAACTATATTGATTGGCTATTAGTCCATTTACTTTACCTTTCACAATACAATAATGGAAGCATACACAATTGTTTGGCACAAAAGTAGTAAGATTTCAACCAAAGTTTGGTGTGCAGCCATTCAAGAAAAGAGAAGGCACCACCCCCCCTCCCCCTCAGTCTTGCCCACCCACTCTCACTTGTAATTGGCTGCTGACAAAGCCTTGTGACTTTCTAAACGTAGTTGATTGAGGATGTGGCAGAATCTGAAGCACCCCACTTGTCCAAGACCAGACCCAGTAAAATTCAGTCCCCACACTCGCACTCCCACATTCCCTTAGCCTCTATATAACACCAACATATCCTAAACTCTTCCATCGACAGACCTAAACTAACTACTAAGTGCATCACACCCCACTCTTCAAATATTTTGCACGCTAAGGAGATCAAGAATGGGTGTCATCCACTTGAATAACACTGACACCCCTGCTAGCCTCAATCCCAACGCCCACGGCCCCGTGGCTGAGGAGATCCCAGGGCTCATCAAGCTCTATAAGGAAGGCCACGTTGAACGCCCTCCAGCTGTGCCAGAAGTCCCTTCCACGTGGGCTCCTGAGCCCGACGTGACCAGCAGGGACGTGGTTATCAGCCAGTGCACTGGCCTATGGTCACGCTTCTATGTGCCCAGATGCCACCAGCAGCAGCTGCTGCCCCTGCTGGTTTACTTCCATGGTGGCGGATTCTGTGTAGGATCAGCTGCATGGCGCTGCTACCATGAATTCCTGGCTAAACTTGCTTCACGAGCAGGATGTATTGTCATGTCAGTCAACTACCGCTTGGCTCCTGAGCACCGTCTTCCTGCGGCCTATGAAGACGGGCTCGCTGCAGTCAAGTGGGTCCGACAGCAAGCAAATTATAGTGGTGGATATTCTGATCAGTTCAGCTGGTGGCGTAACAGCTGCGACCTCAATCGAATCTATCTGTGCGGAGATAGTGCAGGTGCAACCATAGCATACAATGTAGGCACACAGCTCAGCTCTTTCACAGCCCCATCCTACTTAAAAGGGATGATCTTGATCCAGCCTTTCTTTGGCGGAGAAGCACGGACTGGATCAGAGAAGAACTCGGTTCAGCCTTCAAAATCTGCACTAACTCTGGCAACATCAGACTGCTACTGGAGGCTGGCGCTGCCTCCAGGCACCAATCGTGATCACCAGTGGAGCAATCCTTTAGGCAGGAGATCGCCCAAGCTTGAGGAGTTGTGGCTACCCCCGGTCCTTGTTTGCATCTCGGAGATGGACATATTGAAGGACAGGAATCTGGAGTTTTGCAAGTTGATGAGGAGAGCAGGGAAGAGTGTAGAAATTGCAGCATATGCAGGAGTAGGACATGCTTTCCAAGTTCTGCATAACTACAGCATGTCTCAGGTTAGAACCCAAGAGATGTTGGCAGACATCAAGGCTTTTGTCAATAATTATAGATAAATCATACATGAGTAGAAAATTGTAAGAAAAAGAATCTACTAGAGCAGTGTTTCCTATGTTGCTGGCATTTGGTTCATCATGATGGCCCATTATGTGTAAGATTATATACTTTAGTAAATTAGTAATGGATTCATTCTTAGAAATCACACTACAACCATACTTTTTAGTTTCCTTTGTGAACAACATTTTTAGAGGAAAGCACATTGCCTACTTTTTACATTAATTTACATGGATTAGTTAAGAATCAGTCGGATAAAGTAAAGTTCATTTGTATCATCTTCACAACTTGGTTCTAAAGTGACTAGGCCAGACTTTCAAATTTTTGAACTTTTAAGTGGCAAATTGAGTTGAGTTCAATTCTCACACATCACCATAAAAAATGTATGTTGGAAGGAAAGGTTTTTGGAACTGTTGAGATATGATTGAGATATGATAAGATATGATCATATTGCTGAGATATTTTGAGATACTTCCCAATTAGGTATTGAGATATTTCCCTAAATTAGGATAGTTGATAAATCTCTGATTAGACTAATTTAGGATAGTTGATAAATCTCTGATTAGACTAATTGAAGATTTTATATAATTAGTATCAATTACAAATCTTGTAATTATTCTTTTTCTTACCTCCTTCACCTATAAAATGATGGCTCATTGTACAGTTTACAACAAGAAAATATACAAAAAAATTTTCATTCCGCTTTCGCTTTATTTTTTTAACATAGTATCAGAGCCATCGAAATTCTGATGTCTCTTCTAGTTTCTTTGGTGAGTGCATAACCCACCGCAAGTGAGTTTTTTTTTCTTTGTCCTCGCATCATGAAGCTCTTTGTGCCCGTTTCGACTATTTTGAAGTAAGATCTCGACAATTTTCTACCTTCAAATTGTTCGACTCCCTTCGATCTCCTTTCGTCGAAATTTCAGCCCCATCGGACTTGACAAACTCCTCCACGCACCGTGTAAAGTCTCTGCAAGTGGTCTTCACACACCTCTCTTTTCTAATGCGTGAGCCCTACTCGCCCTAATCAATTATCTTCTACAATCAGGTTCGACTTTTTCGAATGCTGATTTTTTGGTTGATTTTTCGGGAGTTAATTTTGGCATATCCTTTCCAAAATGTCTTCTCAAAATGATATTATTCGTCCACTTGATATTGTTCCGGATAACTATAGTCATTGGGATTCCAATATGAAACATTTTCTCAAAAGAAGAAATTGTGGCGTTATATTTCTGAGGATTCTCATAAACCTGTTCGTGCTAAAAATGAGTCCGTCGCTGAATACGCTTAGACGACTGGGAGAGTATTCATAGCAAGATTCTACAGTGGATTGTTAACACATCAATCTCATCTATTAACAGTTTTCTACCTAGACTCGAGAATGCTAAACCTGCATGGAATTTCTTGGCTGCTCGGTACGACTGCTATAATAATTTTTCTCTTCAGGTTCAGATTGAGACAAAACTTTACAAGATGCGTCAAGAATCCGGTTAGTCCATCACTGAGTTTTACTCTCAAGTCGCTCTTCTTTGGGATCAGTTGACTGCTGTTGAGCCCCAACTTCATTGTGCTGCAGACATCGAGCTCTTTGCCAAGTATCGGGACCGTCGCAAGTTCATGTATTTTCTGATGGCTGTTCACGATGACTTTGAGTCCACTCGGGCATCCTTTCTTCATCGTACGTCACTTCCTATCATGGATTTTTCTGTTGCTGAGTTAATTTCCGAGAAGTATCGTCACCTTATTATGAAATTACAGTCTCCCAATCTTGTTTTGGCTGATGTATCTTCGACTTTCTCCCAATGTTCTGCTCCACAGTCACAATTCTCTTCCCAAAAATTATTTTGTCGGTATTGCAAGAAAAACAACCACTTGATTACTGATTGTTTTAAGTTGCAACATAAAAAAACCTGAGACTCTCGTAGTTCCCTCTAATAGACTATTGCCGTTGTCTCTACTGATCCCTCTACCCTGAGTCTTCTTCTCAGTCTACTTCGCTCACTGCTACTGACATTGAGGGTTTGGTTTATCAGATTCTGTCTCGTTTATCTACTGCATTATCTATCACTCCAGATACTTTTTCTTGGTTTATGTATTCTGCTTGTTATAATCATATGACTTCTGATCCCATCATTTTTTTTACTAAATCTGCTCTAGAATCTAACCATATTATTTATAATGCCGATAGTTTTGCGATGCCTTTTAGCCATATTGGTTCTACTTCTACTTCCGACAGCTCCACCGGTAATTCCTATTTAGTTCCTAAGTTATCGTTGAATCTCCTCTCTATTGGCCAACTTGTTGAGTTAGATTTTGAGCTTCACTTTTCTTTTCGTGGTGTTGATGTACAGGATTCTCAGACGGGTTAGGTCATTGGGACAGGCCGTAAAGTTGGACGTATATTTGAAATAATGAACTTGTATATTCCTTCCACTACACGTTCGGCTGTCTTTACATTACTTCTAACGTTTGACATTCTCGTCTCGGTCATACTTCTTTACTTTGTATTCAGCAGTTAGCCTCTAGTGGTCTCTTTGGCTCTGTCACTTTTGATAAATTTGATTGTTTTTCTTATCAAATTGAAAAACAAACTCATTTACTTTTTAATACTAGTAACTCTTTTTCTTCTGCTCCTTTTGATCTTGTTCATTTTGATATTTGGAGCCCTTCTCCAATTTCTACCGGGGAGCTCCCGCTACTTTGTCATATTTGTAGATGATTTTTCACATTATACATGGATTTATTTTATACATAAGTGTTCTGAGTTGTTTGCAATTTACAAACAATTTCACCAAAGAATACTTACCCAGTTTTCTCGTGCTATCAAGGTTTTTCGTTCTGATAATACTCTAGAGTATAACGAAAAATCATTCAATGAGTTTTTGCAATAAAATGGCACTCTCTCCCATCGCTCTTGTCCCTATACATTACAACAAAATGGTTGAGCAGAACATAAACACCGTCACATTCTAGACACTGTTCGATCCCTCCTTATTTCTACATCGTTTCTTGAGTGTCTTTGGGGAGAGACTGCTCTTAATGCTGTCTACACTATCAATCATGTCCCCTCAACCATGCTTGACAATAAAACTCCTTCTGAACTACTATATGATACCATTCCTGATTACAGTATAGTTGATAGTTTTATTTATTTCACAGTTACTCGTCCTGATATTTCTTATGTTGTTCACATAGTCGGTTCATGCATGAGCTCGCTCACCCCACTATGTTGTTGTTCTTTGAATCCTCCATTATGTCAAGAGCACTCTTTTCCATAGTTTGCACTATTCATCTCAGTCATCTCTTGAGTTATGTGCTTATTCTAATGCTGATTGGGCTGGTGATCCTACAGATCGTCATTCTACTACTGCTATTTGTTTCTTACTTGGCTCGTGTCTTATTTCTTGGCGAAATAAGAAATAAACAGCTGTCACTCAATTTACCACTGAGTATCGCGCCCTTACTGATACTATTGTTGAGCTTCTATGATTGTGTCATCTTTTAACTGACTTGGATGCCCCTCAACTGTTTCGTTTTCTTCTCTACTGTGACAACCAGAGTGCTATTCAGATTGCACATAATGATATTTTTCACGAGTGCACCAAGCATATTGAGATTGACTGCCACTTCATCAGGCATCATCTCAATGATGACACTCTTTATTTGTGTTATATTTCCTCTGCTGATCATCTTGCTGATATTTTCACTAAGTCACTCACATGATCGTCTTAGTGAACTTATTAGCAAACTCCAGTTGGCTTCTATAGCACCACCTTGTGTTTGAGGGAGATGTTGAGATATGATTGAGATATGATCATATTGCTGAGATATTTTGAGATACTTTCCTATTAGATATTGAGATATTTTTCTAAATTAGAATAGTTGACAAATTTCTGATTAGACTAATTTAGAATAGTTGACAAATATCTTATTAGACTAATTGAAGATTTTATGTAATGAGTATCAATTACAAATTTTGTAATTATTCTTTTTCTTACTTCCTTCACTTATAAAAGAATAGCTCATTGTACAGTTCACAATAAAAAAAATATACAGAAACTTCATTCCGCTTTCGCTCTATTTTCTTCAACAGGAACCAAGGACTGATGAGGATGTGCATTCTACATGTCCTATTAGCTATGAGGATGCGCATTCTACATGTCCTATAGCTTCAACATAATAGCACAGATGGGTCCTCAAAGATAGTCTAATGCTCATCGATCTCAGAATGAATGATTTTTTTTCATTGAATAATTCAAACTGTATAATATAGGTCTCTATTTATCATATAGGAGGCAGCTAAAGAAGGAAAGAAATCTCCTAAAATAAAGTCTAAATATATGCATAATCATCTCTAATCAGCACCTTTTCCTAATATTTCTATCTACCATTATACATCATAATTATAGAGATTTCTACAAATCACCTCTAATCAGCACATATTCCTAATATTTCTATCTGCCATTAATTACACCATAATCATAGAGATTTCTACACCCATAGATGTTGAAAAGTTGGACCCAGTTTGTTTGCAGCTTAGTTTATATGTTCGTAAGCCTCTTCTCCAATATAAAATGCAGTAACCCTGGTGAAACTTCAGTTGCATATGCAGAATGTGCATATAATAAGTTAAAACATTTTTTCTTGCGGGATGTATACTACATTTTCCAATTCTCTTAAACGTAGGGCTTGTTCGACATCAAGAAAAGAAAAAAAACCAAGAATCATGATGCCAGAAACGTGGCACAAAGGTGCCCGTTCTCCCACAAAAGAACTTGAAGAATGAGTTTACGAATTGCCACTTTATTGAGAAGTTAGGCTTTCCATGGGGGACAGAGAGGTATTAAAGTGGATGATCCATGTTTCATTATGATCTTCATTCATAAAATTGTTGTGGGTAATAATCATGCGGTTTTGATGCCTTTCAACCTTGCATCATATGGTTGTACAATGAATGTTTTTCAATAATAAACCAAGTGAGGTCCTTAATTTCGTTATAAATAGGTGCCTGAACCAGAAGATTTTAATGCATAACCATTCTAGAATCAGAGATTAATATGTAAAGCTGTGGTTCGTCAATTTCGGTGGCCTACCATGAAATTTTGGGTTGGCTATCTAAAGTGTCACCTTAGAAACGCTACCCTTCACCAGAAACCTGGGGAGCGTGATTTAGTTGGATTATAGACTTTTAGCACCAGTGTTCCAAGCTCCTTCCTATATAAAAAAACTACCCATCACTGTTATAGTCTTCTATAATACTGTCCTCGAAACAATCAGACCCTTACCTTTCAATCGCAATGTTATCAGATTTTAGTTCTTACCTTGGGAAAATAAAATGATGAAAATGTCAAATAAAGTGGCAACAAATGTCTAGACAAACATAATATCTACGAAAAACACTAAGTTCGGACACTTTCTAGATGGAAAATAGATGCTTCAAGTACAGTAAACATTTTTCAGCTATATGTTTGTCCATGTTACTTGGTAGGCACAGCCACTGGACATCTTCAAACTGATACATGACTGATACATAATGTATGTCCTATAACTTTTTCTCTTTATTCTCTACTTGTAGATTGGATGCAAGACACCAACAAACACTCCCCAACCAAACAAAAAATCTTCCTCTGAAAGCCTGGAGTGGACCGTGGATGGCCCTAGCTCAATAATCATATCCTCAAAGTGGACTCTTAGATTGTATCTGTTTGAATAAAATTGGTGCCAGAGGACAGATAAGTGCTTCTTTTTCTCATCCTTGCAACCTTCCCGTGGTAACCGTCTCAAATCTTGTAAAAGAAAATAAAAGCTCAAATCATGCATCACAAAGGATTTCCAAATCTCTTGATAACTTAAAAGAGCTTAAAATTTTTCCTTGACCTCTATTCATCTTGGGACCAATCTTAAACTGATGTCAGTCAGTTGGAATCACCAACTGCTATATTTTTCTTCCAAAAACTTTTGACATGTAACTTGCAATATATATATATATATATATATATATATATATATATATATATATATATATATATATATATATATATATATATATATATATATATATATATATATATCCATTATTTAAAAAAAAAACAAATAATAAAAGGTTACTAGAGATATTTACAGACGAAGAATCTAGATCAGACTAAAATCTTTGTGAGCTTCTATCACCCTCATCTTTTCTACATCCTTCGACTCTAACCTCACGTCCATCGCCATGGGGAAGAACGGGAGTCCCTATAAGCTGTAAGCTAGTCAGATGATGCCATTACACTTTATTCCTTCCGAATGAATTTATTCTTATCCGCTCTCTAATGCTCTGCTCCATACAAGTCTGCTTATCCTCTGGACATATTATGCTGGTATTTAGTAAAATGATTGTTCGAATCTGAATAGATGAAGCTAGCCAGATTCTTGAAGAACATCTTATTCAGCTTCTCTACAAACTATATCATAACAGAAGTTCACTGCAGTCAACGACAATGAAGAATTCTTCTGTTCATGGCCAAAGGACAAAAGGATAATGGAGAGGACCACTGGCTAGTGGCAAGAGCAAGAGGAAGATGAAGATTCCAGTGAACGATAGTGCAGCACTTTCTACTTATGCAGTGCATTTCTGACTTAAAATCTAACACCAAAACAAAAGCAGATCTGAAACCATCATACATGAATCTCACCAAGTCAAACCGCAATAGTCACCAAAATAACACAACTAGTATAAATATTTTCTATTGAGCTGCCTATACAAGAAAGTAGGTAATCAAAGATATTTCCATGATTTATAACACGGAAAGTAAAATTAACAAGTAAAAGATAATTTCAAATTATGGAACATAAAGCAAAGTGTTAGAGCCTAGGAGAAGGGAAACGAATTGGATATATATGACCTTCTTGGAAAGGTTAAAATCTGAAATTCACTTAACAATGATTTGTCAATGTAAGAATTGAGTGAGTGCAAGTTTTGCCCTTGCCACATGGTTACTATGCTATATGAGAATAGGTAGTTTTAAATGATAATAGCTAAGAAAATATTATAATATCTGTGAGATTCTTTTAAATAATAGATACACCTGACCAGCGCTGACATAATATGGGTAGCAGGCCAAGAATCGAAGTCACCTCCATATCTCGACAAATGATTACGTGAAAAAACAGTGTCATTCACACATCTCAGTTTGCAGTGCAAGAATATTAGTGCACTATAGCAGAATCTGACTGCAAATTATAATCTCCATGATGGAAATGCACTTAGGCAATCTTCATTTATTTTATAATAAAACCAGATTTCACGAAATTTTGTACATTTTATCTTCGAAAGTCAAATGTTATCTTTTTCATACTTTGACAGTATTAAGAAGACGCAAAGACACCGCATCCTGCAAGATTGAATATATAGCCTCAAGTTCCTCAGCATCAGACTCAACTTAATAGGCATCTAAAAACCATACTGTTAAAATACAAAATAATTTTTCTCAACCCTCACCCAATGTTTAAAATAGCGATAACGGTAACGTAACGTTTTGCCTCTGTTAGGTTATGTCGCATATAACGTAACACATAACGTAGGTTACACAATTTCCTATTTATTTAATAAAAATTAATATAAACTACATAAAATAATTTTAATAAATTGAAATATAAATATAAAATATCCAAAAAAAAGAATATAAAACCATTTTATAATCATAATCTATTCTAATTTTAAATTTTACAATAATTTTCACATTTATCTTCATAAATTATATTAAGTCTGCAACCGTAATTCCGGTCATCATTTAAACAGGAAAAAATATTCCAAATTTTTATTTTAGTTCCAGTTATTATCATTGTTATAATTTATATTTTATAATATTCAATTTATCTTATTTGTAATTATTGATTTCAGTTCAGTTAAAAATTCAATATAATCAACAAGTAAGATATTTCAGCAATCAGAGAGAAATTACAAGCGAATAAGAAAACAATCACAAATTAACAAATTAGCAATTCCATAAGCAATCAAACAAGCCAACAACTAATTAAGTAATAAAATTACAGCAATTCACTAATAATCAAAATAATAATAAACAATAATATAGAAATTACTAAAAGATAACTGTAAATAACGTAACATAACGTAATTTAACGTAACGTTACGTAATATAGCGTAAAATAACGTAAAAAAACGTACTATTACGGTGCATTGAGTTATTTCTAATTGTTACGTAGCGTCGGGGTTCCGTTAGGTTACGTAACGCAATATAACAGGTTTCATAACGCGTTATTTTCAACATTGCCCTCACCATAACTTCGGAGTTTTGGTGTAGTGGAAGGGACTTTTAATATGGTATCAGAGCAACCCAGATTTAATTCCTATCGGACGCGCCTTCAACCTGCGGGAGCGTGTTAAAATACAAAATAATTTTCCTCAACCCTTACCATAATTTCGGAGTTTTGATGTAGTGGAAGGGACTTTTAACACATACAAAGTTTCATGAACAAAAAGCAAAGTGATCAAACCTTCCTAAATCTAGATTCTACAACTCATCAATCTGGCTGGGACCCAAAAAGATGATCCCAACAAAGAAGGCTATGCCCGCTTGATACCAAGTTTAGCATAATTAGTACTTCAAGTGTCTCAACTTTGGCTACGCTAAAAAAACACATTTAGATAAGAGAATTCTTCAAATATAGAGAAATCTATATGCAATTAAACCATTGCAAATTTCTACTCTATTCCAAAGTTTATATTAATTACATCAAGTAATACTCCATTAAATTCTGAAACATAGAATGTATTTCAATATCTTGGAGGACAATTCCTAGTATGCATTTTGGAAGAGGTCCACCTACGTAACAGGCAAGCTAGAATTTACTAAACCTTATTTGGCCTTTTCGCTATGAAGTGTGTGCATAATTTATTATCTGCATTATCTAGTCTTACAGGCTATCGATGGAGCCGACACTCGACATCGACCATGAGTTTACCTACACAGCCTAGTTAGTGCAGGCGGTCGCTCGACCCGTCGATGACCCATAGGTCCATCAATGGCGCACAAATGGTTGTCAATGGCCAACTTGGAAATTGAGCCATTTTCCAATAGATTTGACCGATAGTTATTACGAAACATTGTCAATGTTGAATAATGGTAGTGCTGATAAGATAAATAGATTAGTGCCTTTACAAACTATATACAAGCCATAAGATAATTAGTGATGAAACCAACAAAAACAATGCAACCTAACTATGTAGAGAGATAATTCTGACTCAAAAATCTTCATAAGACCGAATGTAGCATGTATCAAACAATAGAAAGATATTAGACCATCTACATAGTGCTATACCACCTAATTAGTGTTTAAAATGTTTAAAATTCTAATGTAAAATATAAACAAGTTTGAACATCATGAAACCAAGGTTCTAAATATCAGCCGATACCATAATGTTGTGAATATTGTCGGGTACTTATCTGATACAATATAACCCTATACCATCGATATCAGTATTTCCAATATAGCTGTTGTGCTAGAAGGAACGAATTTTATTAAAGAATGAAGCGTCAGAATCAAATTCCTTTGACTTCTCAAGTGGGATAAGAGACCAAGTCCAATGAGAAGCATTCCATCCATTCCAATATTATTTTGCTGGCTCCACACTTTTCGGCAGATCTGTCCTCTCCCAAACCATATTCACAATGTCGATTTGCGATACTTCACTGTTCATGTTTTTGGCCAGGCATCTCTCAGCATATTTGATGAAATTGGATGAGACAAGACGAATGGCCAGTCATGGAAATGCTTTCTAATCAGCCAACACATTTTGTTCTCGTATTTATCTTTAGGAGGGATTTCTTGAGGCATGAACGCCATGTTGGTCTTAACCATGTGATGTGCCTTGCCTTAACCGATATTCCATGAAACAAGCATCATTTACAAGCAGCACAATTTACTTGATCATTCCCGGCTATCCATGGCGAGCACTGCCAGGCCCTACATCGCTAGCTACCATCAGGCCTCATTGCTGATTTATAATAGTATAAACCATTGGTTGATACATAACTATTTTAAGATTTTAATATGTTTTTTTATCGAAAGAATGGTATTTTACATAAAGAAAACAGTCAGAAATATTTTATTCAAGGTTTTGAATATAAAACATAATCACAAATATCGTATCAGATTTCAAGGTATTGCGTATGACATACATCCTATCTCAGTACTGATATTGCTTATATTCTGATAATTTTCTGATATTTCTGATATTGAAGGCATGATATATCTGATAGTACCAATTTCTGATACCATAAACCATTAGCTTATAAGCCCCATACCAATAGCGAATCCAAGATTTTAAACCTTGATTTTAAGACCAGATTCAGCCAATAAGCAATAAAACAATTTAGAAGTTTTTTAATGGATCTGCAGCGCAACCTTTCATTCAGTTTTAAGTCATATACTAAAGAGAAACTTAACCTTTCATGAGAGTGCTCCAAAGGTCTATGTTTAACTGGTTATGTAGGGCCAGGAATAAAGCATCTGTATAAGTCCTCAAGTTCTTAGAAAAATGCATGTCCCTGTAAGGAAGTCAAATGAAGTTGAAACCCACCGAACTATGCTGCCTAAAGCTAAGCAAAATGGAAAAGGACAACATGAAAGTAGCTAAATTGTCATCTAGCACCATCTTAGCAGCTATTCCACAACCATCTGGATCTCTAGCTGCATGCAGCCGAATATCTGCCATCTTACTCTAATCTGTGGATGAAAGGAAGATGAAACTAGCACCACTTAGCAACACAATATTGACAAGACAACACAAGAAGGTGCTAATCATAACCTGTTTGCTAAGTAGACTCCTTTTTTTAGGTGTAATAACTAGCTTGAGCCTCTAGCCCCTATGCAAATGATTTAGATCTCACAGGGCCTCAGCAGCATCCCAGGTTGAGTAGAAGAGTTGAAATAGATAAAATAAGCAAATAGCCAGATGAATTACTGCAGTAACCATCAATTTTTCTCTCAATGATAAGAACTCTTTTAACAGTCCTTTTGGTTGACAGCTTATTTGAAATAATCCTGCTTAATTTCTTCTCACAAACTAAGTAGAGAAAGTCATATTTTCCCTTGTCTGCCTTTCTGTGCCAGTAAACATCCCCATATATCATTTGACATTTTTTCTGAATCACCTAGTTTAACACCTGGACAATCCTAGGCCTCTTTTAATGTCTTCACATATTCAGTATTGCTTTACTATGCTCCAAATTAAATTACTTCTAATAGAGGTTTGCACAAATTCTGACTTTTTGTGGGAGAAATGAACAAATTCTGAATTAACTAAAGAACTGAGAAGTCACCAGTCTTATCATTATGTTTATGTAGCTAATTGATTACAATGCAGAGACTAGTTCTTCTATTCAACGATTCTTTCTCTTCTTCACTATTCCAAGGAGTCAAGGATGATCAAAAATTTTACTCATCATTGTGATCCATTCAGTGTCTTCCACAGAGGATAACATCAAGAAATCACTTCGAAAGAGACATCTTTTCACAACAGAGCAAGTGCAATCCTACGAACAATGGAATAGTAAAAAAAAAAAAAAATTGAGGACTTTTGCAACTACGGTTTGTTCTGGATCTAAAAGTACGAGCAGATGTCTGTATGTAAGAAGTGCACAAGACAATAATGTCATTTTCAAGTTATCAAATATTGCAACTTGACATTTCAAAGTGTGTTGGACAAAATCGACAATCTGTCAGTTTTAGCACATGATTCTTCTAGTTCTGATAATCCCAAGTAAGACCTCATTCCACTTGCATGTGGGAAGTGAGTCTTCTCGAACTGAAGGATGGTCATAGAGTGAATCAGATTCCTCTGTGCTTTCATACATCAATATGCAACTAGTATTTTAGGTTTAAACAGAAAGAATGTCCATTCAAGCTTAAAGCGACGAAACTGCTTCTGCAGGAATCTTGTCTGCTCTCAGTAATCTTAATTCTGGACAAATGATCTTGTTTTAGTACTTTCAATGCACTAGGAGGCAGTTGGTAAATAGTGGAGACTTCAAATATAACCAGATGGCCAATGATGGCATAGTATTGTCTGCCAGGTATTAGGCTACCAATCAACAAGTGAAACCTAGACCCCAATTGCCAACCTGAAGCTGATACTTTGAAATTGTGGCTAGCTATTGAAACAGTTACATCCTTCAGATAAATACTGTTATCATGACTAAAGGGAAAAGATCCTTGAATAGTAAGGTCACTTTGAAATGGGTCAACCTTAAATGAGACGTACTTCGCAAACACCTTAGGACATGGTATGATATGCAACTTGAGAATAATATGTGTTGGCACATGTTCTGTCAATATTAATGCCAAGCTTTTCCTTTCAGCACAATTGACAGCCTTGAGCAAAGTTTAAATCTAATTGCGCATTAACAAACAAAATTGTTGAAGATTCTAACAAAATCAATATGTGGGATTTCATGTAGGTTATGCTTTCATTCTGACATTCAAAGAAAAATCATCTCTTCCCTACTAACTGTCAATCATTCAATAAGGAACCTAGAATCATACAAGCACCATATACTGTCATGAAACATCCAGTCTACGATCATAAATATGACACTTTGTATTGATAGCCTAGAATTAAAAAAAGTAGTAAGTTCTCCTGCTAGAGGTTTGCCCTAGCTGTGAGAATTGTGCCTATGACTGTACAGGAGCCTTAAACTGAATAGTGTCAGGAAGGTGGCCCTCTAATATGAGATTAGGAAGCAAATTCACAAGACACCTCCAGAATAAACTAGTCAGAAAGGATTTAAAATCGGCCAATACCATTATGTGTCGCAAATATCATTTCAGATTTTGACATGTCCTATACTATATAGACCTTGTAATATTGGTAGTGATATAGATAGTATTACTGATATTTGTCGATGCATCCAGTATCACCCATAGGTACCTCCATTATTGTTGATTTCTCATGCAATATAGTATCACCCATAGGTACCTCCATTATTGTTGATTTCTCAAGCAACATAGTTTCAGTTGATACTAATTCGAGATTTTAAACCTTCCTAATTAGCATCTTATACAATTTTCCTAGGACAATTTTCCACACCAAAAAGATTACGTGCCTAGCAGTCATATCCGTGCAGGAAATGACACATGTCCATCCACGCCTTGCACTTACAAATATTTGGAACTCTTTATTCCCTTCAATAGTTTGTAATAATCAAGTATGTTATACATCCTTTTGAAGAAAACTAAATGTCTTACGGCTCATTTACTGTTTTATCCTTTTTCATTTCTGAATAACAACCCAATATATATATTTGTATGAGTTAAATATACATTTATAGGTACTCTTAAAAGCAAATAGCCAATAGGTTGTCCCTCTTTTTTTCCGAATATCAAAGTAATTCATCCCCTCTTTTTTTCTAACCACTAAGTTAATTAAAATTCTGCTTTTACTTCCTTCATATTTCACTTTAATTTAAAATGAATTCCCATCCGATAGAAAATCCCCTTTAATCAATTGAAATCTACTTTTGCCTGGATTCTTATTTAATTTTATTATAGAATAATTTCTAATTTGACATGGACTCCTTTTAATCAATTATTTATAGAGAGCTCATAGATAATTAGGATTGTTTTATTGTGATTAACTTTTTTAAATAACTAATTATATGTATTCGAATTAAGTTTCTATCTAAAAACTTTAATAGGATTAAATATTTATTTGAGAACTATAAATTTCATTATTTATTTTCTTTTTCTTTTCTTGAGAATTAGGCATTAATTATCCAAGTCAAGTCCCAAAGTCAACATCGGTTGGAATCGCACATTGAAATCATAATGAATTGTTATGGTCAAGTTTAAAGGTGCTTCAGTAGAAATAACACAAATATCTGAATTTGGACAGAAAATTAGCTGGAGCTCTATGGGATCGTGCCATGTATTGTGCACGTGATGAAATATTTGATTTCCTTAAAGCTATAGTTAAGTTAATATGACTCCTA